>CM069905.1:95921124-96516925 GCA_036172215.1 Camellia granthamiana
GAAGGAATGACACCAGAGACCGGAACATATCGCTGGATGGCTCCGTAAGCCTCTTGATTCTTTTGCACCAAAATTCTTGTTCTTCTGTCTCTTATTGTACATTATTGCTATTATACTAGAATTATCTTTTTTATGATGGACAACTTATTCATCTAATTGTTTAAGTAATTTTTTAATGGTTATCATGTTTGTGCAAGACCTTATAAATGTTTTACCATACCAGTTATGCATTTTCATGTAACTCCATTATGTACCTTCTTATACTCTGCCATATAGTACTTTAACCATAAAAGTTGCATAGATTGTTCTTGTTGTTTCATTATGTTATTCATTTTAGTTTTAACACCTTATTTCAGATGGAAATATATATAATATATATATACATAAATGTTTTTGATTGATGTCAGAAATCTTGGCAGTGTTTGGTTTACATTTTAAATTAACTTTTGGATTCAAAAATCCAAAAACATGTTTGGTTTACAATCTTTCAAAATTCTCTCTCTCTCTCTCTCTCTCTCTCTCTCTTTTACACATCAATCACTCTCTCTCTCCCCTCTCTCTTCTCTCATTCTCTTACATTTTACACATCAGTCAATCAATTTTCTCTCACATCCATCTATTCAACCAAAAAAAAAAAAAAAAATCATCTCAAAACTATTTTCAAAATATATAACCAAACAAGTTCTCAAATTTTGCAAACTCTTTTCAAAAACTATCTTTCAAAATTGATCTTCAAAACTAAACCAAACGGAGCCCTTATTTCTTGTTGCTTTGCCTGCCATGCTTATGCTTCCTTCTGGTAGGTTTTTGGTTGTATACTTTCCAATTAACCTATGGAATTTGTCTTTGAACTTGGTGATAAGTGACATGGAGAGCGTATTAATATCTTCCTGTGATGAAGAAATTTCTTAAAAGTATTATTCCGAGACACATCCAAGGGATTAAGTATTGTGCGAAAGAAAGAACTTTCATTTAATTTATCTCTGTCGAGATCTTTTTATTCATCCAAAAATTGACCCCTTTTTTTTTATTATTATTATTTTTATGTTGTTCCATTTGTTTAGTGATATATTTGTGACAATCCTGCTAGCTTCTTCTGGTATAATTATGTAAATAGATCTATTTGTTGCAATAGAATGAAGGAGAATTTTCTTTGCTCATTTTGAAATTGAATAAATTGTTCTGACATCTTCATCAGAGAGAGTTGGTTGTCTGTGATATATCAGATTTTTAGAACATGCTAGTAGCATGGCCACTTGATTATGCGATCACTTAAGCAGATTGTCTGGGAATCCCAGATATTTGAAGGTTTGGTTGCAATTTCTTATACATGGAAGTTCTGGGGTTTAGAGGAATTGGCATTTGAGTGTCTTTCCCTCCTCCCACTTTATCTCTCAAGGGCAAAAGATGGAAGTTTTGAGCTTGCCTGCATTGATGTCTTTCGTTTCTGTTATTTTTTATCGTAAAAATTCTTTTGAGTCGTTGTCTTCGGCAAGTGTAATTTTTGGAAACTGCACAGTTGTTCCTATGATTGTCTGCCTTTATGTACTTGCATGTCAAGGAAGAATTTTGATAATTTTTTATACTATTACTGATGAAGCTAATTCTCTTGGGTATAGGCAGGTGTAGAGATATGCCAGAGTATGTATTTTTTGGTCAATGCTTATGAAAGTAAAGGCTGTGAAAATCTGCTCATCTCATGAATTAAATATGGGATGTGGAGTCATTTTCGAATTTTTTTCTACGATTCATAGATTGGGTAACTTTGAAGCTTATTAAGAAGTGAAGAGGTGAGTTATTTAAGGGAGACTAATGCCTACCTAGAGGTTGTTTATTGGGGAAATTTTTGTCTATTTACATTTTGTTCAGAAGGTTTGAGTGGATGTGGCTTTTCTGTCGCTTCTCTTGCTTTTCTATTCCTTATCCCTATTAATTTTTATTTAATTGAGGTTGTCTTTACCTCTATTATATCTCCCTTTATACATGTAATATGTTACTTTGGGATGAGAAATTTAGTACAGCTACTATCTTTGGGTCAAGTAGATTGCTGGGCACATGGTCACTTCCTGTGGTTCATGCTTTAGGCCCTTCCATCAAACTAGAATGTCCCAGCTCTCAACCCCTATTAAAACAATTAGAATACCCAACCCAAAATGTGTGTACGCAAATGCATGAGTGTATTATACCTATAAGATCACAAACTCCAAAGGGCTACTAAGAGTGATGACTACCAACTTCAGAATATGCTCTTATCTGTAGTAAGCTTTGGTTGATTCATCAACATATAAGAACTCGGAATGCTCACATAATAGTAAGCCTAACTTTTACCTACCCTTACCATGACATTTTTCTTCACATAGAATCTTAGGAATTTCTCCCAAGGTAGTTTGTAGAAATCAACACATGAAGCTTAAAGCAAATTCTCAAATTTCTATCCCCAATGAATAACAAGATTACATGTGCATTTATAGGTTTTGTTTACTATAACTTGAAGATTAGGGAGCTTTGACTCTTTGACCACTAGACTATTCTAGACTTGACTACAACCACATATGATGATCCAATAATAACATGAAGTGTTTTAAAAGGCTCTAGGCGAACCGAGGCGATAAGGTCTCTTATAGCCTAAACGCGAAGCGCAAGGCGAGGCGTGCGCCTCACCAAAGCGAGACGCAAGTAGTAGAAGAAAAGCAAAATTATAAAATAGGCAAACTTTTCAACATAACAAATACATATAAAATTCCAGAAATCATAAAGCAAGCTTTACAAGCATAACAAAGAGATAACCCAACGAAGTAGCAGGAGAAGGAAAGAAGAGAAGAAAAATAAGGAAAGAAAAAACAGAGGTAGACACCCATCGAAGAAGAGAAGAAAAAAAGAAAAGAAGTGAAGAAAAATAAAGGAAGAAAAAACAGAGGCAAAGAGATAACCCAACCAAGAGAGCCGATCAAAGAAGAGAAAGAAAACCACCGAAGAAGAAGCCGAAGTCGTGTCGTCTTATCACTTTCCGAGTGCTTTTTTTAATCTTCTCCACCTAAGGCTTTTTTTAATCACTTTCTGCTCTCTTTTAATCACGTTTGGTCATTTTATATTGAAGAATTTTGATTCCCTGTGGGTATGTGCACACCAAAAAAAAAAAAAGAGCACTTAATCAACAGTTGGAGTAGAAATATAGGTAAAGCCCATGAAGCCCGCACCTCGAAAAAAAGCCCTCGCCTCAACACTTAATCTGCGCCTTACGTATTGCGCCTCACCTCGACCTGTTTGAAGCACAAGTCTACGCCTCGTTGTGCTTCGCACTTAGGCACATGCCTTTATAACACTGAACATGACCTCTTGGTGGCCCCTACCTACAACCCATTCCAACAATTTATAAAACTACCAAATTGAATTTGATACCTAAAATCTAATAAAAAGCTATAAATTCTGTCCAGTAGTATTCTAATATTTAAAATACATAAACTAGACCCAAATTGATCCTAAACATAATTATATAACTTACTAGGTGTGCTACATTTAAAACTCCAAAATTTTCCATTTTTCTTGTTTTCATGCTCTTCATCATTTAATCTTTTATCCTTCATGGTTTTCATCAACTTTCTTCTAGATTGATCAAGATTTTCAAAGGAAAAACCATCAAACCAGACTTCGTTGTTTATTGAAGGAATATATGATCCTGATAAGAGATAGATATGAGTTTTGGGATTCATACTAGTGCTTGAACTCTTTGGAAGAGGCACCTTTAAAATGCATATGTGGTATACTTGTATGTAAATAACATATTGCATTAACTCAATTGTAGTCCGTATCTTTCATTTTCTTTATCAGATTTCCGAAAGAACTACCATCAAAGGTTGAATTGACTTGACTTGGTTATCTAAAGAAGGAAGATATGACCTCAATAAGAGGTAGTCTAGATGGACCAAGGTCTTCTTTCCCCTCCTGAATACTAGTGTCTTCCAATTGGAAGAGACAACTCTAAAACACCTTGAAGAAAAACCTAATTTCCAATCGTGGATAGGATTTACTTAATTTTGGAAAATATTCTAAGTTGGGAGGACTAGTAGTCCACCAAAAACCAAAGAGATACAAGTGAAAAAGGACAAATAAAAATCACATATAGCTCCCCTGTCACTACAAATAAAAAACAAGTGAAGCTCCTTAAAAGGAGGCGAGACTGGCACCCAAAATGAAGAAAGGTAACAAACCAAGTCCCATAAGCCTCCCAAATCATAAAACTTATCATTGACGGTCTTTGCAACCAAATCATCCAAAAGACCACATAAGGAGCACAATTCCATAGAGCCTAACCCCCTAAAATCAATCTGAAGCATTTGAACACGAGTGGACCACCCAATCCATGCCCACAATAGAAAACAATTGATGCCATAACAACAAAGCCATTGGACAATGCAGCAAAAGATGATCAATAGTTTCCTCATCCCTCCTACAAATGATACACCATTGCAGCAGCAATAGCAAGATACAATTGGATGTCTTTTTATGGATCAAATCATTGGTATTGAGCTTCTTATGTGCCAAAAACCATGTGAACACTTTAACTTTGAGAAGCACAATGCTTTCCAAATCATTTTGTGAGGATAATAAATTTTGGGCGAGGGTTTTAACTAGAAGTTGGGCGAGGGTTTTAACTTCTACTTTTTGATTATCAACTTTCAGCTTGAGAAAAGCTATCCCAAAGAAGCCCTATGTATATATGTCTACTAACTTGTGCCACTTAGGTGCTATTGATTCCTGTGTTAGGCTAGTCTGTACGAAGCTCTATTCTGGCTTTAATTGGGCCTCCCGCTAGTAGATGGAGCGATTGATCCTTTAAGGATTAGTCGAGGTGCTCGCAAGTTGTCCCAGACACCTTGAGTTATCAAAAAAACAATAAGTTGTGCCAGTTGTTGGTTCCCACGTAGAGATTTTTGCATTCCTCTCACATTTTAACGTCAAATGTACTAAATGAATGTGATTGTAGCATGGTCCACAATTATTACCACCTGAACCTTTTTGGGAAATCGAATATTATAGAAGGAATGTGTATTTGAGGCCTTAATAGTGCCTACTAATTTTAGAAAAAGGAAAATGATTTGTCAGGGCTCATTTGGCATCATTTTTGTTTTCTGTTTTATGTTCTCTAAAACTGAAAGATAAATTTTGTTTGGAGAACTATTTTAAAAAATTGTTTTTAGGAATATTTTTTGAAAACTCCCATTTGTTGGGAAACACTTTTAAATTGTTTTATGAAATTTCAAAAACTATTTTCACACATAAAAATGATGGCCATTTTTGAACTTCTCAGAATATTTCTTTCCAAAAACATGAAAAACGAAAACTAGAATCAAGAATGAAAATTTTGAAAACAATACCAAAAAAGGGCCATATTTTTCCTGCATGGCTGCAAGCATGATTGATTCCCTAATTTGTCACTTCCAATGTACAAAATATAAATTGAAGGTATAATTTTTTGATTCCTTCTTTGAAGTTCCCTTTATACCTTAACTTTCTGTCTGTTAACATATGGTATGGGAAAAAAACAGCAGCACAAAAAAAAAAAAACACTTATCTAAAAAATTGAGGTTTGAGTATGTGTACATAGCTGGCTATTGTTATGGCAAGCTGACTGAAAGTTGCTTTGTCCAAAGCGAAGATAAGGCATCACTAACTTCTTGAAGTTTCCAAACTAAATTTTATGCTTGAGCTTGCTTTGCTCTTGGTTTGTCCGATTTTTGGACATCCAAAATATATTTCTTAACATAGCAACAGTTGAGTTCCAATCCAAGCCCCTTTCTTTCTTTATTTTTTTTATTTTATTTATTTATTTATTTATTTATTTTCCGGATAAGCTTGCTTGACTATTCTTCAATTTTTGGATACCGATAGTTTGAAAACCAAATTTACACAATTGTTGCTTGTGGCTTACCCCCGTCTTTACAAGGTAATAAATATTTTTCAATTAATAGTTTTTTTACTCAAAGTGGTCATTAGCATCTATGTTACATGGACTCGGGTATGAGTATCAGGTGCAAGTATCTATCCAACTGTCAGACCTTTATAAATTTGAATCTTAAGATCTTAGGATACATATCCAAATTGGATATGGGTACGGGGACACATCAAATACACATATATTGCATATTATATAATATTCTTGGATGAGATGTTGTAAATCATGTAGAAATATACTAGAAAAAAGATTATCTCCACATAAATGATAGCATAAATCGTGTTGGATATTAATATTATCTCCAACAAATTGTACTTTAGTATCAAGCTTCTTATAAGACTCTTGTTCTCTCAATCAAGGTGGTCTTGTGAGAACAGTCCACTAGAATCAAGTTGCTAAGAATGTACCCAAGATTCTCTTGTGATTATAGCAAGCTATTACTTGGCCTTTACTACTATCATTTATGTGGTCAAAATCTTCTCATAAATGTTTTTCTGCCGTGTGGTTGAAATCACCATATGGAAGTGGAAATAATGTCTCCAAAACGCTCCGTGCTTGAGTTTACCATCCTTCTTTGCCCAAAATGGAATAGCTATATTGAACAACAAATGTAAAATATTCTCACTCGAAATGTCTGTTCAAATGGAATGGGATGTAAGACGGTGTAGGAAAAAAGATAATCTACAATCTTAACATTGTCACTATGAAGGCTGGTGTTCTGAGGGCTCAAAAAGTGTTGCTGAAGTGCTGAAGTGTCTGTAAAGTGTGTGATTATGAATTTAAATTTTTCGTGAAGACATGTCAAAGAAGTGTTAGACACACCATTAGGAGTGTCTGCAGAGTATTGTGTCTGACACGACACGCCTCATCCATTAAAGTGGATGCTTCTTTGGTTATCTATCTATAGAAACTTCCTTTCGAACCTTTCTTTTTTTTTTTTTGGCACTTTGTTTATTATTGAGGATTGAAGGCTTAATTAAGGAAAAGTAATCCATACTACTAAAAGATTGCATGATCTTGTGATTAGTATATTAATTGTAATTTTATGTTCAATTGGATGATGTACTTTTTCCTTACCAAAAAGTAAATGTAAGCCTTCGGGTGATACAACTTTTCTTTTTCTTTTTTTTCTTTTTTTATTTTCTGTTCTTTATTTTGTAATTTTTTTTTTTTTGCAAAGAGTGTATGTTTGAAGTCTGCTGAGGTTTTCTTCAAGTTCCATTCTCCCTTAAACTTTTGATATGATTTTATAAAATCTGTATAAGCTCTCCTTGTGGAAGATTAGCTATATTTAATTACATTGGGGGGAAACAAGTGAGGATAATAGATGACAAAAGTATGAGTTGGCTATGATTGATGAATTTTTTAGTCGGGATAAGTCTTTCTTATTTAAGCAGGCTGATAGGGTAAAGAGCATTGCAATGAAATCAGACATAATATAATGCTGCCTTTTATATCTTATTTTATTGTGCATTTTAAATGGTAGTTGAATTGGGTAACTTTGTTTGAATGGACAAAGTCATTCAGATTAAGTATGGTGAAGTGAAATAAATGCGTGTTAGATTATCTCATATTCCTATTAATGCATATGATTTCAAAGAAGATGGAATGTGTGTTTATTAGCAACGTAATCCATGCTTGGGGTTAGCAATGTGAAATTTCAAACCTTTGTATGGAAATGGAATTGATGTTGATGAGACACTAGAAGGTCACCTGTCATGGGAAAATTGAGTTACGACTGTGGCCAAGTGATAAATTAAGGTTTTTGTGGACAGTAGTGGTACAGTGGTTGATGTTCTTTTCACGTTGGACAAAACATTGATAACTGTTTTTGAGATTTAAGAAATGTTTTATCTGAAGTGATGGACAATTGGACTGAAGAATTTTATTGATGAAATGAGAAGCTAAACAAACTGAAAATTTGATTTTCAGCTGGGAATGCTTTTTGTTTCATCTATTGGTAGAAGTTTCAATTTTGCTGTTACATGAGTGAATAGTGGCACCACTGGTAATGATTAATGGGGAGGTGCTGGTGTGTGGTGGTGGTTGTAAGAGTTGGCAGTTGTAGTTGTGTAGGTGAAATGGTGGCATGAAGGCGAGGTGGCGAATGATTGGAGATGATGTTGTTTGGGCCTTGAGAAAATACTATCAGATTACTTTATGACAATGATTATATGTCTGTAGTTTTTGGTTTCCATTCATGTTTTCATTGTTTATCAGGTTCCTTTTATTTCTATCTTGTTGTCTTAATTCATGTGCGTGTTTAAACAGACGTACACGTACATTTTTGTGCATGTACCTGGGATGTGCGCCATTTTGTTATGCTGAACGGGAAGCGGAATATGGTACCCAACGTGACATAGAATATGGTCTGAAAGTGGTAGGCTTCCATAGATCATATTATTGGAACATATTAAGGTCCTCTGAAATGTGAGTTCTTTTCTATTAGCACTTGGGAGGAAGAGGAATTGACAGACCATATAGTAAGTAGAAATAACATTACAAAGATCAAAGATGTTTTTGCTTCATAGTTGATGTTTGGCTTTAAAGGAAAGTTTTGTGAATCTTCGTTTTCACTTGTAGATGTTATAGGAGAGCTCGACTTTGGTGAAGGGCTTTTGTTTTATTTTGTATATGCTCTCTTTGTTAGTGGGCTTCTTTTACATATAAAGAAATCAACATTTTTAAAAGCATCACAATCTATTATAATAAATTTATACTTCTTAATTTTTTTATACTCAAATTATTCATGTAAAAATATATTTCTAAGTGTATCCTATACTAGTTGAGTTATTAATGTTTTATGGCCCCTTTTCTTAGATTTTCTCGGGCCAAAACTCCACTCTCTGTAGTTTCAAATTCATCATATTTGGTATTTTCTACACTTGGGACTTAAATAGGAAAAATGTTTGAATTACTTTGGATCACGAAGTTGTTTTGGAACAAAAATCTGCCATATATTTCTGCACATTATATACTTTGTGGACTGTCAATTGCTAGGGTATTAATATTTTGGGTTACTGTGTGATTACAGTGGTGGTGTTGATTATGGCAGTATTCAGGTATAGTGGTGGAAGCAGTAACAATGCTGATGTATATTAAAGGTTGTGAGCCCCTACTTTCAAGGATTTTTGTCCTCCAATCTTTTATTTTTTAATGAATGATAGTTGATGTGAGAGTGTACATTAGGTTGAAGAGTATGTAAGTTGGAGGATTTGTTTGTTGATTGTTTCTTTGGGTAGCCTCTGCTTGTCGTGTCATACTGATGAATGAGCATAGAGTTAGTTACTCTTAGGAGAAGTGCTAAATTAACTTTTACATTCTGAAAGCACCTTTAGTTACTGTAGTTTAAATAAGAAAGGGTCATTGCAGTAAAAGAAAGAAAAATAATTCTACTACTTCTATAAGTACTGCCATTATGTAATATTCCCTACTTTGTCCTTCCTTTCTCAGCACATGCATATATATGTACATATCTTTATTTTGACAGATGGGAAAAAGAGCATATAAGCTAATCTATTTTTAGATGTGATTTACTTGTTGAGTGCATTCCTTGTATGAAATTGCAGGGAGATGATCCAGCACAGGCCCTACACACAGAAAGTAGATATTTATAGCTTTGGCATTGTGCTGTGGGAACTCATCACTGGAATGCTTCCATTCCAGAACATGACAGCTGTGCAGGCAGCATTTGCTGTTGTGAACAAGGGTGTTCGTCCAAATATTCCTAATGATTGCCTGCCTGTTCTAAGTGAGATCATGACCCGATGCTGGGATGCTAATCCTGATGTCAGGCCACCCTTTACTGACGTTGTCAGGATGCTTGAGAATGCAGAAACTGAGATAATGACAACTGTCCGCAAGGCCCGTTTCAGGTGCTGCATGAGCCAACCTATGACTGTGGATTGATGATGCAGAAAAAGAGGAAACTAAAGAGAAAAGAACTGGAAAAAGGAGGGGTGTGGAAAAAATATAAAAACAGAGAAAATGTTGATTTATGTCAGCCTTGTGCATCTCTATCAGTGTTAATTTCTTTCTTCAGATAGAAAAAAGAAGGGGGCAAGTTATGATAAGAACTGCATGTTTTGGTTCCTTTGTGTCTTTTTAATTTTATGGATTAATGTTGTTGAACTAGTAGTAATAGGGGATATTTGATATGTATTTATACATGCCGTTTCATGTTATATTAAACCTGTTCTGTTCTGTTATGTTCTGTTCAGTTATTTTTGGTGTCGTTAAATATATATATATATATTTGCAGGTCTCTCCAAGGTATTAATTTTATATGTTGCATTATTGATGATTTCTTTGATTATTGTGGTAGCTCTTTTTGGCAGATTGGAGTTTGACCTGCTTTTGCTTCTGAAGTGCTGGTAATGCGTTGTTTATAAAGTAGAAAATGGGAACGGTTATTATATTTGTACAAAATATTTTTATGTAGGCATTCATTTATAACTCCCCCTTTTTCAACAATAGGATGGTTGGGGTTGACGGTTTGTGACAGCTTTTGCTTCTGGGTGTATTGTGTTTTTTTTTTTTTTGAAGCCCTTGAAGGGAGGGGTCTTTTTAGTGTTGGGCAGCTGGAATGAATGTTTATTCCAGTTTTGTATAGGGGCAGTTACAAGTGACATGGGGGGTGCAACACTTTTCCATGTAAAAAAATCACAGCAGAAGTTGCATCCAACAAAGATTCACTTAATTTTTTATTTTTTTATTTGTAAGTATTTGTTCCACTTCTCACTAATTGGTAGTTTTTCCTTTCGTATCCTACTTCCAAAATGGAAATGGCGAAAGAAGTTTCATACATATGTAGACTTGAAAAGGAATATATGGTGGTTGTGAGTATCTGTTTGTGTTTGTAGGCTTGGAAAAAAAGGCAGAGGAGAGTGATGAGAGAGTTGAATTTGCTTGAGCAGTTGGGGGGTAGCAAGTGAGGTTGGTGTAGGTACTAAGGGAACTGGACTGGGTGCTTCGTTCAACTGAGTTTATTCAAAGATCCATACGATATACCTCTCTACATACTATACGTACAATACTAGTGTTTAAGCCGAAGAAGAAGAACATTGCCTCTCTACATGCTATACATACAATAATATAATAGTGTTTAAGCCAAAGAAGGAGAAGAACATTAGTCTTTCTTTCAGAATGTGAGTATTTTACACTCGCTGCTGTAGTGCTGATGGGAATTTGTTGTGTACATTTTACCAACAAAAAAAATTTCACATATAAAGCCCCTGTTTGGTGGAGCTTTTTTTAAGCTAAAATTCAATAATGAGAAATCATAAACTAAAAGTATCTTTTTCATAGCTGCTAAATAATTAGTTTTTTTTATTTCTAGCTTATTTGAGCTATTTTTACCTAACAAGTTATAAGCAAAAACTGCATCAAATAATCTGACATAACTTATCAAATAGCATAAAAATAAGATTCCTCACTTAAATAATTTGGAGATTTTACACTATTGTAAGAGGTTTAGGGGTGTAAGAAAAATTGAAAAAACCGATCAAATCGGTTGAACCGAACTAAACCGGTTATATTTAATTAGTTTTTTTAATATGAATTGGTTTGTACAGTTTTTAAAATTAATTTTTTTCAATTTTCGGTTCGGTACCAATTTAGGCACTTTGTCTAGCGAATTAAACCGAAACCAACTGAAAGTTTCGCATATTAAACCTAATATATATTAAATATGTAATGAAGTTGGTTGAGTTCAAAATTCAGCTGATTTACTTAATTGTTTATTTTTTTCGTAAATATTTTAGATTTGACAATAGATACTGACAATGTAATAAGTTGTTAGTTTGCTACTCATATGTGTTTGAGTTAAGTTCTGCTACTACTATGTCTATATAGTTATATCATATGTTTATATTGTCTTTAATTTTTTGTTTTAACTCTACTTGATAGACTTATAATTTAGTCTAATGAGACGATGGTTTTAAACTTTAGTGTCAAGATTTTGATTTTCAAATGATATTTTGTTTCTAATCCTAAAAGCTGAAACACTTAGTATTTATTAATTCTTTTGTTTGTATTTTTGTGAATGGTTGGATGGATATTAAAGTAATGTACAAATGACTAATTCAATATTTTTATATAAATTATTTACTATATTACAAATTTAAGAAGTAACTGAAATTTAAAAGGTTGTAAACTGAAAACTGTACTGAGCCGAATTGTTTAACTTGGTGCAGTTTGGTGAAAAAATTTGTCTGTATCGATTCTTAATATAATAGAACCGACATTATTGATTCGGTGTAAAATTTAATCTAAACACCGACCATTTTGAATCAATTACATCCCTAATGAGATTCCTCGTTACAATGAGAGGTTCCTCACTTAACAAGGCTCCTCACTTGCTGACCCAAAAAAATAAGAAAATAATCACCAGATTTTACACCATTAGGAGATTCTAATTGAAATCATTTAACAATGCCTAAACAATTGTAGCATTATTAATGGAAATTCTCCCTAACAACCAAGACTCAAAATTTTCACTTTTTACATCAAAATAAAAATAAATAAATAAATAAATTGATTCAAGACAAGAATGGGAATAGTCGTGTAAATTAGGAAATGTTGATATGTTTTCTATTGAACATTAATAAATAAATAAATAAAGCTGTCCGGTTCTGTGGTGGTCAAAATTCAAAATTCAAATATCTGCATTTTATGACATATTTGAAAAATTAACTAGAGCCATATTCAATTTAATTCAAGTCGAATTCTATTCTATTATGTTCTGGTGTGTTATAACATACATTAATTGTCATATACCAAGCAGATTTTGGCCTTGCCCAAACGGAGAATATATTTATGTGTGCGCGTGTGTGTGTGTTTTTCTCTCTGAGATTCACTGCAAAGTAAATCAATTAGACAACAAATCACATTCTTTCCTCAAGCGTGTGTTTCAACGAGTGTGAGAAGTGACAACCCTCCTCTCTCCAAAGACAAGACATGATTCAAATTTCAATCAGTCAATATGCAAGAAATATACTCTCTCTCTCTCTCTCACCCACACACAGGAATCTGAAATGGAGGATTATGTACTACCTACATTTGTTAATTTGTTTGTTTGATAGTCAGTTAATCTCATTCCATTGATGTAAGATTTTCGAAGACTGACGTAAGCAATGATTGAAGACTAAGCTCAAACGACAGAAAGAGAAAGATATAATATAACCAAAACACTATCTGAATATCATCATCTGAAACTACTATTTTTTTTTGCTGCAAATTTTCCATCAAATTGCCCCCAAACTGGGTTAAAACCTAACAAGAATCTCTTACTCTTTCTAAAATAAAATTAAAACTCCCTGCAATTGATTAGAGGAGGGGAAAAAAAGAAAAAAGAAAAAAAGAGTTGGCTATAGCACAACAACCACCACCAACCACTGAAGAACCACCACCACCACCACCACCACCAAAAGAAGAAACAATTAGAAAAAGATAAACCAAATGAGTGTGTCAGTCAGCTTCCTTCAGTCTGTCTGCTGCCTTCCCAAGATGCCTGAAGTATAGCACCCCAAACAGCTCCCAATAATTGATAAATTAAAAGACCCAAGTAAACCACAAAACAAAAAAAACAAAAAACAAAAAAAACAAAAACCAAAAAAGTGCAAGAGAGAGATTCTTAGTTTACAGCCAGACACTATTGGAGATTTGCCCCAACTATACCATTCAAAAATTTTGCTTTCGGCAGAGTGTGTATAGTGAGCAAGCCTCAAAAACCTGAAATACCTAACACCAAATTTATCTCCCCTTCCTACACTTGGGTGGTCAATGCTAACAGTTCTTGTCATCTGTTGAAAAAGCCCCCACTACTCTCTCTCTCTCTCTCTCTCTCTCTCTCTCTATTCAGTTCTTGGCGTCACTTGTTTACCATCTTCCAACTTCAACTGGAGGGCTTCACCAAAGTTATCAGAAAGTTGAATAATCGAGGATGTATCAGCAACAACTGAAGCATTTTGCTGCTGTCTAGCCTTCCTTTCCTGCAAGCTTTTTTCTCTTTCATCATAAAAACTAAAATCATCCAAGATTGACGTCTCCGCTTCATAATCCTTGAATATTTTCAAAATCTCAATACCCTGTTCTAGTTTTACCTGAAAATGTTTCAGAAAACGTAGAGACCAAGTCGTCAGAGAAAACAATTAAGAAATTTGACAAACAAGCTCAGATCCACTAAAGTCACAATTTATGAGACCTATGACAAACAAGCAAAAAATGTTGCTGGAGTTCGATAAGAAATGGCTTTTCCAATAATACATAAAGGGGAAAGGGAGTGGGTAAGAGTGTGGCAAAAAGATTCAACAGGTTATGGCAAAGCTTGGAAAACAACTTGGCAAGTTTATTAACATGATCCCAAATCCCATAGTGATGCCAAAATAAGTGCAGAGGGAACCAAATTTGACACACGTTGAGGTAGAAGGGAATGCCATGATGGCTTATGATTTAGCAAAAGAGTGGGGCACAAGAAGAAAGAAATGCAACCAAATATTAATGGGGAATTTGGTCAAAACTCACTCACAACAAACTTTGATGCATTAAGGACAAGCAAAAAATTTTTTCCTTGAAATGGTTGACACACATCACTATTACCAAAATATCATTAATAACTAATTTCATATTTCAAACTTTAACATGATATAATTTTGATCCAAGGCTCTGTTTATTTTGACATAAAATATTTTTACCAAAAATATTACTCATTTCTGTTGCTTAATTGAACAAAAAGCAAGTAAAACATTTTTTTAAGGAAAATATTTTTGCATCATTTTTCCAAAAATGACTTGCCTTCAAAAATTCCGTAAGTCAATTTTTACAAAGTTGACTCCCCCATTTACTACATTTTCAACACATTTAACATTTTCAAATAAATAACTTAACTCACTAAAAAATCATAAATGACACTTTATTGAATCAAAATATTTAGGTAATACAAAGTTTTTGTTTCAAGTGTCAACCAAACGCTGAAAAAAAAAATTGTGTAAAATCAATTTACAAGAAATTTTTTTTTTTGTGTAAAATATTTTACGTTGAAACAAACGAAGCCTAAATGTCAATTTTTAATAAAATTAATATTTTTAGAATCCTCTCGTCGAAATCTATCAAATAAGATCTATGTTGACTATAATTTTTATTTTTTTTTAATAAAAAAATAGTAAAATTTTTACTATCGAAACTAACATTAACAATAAAAGTTTACTTTCACAGTAAATTTTACTATGAACTTTTAGCATTTAAATAGTTAAATACCATCATCATCACTAAACACCATAGTCACTATAACTATTACTGCCACAAGCAGAAATATTGAATAAAAAAATTATTAAAACAGTGAAATGATAATGTTCAATGGAAGCAATTTATCTTTTGAGGAGAGTAATAGAAAAGTAAAGAGAAAAGAAAAGAGACATTCATATAATTTTTATCGATCTTGAGAAAGCATATGATAGTGTCTTGAGATATAATCTGGTGGGTGTTAAAGAAGAAAGGGGTGACAAAAGACTACATTAATATGATTAGAGATATGTATTAAGGTGTAGTGACTACTATTAGATCGCCTACCGGAGAGACGAGTGAATTTCCAATTTCGGTAGGGTTACACTAAGGATCAACCTTAAGTTCGTTATCTTTTTGCTTTAGTTATAGATGAGTTGACGCACGATATTCCAGATGATATGCCATAATGTATGCTTTTTGCAAATGATATCATATTAGTGGATGAGACTAAAGAAGAAGTTAACACTGAGTTAGAGATTTGAAGAAAAGCACTTGAATCTAAAAGATTTAAGATAAGCAGAATTAAGAAGAGTATATGGAGTGTAACTTTAGTAACAGTCACAATGGAAGCAGAGAAGAAGCGAAGATTGAGAGCCAATAATTACTTAAGAGTGAACATTTTCGTTATTTAGGACTGATTATCACGACGATTGGGGAGATTGGAGCGGATGTGGTCCACAGAATTAAGGCGGGGTGGCTTAAGTAGAAGAGTGTGTCTGGAGTACTGTGCGATAAACGAGTACCCATTAGACTAAAGAGAATTTCTATAGAATGACTATTAGACGAGCGATGTTGTATGTGACGGAATGTTGGACAACTAAGAAACATGTAGAGAAGATGAGTGTTGTTGAGATGAAGATGCAAAGGTATAGAGCATTAGCAAACAAAACATGGGTCACATATTACTCGAGCCAACCAAAGTAGAATTAATTTAACAACAAACAAAAATATCATTATTCAATAAAATTCAATAAAAAACAATCATAACAAACGAAATACACATTATTCAATCTACAATCTCACCTGAAAAAGCCTTCAATAATTATTCAATCTTTCATCCTAAGAAACAACCGAAATACACATCTCTTGTACGGCTCAATAACAATTTTGATCCAAACAATCATTGAAATAAAACAAACAAGGTTCGAGATATGGCAACCATTGAAGTTGACTCGATTGTGGAACCATCTCTTGCAATTTTGTAGAAATTTTTAACTTGGAACGTTGAAGTATATATATATATATGGAGAGAGAGAGAGAGAGAGAGAGAGAGAGAGAGAGAGAGATTTGACTACGTTGATCATTGGAATGTGAAAAGAGAAGTAATAGAAGATGGAAAGGGCAAAATCATCTAAAATAGAAAGGCATGTTTTTTATGCCCTTAATCCATGATAAATAAATTTTAAAGGACTTTATACATTAAAAAATATTCGCTTGTCCTTCTAACACTACACAATTATGTTGAGGGACTTATAACTAAATTTCCTAACATTAATTAAAATAAAACAAAAAAGCAGTTTGCAGAAAAACAATAAAAAGAAAGAAAAAAGCGGAAAAGGGGAAGGAAAAATAAAAAGCAGTTTGCAAGAATGAAGAAAACTTTATGATGCCTTACCTCTTGAGAGTCTCGGCTGTGAGTAACAGGCTTGTTGTCATTATTTTCAAGAAGTATATGGCGGAACTGATTATTTGGGACATCTTTGATTATATGCCACCGGACAGGGAACTGCCCACTCCACCTATCCTGCTGCCAGTAGTCTACATCATGTTCAAAATCTACAGGTCCAATCATCTCAGCAACTCCACAAAATTGTCCACTTGCATTGACCTACAAATAGTTGTATACAGCAAATTAAAAGAGGTCTAGTAAACTGAAAAGTTTAACAGTACAAAAGAGGTCTTGCATTGATCACATCATTGACCAATGAAAGAAACACATAAAATAATAAGGCAATAATTGGAGCATTTGGTTCATATGTGTCATAATGGGTGAATATAAATTTCATTGCATTTAAATTCTTAGGCCGCATTCTCCCAATAAAGAGGCTCAAGTTCGAGTCTCCTTAACTTACCTACCTATCAAGAAGGAAACCAAAAAACAAGGTGGACAGTGATCAACAAAGCAATCTATGAATTATCAATGCAACTGACAAAACTGTCCACAAACCCCCTCCATATTTTATTACTACAATTTCATCTGAAGACATATGACTGAATGATTAATGCATTCCTCATTCTTAGGGAAATGCCCAAATCCAGAATGAAAAACCAACCCAACCCACCCAAACGCATATGGATGCCGCATGTGGCATTAAGATCTTAAAGTATTTAGGCCCTTATTAAGGGCCAGCACTCCTGTTATGTATACAACAGAGTACACGTACTCCTTAGTAACATCCCTATGCAACCAACCAGCTCTGATTTGAGCATCAATTTTGAAAGTAATCATTTTCTCCTTTGAATAATGTCAACCTGGAGCAATTCATTTTAGTTCATTCCAACATTCATCAGACGTATGACAGTAAAAATTTCGAGCTTCAGTGACAAAGTAATTTACCGAAAACAAGAGAAAGACTGGACAGTGGCCATTCGCATCTTTTACTTCATGATAAGCAGCATCTAACTTTCTGTTTCCGAGTGGCGTGCTGGCCCAGACGCTGTATTTTATACTTTTGTGAACATTATCTTCGCTGAAAGACTTAATGATGAAGAACTTAGCATTATCGCAATTCGTGACAAAATCAGGCTGATTATAAAGATCAGGATGAACTCCAGAAATAGATGCACCATTTTTGCTGGTACCAGATGGAGAGCTATCTTCAATAAAACTCTTTCCCTTTGGCTTTGAAGCCCTTGGCCCTCGATTACGATCACTGGAGATGCCATGTGAATCAATTGATCCATAGACTGAGTCACGGCCCCTTTCTCGTCTTCCACCTTTGTCGGAAGAAGTGAGCCTGCTCCGGTTACTAGCTCCCCAGTGAGAAATGGAGGCAGTACCATAATTTGAGCTCTGATATGAGCCACCATGAGGGTAGTTTCTAGCAGAGGAACTTGCCACCAATCCAAATCCATGAGATGTTCTCTGTTGTTGAGAAACCTGAGATTAAAATAATAAGTTGAGGTATATACTACATATTGCAAAGGATCATTGAGTAAATCAATTACAAAATGAAAGCTCATCTGCCAATCTGCTAAAAGCAATACCTTAGTGAAGATTAAGGTTGTTGTCATTTAGTAATAGAAGTAAAACCAACAACTATTGCTATGTTCTAGAAGAAGCAATAAGTGGAATGCCGAAATAAAAGTGAACATGGTTTAACAAAAAGTGGAATGCCAGGAAAAGATTGAGCATGATTACCAAAACCAAAATTCATCTGGTAATCTAAGGGCCATAATGAACATCCCTCAAGGATATTCGAGTTTGAGCAAGGACATTCCAGTTTTTTTACATATAGTAATAAAATTAACAGCCATAATTACTGCATAGCTCTCTTACTGCAATTAATGCATAGCCCATTGAAATTAATTGACTCAATGGTCGACTCAATGGCCCATACAGCGAGCTCAGACCTAGTTTCAGATTGTGTGGATATGAAAGTGCTACTCAAAATAGCAAGATAAATATGTACCAAGTATGAAGCATTCTATTCAAAAAGTGTAATTCATTTGTTTTATCTTCACTATCATGGTATGGCAGTAAGGCATCCCTCTTGAAGGACAACACAGGTTTAGGGTTTAAATATAATAGGGAGTACACCATCAGCTGAGTGGGTAGTACTTTTAGAATTGGATTACTACCAATAGTGATGATGATTAAAATAATTATAGTATTACCATAAAAATAGTAATAACAATAAAAATTTATTCTACTTGTCCAGGAATTTTTTGTTTAGGAACTGTAATTTGTTATATAAAGCCATGTTTCAGATTAAAAGTAACCAAACCTGTCCAGCATTGTGCTCATATGGCCCAAGTATACCAATTGGTGGGGGATAAACCGTCGGTGATGTCAACGGAGAGATATAACTGCCAGTCTCTGAGTTCGATCGGTTTGACAATGGTTCTCCAGAAAGTCCCCCGCCACTGAAAGATCCAAAATGTACAAAGTAACCTGACCCAGGCCCAAAAAGAACATTGTCAACAAGACCCTCCTGGCCACTACTTCCAGATGTAACCATATCATTTTGTGAAATTGGAAGAGATGAAGATACATGTGGCACACTAGGGGAAACTGGCTGTGGGAAATAAGGTGGAGAAACTGGGATTTGATGTGGAGAGTATAGCTGGCCGTCTACCATTATAGGGGATAGAGGACTAGCCATGGGGGAAAATTGTCCGTAAGCCATTTGAGCATCAAGGCCATAACCAGAATGAAAGACGAGCGATGGATTATCATTGTACATAGCCTAAGTCAGGTCAAACATGAAGAAACATCTGGTGAGTTTATTTAGAAACAAAAGAAATATGAAAGCTAAAGGGATTCATCCTCACCGGTGACATAACTTGCAGACCATTGGCATTGACATAGCGAGAGTAGTCATCCCAGTTACCAGTGCTGTTCTCAAAACCTGAAGCCAAAGCAAAGATGACATAACAAGGTAATCAATGTCCTGTATAATTACCGGATGAGCAGACCTAGGAAAACACTGTAGCAATCATGACATTGTTCATTCACATACCAAGGCCAGTCCAAGTCATGCGTTTCAATTTCAAGATATTTTTTATATGGGTCAGGTTAAAGAGATCATGGAACTTTTTTTTGAGAAGTAATTAATTGTATAATAAAAGCATCAAGGGAACGTCACCCATGAACATCAAACAACCTATGCTCGAGTCACAAAGGACCCAACAGAACTTTATGCACCTTACAAAACTAATGGAACTTCAACTTATTTGACTTTTGAATTCCATAAATACTAAAAATTTCAACAGAAAATTATCAGCCTTGGTGTCTATAATTTCATTTTCAAAATCTTTATTACGGGTCAACATCACAAAATAATAATGGAAGTCCGATTTCTATTCCTTTATATTCCATCAATACTTCAAAATTTCAAAATGAAAATTTGCCAACCTTGGTTGACATCTATACACAGATCAAATCAGAATTAATGTGAGCATTTGCCAATTTTGTTGGCCTGCACGTTACGAATTATTTCCACAACAACAGGAGATCGACCCAAATATCCTTAGCTTCTGAATTGGTACCAGTAGAACACAACAAGGACTAACCTCCATAATAGTAAGTCTGTTCCTGGGGGTAGACAGTGTTAAGGGTTCCACTTGCATATGGCGATTCTAGCTGATCCATGATGTCCCTTGAAGGCCCCGTGACAGCTGCATCCGGAGAAGGATTTGTAGAAACAATCCTTCCATCTTTGGGTGAAAGTGGCTGATGGTAGATTACAGTGAAATATCTAAGAAAACAAAATTGTAGAAAGAAAACAAGCATTATGAGATATAATGTCAAATAGGTACCTGTTCAGTCATGTTGGGCTCAACAGGTCTCCTGCCTGCATCCATTGTCAAATTATCAGTCACTTGGAAAGATAGAAGTAAAAGCAAGCAATTGAATTAGCCAAGAAAGCTATGATATGCAGCAGCAGAAGGGCACACACTCACAAATCCCACCCATAGGTCGTACTATGACCACAGGGACATGCACAAGCATGATAAATAGGCAAAGACAAGGAAAAGTTTTTGTTTAGGTTCATCTGTTGGGTAGCACCAACTATAAGCATGAACCCACAAACAGAACATAAATGTTATATGGCATCAGGTAAGTCAAGAATGAGAGAACCTTAACTACAGAGCGAATATTTCAGCCTAAAACAAATAAGGACAAATTTGTGTGGAAGTTTATTATATCATGCAACAGTGGGTTTTGTGAGAAGACAAGCTAGTCCTGTGAATTACCTATGTCACACACAATATCAGAATATTTAAACAAGGGGAGAACTTCAAACCCTAGGAGGCCAGAAAACAGAATGAAGAATATCCAAAATTAGACAGTTTCTTCTCCCCAAATTCTCTAGTGATATAGAACACAATTCCTAATCTTGACTAGAAGCTGAAGCCGAAGAATATTGTGAAAAACCAAATGGAATGAATCATGCCCGCAAAGTCAACCACAAATCCATTACTCTTTACACAAATAACACCACCAATTATGCAGAAATTGCCAAATTTTAAAAATAAAAATTAAATAAAATAATACAAGTTTCTCATTATACGCCTACCCAAGAAAATGCAAATTTCAACCAAATAATTATGAGTATCTCATAAGACACCTTCAACACAAAAAAGGACACCATCGATAATGGTTTACATATGCCAAACCCTTTTCCAATTAAACCAACTCTCTCAGATTCTTGCCAACATTTTGTAAAAAGATTGCTCCTCAAACCTGCCAGCCATAGAGGCAACCATGCTAAAATCCCATCATTCCCAGCCTTACAATCAAGTGTAAGCTTAATTTAGTTTACAATCAGTTCCAAGGTAATTTATTAGAGTAATCTAATTTTCAAAAGTTATCAGTTGGGATGGCTGACCTAGACGACATGAAGTTCTTGACCATGGTGTTCTTCCACTATCTTCTTGTGTTTATAAAAGGGGGAAAAAAAATCCAACAGTTGATAATGGGGGTTTAAATCTGATAAAGACATGAGATGGATGTAGCTCAAATTTGTTGTAAACAGTTGTCTAAAAAACAACATAACCCAATAGAGTACTCCAGGTCATTAGAGTTTGACCTAATTAATCCTCAGATCAAAGCAATTTGAGGTTTTATGGATTTGATTTGAAAATGGATGGAATTGGCATCACTCATTCAAAAGTAGAGCAGTTAATTCAATGTCATATTTTAGTTCTATATTTCAAGAACGAATTTGAGTGCTTTAGATTGATGAATTTGAAATAAATTGATGAATATAGTTATTTGAAATCTTTATATGAATGATGCTAATTGTACAAGAATCTGAACAAAATACATCTCTCCTATATTCTTCACTTTCGAATTACCAATATACATCCAACAGTTAACCTTTCCACAAATTTATAACATTTAACCTCTTCTCCGGAGGCCAAGTTTTGTAGATGCCCAAGGCATCTTTTTAATGTGATATACTCTTTATCAACATATAAAAAGAGATAGTAGGTAATGCATTGCGACCTATTGTGTGCACTGGCAAATGGAGATTTCAAGATGGCCCAAGAACACTAAAACTTCCATCTGACAGATGGATTTTGGTGAATACTTACCTATAGCAATTAGTTTGCTAAAGTGATGGACCCATATATAGCGGAAGAATGGGAAGTTTTATCAAAGGATGTTGCGTATGTGTTTGAGGATATAATCAAAAAATTCCAGTCAATCAACAGTGATGCATATTGTTAAAAAAATGATTCAATTGAGCCTGACCCCTTATTGAACTATGAACAATAATAAAAGAGTTAGGCACGGCAAAACACAAAGATTCATCATCTGGGTAATTATATATGTTAGGGTGAAGCAACTAAGCTGACAAGAGTACATTTGATTCAAGGAATAAGGGAATTCATTGAAGCCCAAGACCTGTAGATGGTTGATTAAACAAAATTGGTAATTATTTATTCTGGGAAAATCACAGAATGGTGTTGATTGCATAAGCTACAAACAATCTTAGGTTAGAAATAAATAAATGTGATGAATGAACTGAGAAACAAGTCAAAAGATAGAACAACAAAAATCCCTCAACCCCTACAAAAGGGAAAACAAAAATGTAATAGAAAGAAAAATGTTTAAGACCCACAAAAAATCTTCCACAATTTGACCACAATGAAGTGGCATGATAGATGTTAACATTTGATTTGCCACTTCACAATAAATTTGAAGATTGATAAGCTTTATTTCCTCTAATCACACAAAATGGAAAGAAAAAGAATTTGTTTTGGAAAAAAAAAAAAGAAGAAAAGAAAAAGAAGCAACTGAGGTAGCAAAGATTCCCAATTGAAGAAACCCTAATATGATTACACAACGAAATTTACATATCATAACTTGAATTTGTGCCGTAGAAAAGATCAAATTCCAGTTCTCATATATGAATGCATAAACCTCAATCTCAGTTATTGCAATCAATCAACTAAACTCAAATCGGGGCTTTTACAATTTTTTTATAAATTAAAAAAAAAAAATACATATACAGATAAAGATATAGATATAAACGAAAAGGGAAGGGAAGAGGAAGGGGAAAAGGAAAAGGGATGGTACCAGCTGAGGAGGTTGAAGGAGACGTTGACGAAGAGGTGATTCGATCCCGCTGTTGACTCGATTCTTCCATGAATCAATCAATCAATCAATTAAAAAAAGTCCAAAAAATCCCAATCTGAATCTACAAAAAGTCTTATTCCAGAGGACACAATCACAGAAGAAGAATTCGAAACAATAAAGAAACGAAATTCAAAGAAAGAAAGAGAAAAACGAAATCAAATTCTTTCTTTCGGTTCTGTAGGGATTTAGTGTTCGATGTGTATTGATGCGCATCCATATATATATGTGAATGAGAGGGTTTTAGGTCATACGTATATACACATCATATATATTCTACACACACATACATATATATATATAGGAGAGAGAGAGAGAGAGAGATGACAAGGAAGGAAACCTTTCTCTGAGTCATTACTATATTCTTTGTTTTTCACCATGAAAATGGGGGCATTACGCGGTTTGATTTCCCTTTTTAAATTCAGATTTTCATATTTGCATAATACATAATTGGTTATTCTATTTACACCTCATCAATTCTTTCAATATACGTTATTACTTAATTTATATTAATAATATTTTAATTTTTTACTCGATATACACCATAATATTATTCTTTTAGCATAATTCACACAATACAATACACATCCTAATATAAGATAATGTATATATCATTAAAGTTAAAAAGACAATAAGATTCAAAATATAATTTACAATAATTTTATATTCGTGTGTGTCTCTCTCTCTCTCCGATCTGTGTTGAATCTATAAAGATAACATGAGAGCGCACGGTGAGAATCAAACAGTGGACTAAAATTTACGACAATGAAGCAATCGGTGTGGTATTATGTAAAAATTTAAACAAAAAAACAATTTTAGTATTGTTCATAAATAGAGTGTTGAAAAAACTTAATAAGTTCATAAATTTATATTTAAATTAAATCAAAATATTCAAAAAAAAATTATATATGAACGTTTAATATTTATTCAACTTTAATAATATGAACAAAATGATTCTATTCAAATATAAATAATTGAACATTTTGTAAATGTTCAACTCTGCGTGCATATGGAACGAATAAGCCATTGTTGTAAAGATGAACAACGGTCTTTTGTTCCAAATTAATAAGAACAAGATAAATAACAAAGTAAATTGACATTTTTATTATTATTTTTGTTCCAAATCAATGTCATCCATAGTATGTAAATTTTTAAAATCAATTGATTTCAATGTTTTAAAACCCTAAATATTCCAAAATAATAATATTTTGAATTTGAAAAATAATATAAAAGAGATTTGTTTAAGGTGATGGTGTGTAAAAATATATTTGTGTTTTTATATGTGAATTGTTGAAATGAGTAAATACATACTCATATTGTCCTTAATAATTATTTTACTTGAGAATATTATTGTTATATAAATTTAATGGTTAAGTAGTGTGTACTGAGAAAATTAATGGTGTGTAAATAAAATTACCCTACATATAATATTACACATATTAGTTGTCAACTGACAAAAAATAAAATAAAATTAGAGGGTGTTTGATATATGTGCTATATTAGTATACTTTTTAATTTTTTATGAAAAAATGTGAAATATGAGTTGAATTTGAAGTAATATCGTAAAGAGGTGATATGATCCAAATAAGATAATGTGTTAGAATGGCATAGCAAATGCCAAACAGTGCCTCAGTGGTTGTTTGGGATGATTTAAATAAGTGCACTTTTTGACTTTTTACAGAAAGATATGCAAAAAAATAAAGAGGTGATGTGACTCAAAAAATATAAAAAGATAAAAAAATATACTAATATTAAAGATGCCAAACAATCCCTTAATAAATAATTTAAGCTAATTTTGACTTAAAACTTATAGAAACCAAAACACATTTAGGTAAAAAGAACTCAAAATAATTATATTTTCATGGTGAAATTGAAGTTCAAATTCAATTGCAAACTAAATGAGCTTCACACGGGCAATTTTGCAAGTCAAAATCTTAGACCCAAGACTTACCCGCTAATGGGCTTGGCCCAAACTGACATGCAGGTGGGTAATCAAATTCCACGTCATACTGAGCACGTGTCAACTTGCGTTTATCAGTTCTTTTTGCTTTTACCATGTTTGTCCATGAGTTTCAAGAATTTTATGATTAAACGCTGTTAGGTTTTTTATTGGCAATCCCGTTTGACAAGAATTTCTATAAGAAGTGGATTTTCTTCCAAAACTAAGATTACTTTTGGATTTCTATAAGTAATTGGATTTCTTCCAAAACTAGGATTACTTTTGGATTTTCTATAAATAGTTGGTTTTCTCCCAAAACTAATTAATTCCTCCAGATCTTCTTTTTGGTTCTTAAGGTTTATATCTGGGGATATTTTGTTAGTTTTCTTTGATGTTTTATTGAGTATTCAACTCATGGTTTAAAGAGAGTACATCAAAGGTTTTGTTTGTTATACACAAGAAAGAGAGAGTTGTTCTTCAATGGATTCTGAAGAATTCGAGCCTGAAGCTTCGGTGGATTCTGGAGTGGCTCATTGTAAAGACAATTCCGAGGTAAAGACGGGGTTGGAAGAGGCATATAGAGGTTGGTTCAATTAGGCGTGAATTCGCTAGGTAATTGAGAGTATACCTGTGTAATTCCTTTAAATCTTCTTAGTGGATTGTTTTGTAGCTGTTGCCTGTGATTTTTTAATCACAGTTGGAGGTGTCCAATTGTGGTTTTTCCACGTAAAATCGTTGTGTCGATTTGTTTTTGATTGTTTGATTGGGATTGTTATATTCTGCTTAAAATGGGTACATAATCACAAATCAACATCTAGAGTTTCTAGATTTTTCAATTGGTACCAGAGCGGGTCGTTCTATTTTTTTTTAAAAAAATCTTTTAGAACGAGATCTTATTTGATTTGTGATAATAGATTCAATTCGTAAGGGAAATTCAATGGTTTGACCGAAGAGGCCGGTTGAGAATGCCATTGATGATGAATCCTTGGAGAGTGATGATGAAGAGCTTGAGCAAGCTTATGAAAAGTTGTATAAGGAGTCTCTTAAGTTATCCAAATTAAATGACAAACTCACAACGAAACTCAAAGCATGTGAAAGTGAGAATGTCAAACTTAAAGAGGAGATTTCCGAGGCTAGGATTGATGCCATCAAGATAGCTAATGATCAACAAGCTCTTTGTGCAAAACTCTTGACTTGTGAGACAGAAAGGAATGAGCTACAGCAAATCTATGCAACATATGAAGAAAAGATTGAAACTCTCGAGATGTCTCAAGTTGCCTTGGAGGAGCTAATCATCAAGAAAGAGGAAGAACTCAAGTGTGCTATGGCTACCATTGGTCTTTGGAACAAAGGATCAAAGACTTTAGACAATATCATTGGGTCTCAACAAATTTGTTCTGACAAGAGTGGCATTGGCTTTGGATTTGATGGTAAGATAGAGCAAAAATAGAGTGTATCTACATCTCCTGATACAAGAACTCAAGGAAAGGGAAAACAAAAAACTCAACATAAGGATGGACTTCTCAAACTTCCTAGAGTTGGTAAGGTAAAAGAAAAGAAGGTACATCCTATACATCCTGTTTTTATTTGTCATCATTGTGGTATGCATGGTCATATTCGCCCTTATTGTTATAAGTTGCATGGGAGAGTGTATTTGCTTAGACCTAAAAATAAGAAGTTGGAAACTAAGTCAAGACGGGTTCCCATTGAAAGCAAAGGGAACCACAACGTCAAGACACCACCCAAGAACCGCAATGCTCACAACTTTGTTTATACTAAAGCGGTTTGGGTGAGAAAAATTGATTTGTGTTAATTTGTTTTAGTTTTTGGGTTTCTGTTTGTTTTTTAATGAGAAAAAAAAAATGTGTGCATGTTCGTTTTTTGTCTTGCTTTGGTTAAGAAAAAAATAAAAAATAAAAAATCCCAAAAAGATTTTCTTAGTATGGTTTTACAAGCTTGAAATTTTTGAGTGGTCCTTGGTGCATATTGGAATTGATGAGAATATCCATTACATGTTACCATGTGTGTACTTTCTGTGGTCATTACTTTTTGGAGTGTGTGTTTTTTAATTAGTATGTCTCATTTTGTACACAATCTTGGATTAGCAAATTTTGGAGTCTTCCATCTTAGTGATCATTTTTTTTCTATGGACTTCTGGCATTGTATCTTTTGCTTTTCTAGAGGAATTGACCTATACTAGCATATCATGGGTGATGTTGAGTCTCTTAACCACCTTCCATCTTTTTGCATCTCCATGGCTTTCCCCTCTATTCTTTGTAGTCCAGGCATGAGGAAAAGGCTACCTCAGAGTCACCAACTAAGCCATCCTTATTATATCCATGCTTCTCTGGTTCGGTTTCCATACTCTTGAGCGTGTCAGCCGCCAATGTTGTGCAATTGCATGGTGAAACAAGGACATTTAAGGAGACGAAGCGCATGGTGAAACAAAATACAAAAACATAAAGACTTAATAACTCTGACTTGACTCGTGGTACCCCTAGTTTCAAGTTTGATTCCCATTTTTTTCCCTTGGCTTTTTGAGACTTTCACTGAATGGCAATTAGTTAGCTTTGCTTTAAATGTTATGTTTGAGATTGATATCAATAAAATAGTGCAATAAAGTTTATTCCTTTAACTTTTAAATTTTTTGTGCAACTAGTCAATTAGAAAGGAATGCAAATCACTCACTCTTCTTATTAAAAACAAGTCAAATAACACTTTTGCAAGCCTATTAATTAAACTATTCCACAATTGAACCCATGAGTTGTATAACTAAAAATCCACTAATGCTCGAAAGTTTGGAGCTTGTATTGATTACAGGTACTGACAAATGATATAATCTGGATGGGATAAGGCCGAACTCCAATGTGAAGTTGCCTACGTATCCTGAGAATGGGAATTAGGCCATTTTGTAGACACCCCATTTTTTGCTGCCCTTAAGACTTGGGCACCACAAGTTGATCACTCAATGATAAAAGTTATGTTGTGCAAATGTTCGATTTCTTCAGCAAGAAGAGCTTCTAAATTCCGACCTTACACCTCATTTTGGACCAAAATCATTTTAGACCTTAAAACCCTCTCTTTCAAAATATTTTTGAAAATTCTTCTACGATGCTCCGAGGCTCGCATTCCGTTAAAAATTACACTTTTCGGTGAACTGAGCAAGGACAAAGTGGACATAATGGAAGAGAGGTGAACTCTTTGAAAAAATCTTTAAAACATCTTATTTAGAGGTTTAGAGTTGAAGAAAATTGGAGGGGAGAAAAGAAACCTAGTTGGGGAAGAAGTTGGGCATAAACTGTTAAGAGAGAACCGGGTAGCCTTCACTAAATCAGGTCTATCCTTTTGTACACTTGGACTTAAGTTGTGAGGCCACCACCATTGGAAAGTGGACTTTTGGGGCTTCATTTTACACTTAAGAATCTCTTAAAGCCGAGTCTGAATGAGGGAGATATGTCTGGTTGAAGTTAGGCATCAATTCAGTTAAGCCAAAACTGAGCGACCTTCACTAAAATAGGCATATCTCTTAGAACACTCAGAATTTTGATCTGAGACTACTTTCATTGGAAAGTAGACTTCCGGGGCTTCAATTTAGACTTAAAAATGACCTGCAAAGGAGTCTGGATGAAGGAGTTATGCCCATTTGAATTTGGGCTTGGAAGTAGATTTTTGATGGTTGACCGGCCATCATTGGTGGCCGACCGGCCACCATTGATAGCCGATAATCCACACTTCTGGTCGTCAGCCACTAGTGAAAAAGCTAGATAGTTTTGGCCAGCTGTCCCCCACAAGCTCTAGCTGTTCAAGGCATGATATTTTCGACCAAAGCTCACATTTTTCTATATACAGATGGCCTATCTCTCATATTTCGAGGTTAGAAAAATTTTGGGACTCTCTCTCTCTCTACAATTCTCTCTCTCTCTCTCTACATTTCTCTCTCTCTCTTGAACTTTTGTGCATACAAGTGTAGATACATTTCAAGTTTGCCTATCAACCCTTAACCAAAGTTGCTTATCTTTGGGCTGAGGTTACTTGAGACCCTCTTTGAGCTTTAGAAGCTGGTTGTGGCTTGCTTTGTTGCCTAATTTGTGCCTTGGCTTCAAGAGGTATAACTCTTACTTTGTTAGCTTGTTTTACATACTTGCATTGCCATCTTCTTCTACTATTTTGGAGCTGTTTTGGGGCTAATTTTGAACTGTAAAAAAACTATGTTTTTGTGGCCTAAAAGTATTGGTTTGAGGCCATTTTTAGTTAAGAGGTGGTTCACCATTCTTGTTTCTTAGTTTGTAAAGCTTTTGTACCTTTGTTCACCACTTTCAAACCAACTTTTTTGGGTCTTTTAACCACTGAATTTCAGAGGTTTTTTTAGTGGCAAAAAACTTATTTTGAAGTCCAAAATTGGAGGGGTTAGCCTCCCCTCCCTGTGTCTTATTTGCATGCTTAGTTAGCCTCATGTATTAGCTTAATGTTTTAGCTTTTTGTGGCTCAAGTCCAGCATGTTTTGAACTCTGTTTTGAGCTGTTTTGCCACTGTTTTGGCTGTTTGGTCCCTTTTAAGTCTTGTATTGCATAGTTGTAGTGTAAGTTCTTTCACTAGCTTGGTGTTTTAAGGCTTTAACCACCATTGATTTGAGTTGATTGCATGTTTTAGTGTATTTTCTCACCTAATTTCAGCACCTATAATCTCTGCAATCTCCCTCATTTCTTCACTTTTTCATTTGCTTTGAGGGTTGTTTTAACCTTAGGGTGGTTTAAGCTTGAGATTGAGGCTCATGCTTAATGGTTTAATCCTCCTTTGAGGGTTCATTACCAACGGCATGATCTCTCTCTTGCCTTACACTATTCCTTGGTTGACACTTCTTTCATCTTAGAAGACACTCACCAATGGACAAATTGATTAATGAATGATTTGGTAACTAAAATGTGTAAACAAAATTGGCAAGTAAAAGTGATAAGATAAGCATCTCCTTGTGCTGCATTGCATGTGTTCAAATCGGGTGTTAACTTGAACACAAGGAAAATGGGACATTTCATACTCAAAAGTGATGAAATGTGTCATTTTCCTAGGTCTCCATTGCCCTTGATCATGCATGATGGGGTGATGGTCATTTTGGTCTCATTTTGCATTTATTAAAATTGCACAATTGGATTCACAAGCCATCATTGCTTGATTGATGGTTTATGAACCCAAATTTGTCCCTCCTTTGATTTCCCCATGAAAAGGAGAGGCAAAGTGTGCAAACAACCCTTGAGAAATACACTGTTTTGCTCTGTTTGCTCTTTGTTGCAGCAAGGAAGTCCAGACTATCAGTGGCCGATAGCCATCACCAGTAGCCGATCGGCCACCATTGGTAGCTGACCGGCCCTTTGTCGGCCATCAATGAAATTTGCACAGTGTGTTGGTAAGGTAGAGCAGAGGTGTTCTAGAAGTGGGCAAAATTGTTAGTGTTCAAATGTGCAAACAGAGGCGTTTGGTAGCAAGGCAGTGGCTTTTTGAGTGGAAACCGAGCATGCATGGTCCTCCTTCACTTCCCGGGATTAGCTAATTAGTTTAATTAGCAATAGACCAAATATGTGTTGTAATTAATTAGTTGTAACTAATTAAGTGTTGTAAATAATTAGTTAGTTTAACTAGTTATTCAATTTCGTTTTGTAATTAGTTAACTAGAATAGTTAATTAATTCGGTTTGTAATAATTAGTTAGCTAGTATAGCTAGTTAATTAGTTTCAAGTTTTCTATTAGTTAGCTTAATTAGCGTAGCTAGCTAGTTAGCTTTTATTCATTCGGACCCTCCTTCGTGAGGGCGTAATTGTGGGCTCGCCTTTTTATCGTGCCCCCGTATCTTTCGGAAAAGGGTTTGAAAAGAAGGCCTCACAGTTCGGACTCTACCTGTGGTTCTGAATCTAGTCTTACAAGTGCAATGTGAAACTGATAAACACCAAAGCGTCCAAATCCGGCAAATCGTTTTGGAAACCCGATTTTAAATCAAATAATGCCAAAATTGGACTACTTTGCTAGATACAGAGTTGCCACCTAAATTTTTTATTTTGGGAAAATTTAGGAAACCCTGATTCGTGCCAAAGGCCACGCGTCTGTCATCACCAAAGTTGCCTCGGCTCAGGAACTTGGGTATGAGGGGGGAAGTCCTGAAATGAGCACCCCCGCTCGCCCAATCAAAGATTGGCCTCTACTAATCACGATATGTTTTTTTATAAACCTTATGTGTTCTCATTCCGGTTATTAAACTAGCTTTACTATGTGATGCGCACACATACAAGTATAGACTAAGTCACAAAAATTGGAATAATTCAACTCATCTTTGTTTGTGAAAATGGTTTGAAGTTGCCACCCTCAAGTGGGCTTAAAACATGATTTTGTCACAACAAAGTGGGCTTAAAACTCACATTCGTTAAATCGTTCCAATTCAAACAACAAAGCCTTCATCCACAGGCATTCATGCAGTTTAGCATGTAAGCACATAGCCTCATGGTAAGCATGCTATCATGGCATCATGCACACTCATGCAAGTATGCTAAAGCATAAAACTCATCGAGTACTCCAAGCCAAAACAAAAACTAGTTAGAAAGGTGCATGATCCTAACTATGTAAGATGCCTAATGCAACACATGCAACATAAAATTAAATAGGCTCGGCTACTTAATCATGGTATTTGCAACACTTTGATAGCATGCTTTGAAACACGTATTCAAAGAAGTATTGAAATTGACAATGCAGTTTGAATGATGCGCCGAGCCTCAGTGCATGCAAGACAAATGAATGGATGCAAACATGCAAGCATAAGATATGCTAATTGCAAATGTCCCTAATCCAACCATCAAAAGCGGATAAATAAAAGGGAGAAAGACGTGGGGTTGAAAGACATGCACACACGCATGCACACACGCATGCACACTTATTACAACATTATGCCCTCGCGAAGGAGGGTTCGAATGAATACGCTAACTAGCTACGCTAAGGTAATTATTACAAATCAAAACTAATTAACTATTCTAGTTAACTAATTATTACAAACCGAATTGAATAACTAGCTATGCTAAGCTAATTAAAGCAATTAAACTAATTAACTAACTAAGCTAATTAAATAATTACAACACTTGAATGAATGAATTAGCTACTACTAACTAATTAAACAAAGCAAGTAAATGGCCTCGAGGGCGAGGGATGCATGCAAGCTTGAATTCTCCTCTCGAAAATGCCACCGCCTTGCCTTTGCAGCCTCTGCTTGCACTTGCTTGAACACCAACAACGCTACCAGCTTCAAGAACACCTCTGCTCCAACTTAGGAACACACTTGTGCAAAATTTCATTTCGGGCCGGTCGGCTACCAATGGTGGTTATCGGCTACCATTGGTGGCCGGTCGGCTACTTCTGGTGGCCGGTCGGCCACCCCTTCCCTGAACTTCTTTTTTTGCTACAACAGAGAGCAAACAGAGGCAAAGCAGTGTATTCTCAAGCAGTGTATGTACTGCTACCCTCCTTATCATCACACAAGCTCAAATGAGTGTAACTCTTGGCTCTCAAGTCATCAACCAAGTATTTTTCATGCATGATGGTCAAAGAACCAAGCTTATACAAGTTTAATGAGTGCAAAACAAGACTCAATAAAACCACCACCCTATCATGCATGATCAAGGGTGACGGTGACCAAGGAAAGTGGCACGTTTCATCACTTTGAGTATGAAATGTCCCATTTTCCTCGTGTTCGAATTAACGTCCGATCCGAACACATGCAATGCAACACGAAAGATGCTTTATCTTGCCTCTTTTACTTGTCATGTTTTATTTACCCGTTTTAGATTACCAATCCATTCTTTATTTGATTAGTCCAAAAGTGAGTGTCCTCTAATGGAAAGAGGGCTTAAACCACAAGTGCCTTGAGCATGAAAGAGATCTCATGCCGTTTGTTAGTAGAAACCCTCAAAAGAGGATTAAAACCATTAAGCACAAGTGTCTTAATTTCACACTTAAGCCAACAAGAGGTTCAAAACCACTTTCAAAATAAATGAAACAGTGAAGAATAGAGGGAGATTGCAAAGATTTCAGTGCTGAAATGGAGTGAAAAATGACACTAAAACATGCAAGCAACTCATGCAATTCATGTTTAGAAGCCTAAAACATTAAGCTAATAAAGGAGATTGCACTACAACCACACAATACAAACCTCAAAGGACCAAACCAGCTCAAAATAGAGCTAAAACAGTCCAAAATAGTAGCAAAAACATGCTGAGATTGAGATACAAAATACTAGAAAATCATGCTCACATGTTAAGCTATCTAGGCTTGTAAACAAGGCACTAGGATGGGAGGCTACCCCTTTCAATTTTAGACTTCAAAACCAAGTTTTTACCACTAAAATAACCCTGAATTTCAGTGGTTTAAAGGGCCAAAAATTTTGATGTGAATATGCTAAAAGATGGTACAAAAGCATACACAATCAAGTAACAAGAAGGATGGACTACCCCTTTACACAAAATGACCTCAAACCATTATGTTAAGGCTAAAAAATCAGAGTTTTTCGTAATTGAAAACCAGGCCAAAAATAGTACAAAAAGATGGCAAAACAAGTAGCCAAAACAAATCCTGCAAGGTAAGTCTTATACCTCTTGAAGCACGGCACAAAACAGCCACAATTTCAGGGTCGAATCTCCTTCCAAAGCTCAAACTAGGCTCCAGGGGACCTCAGCTCCAAGGTGGTCAAGTTTGGTTTAGAGTTAGTGTGTAAAGGTGTAGAGAAAACTAACTACAAAGCACAAAACAAGAAGAGAGAGAGAGAGAGAGAGAGAGAGAGAGAGAGAGAGAGAGAGAATTTTGATCTAAAATGTCTAACCTCTCAAAATGGGGGAGAACACCCCCTATATATAGAAAATCAAGATGAAAGCTTGCATTCATCCCTCCACACACATGTATAGAGATGCATTTTCAGTGAACAACAGCTGGCACAACTGGCAAACAAATATCTGAAAAAGGAGAAAAATGACTGTCGACCATCACCAGTGGCTGACCGGCCATCAATGTGGCCAACTGGCCACCACTGATGGCCGGGAGGCACAAGCCATGGCCGATGGACTGTGGGGATGGCCGACAGGCCACCCTCTCCTCCAGACTTGAAACGACAAGCTCTGGTCCTCAACCAAGCACAAAACAAACAAGTTTAGAGGCTTAAAGGCAAGGCGCTCGGCCGAGAACTTTAGGCACTCAAAACGAACACGAGCGTACAAAACCATCGAGTGTTCAAACGATGACGTCCAAGTCTTGAGGACGGTCAAAAATGGGGTGTCTACAGTTTCCCCTCTTTGACAGAACTCGGAAGTCAAGAAATGATGGGAGTGAATGTCAAAGTCTAGAGACGACCCATTTTTGACAAGGCCGAAGACTTGGACACACAAGCAATCAAAACAAAGAATGGTTGCGCCCGCAAGCTGCCTACGTATCCCTTTGCAAGGAATCAAACTAGCATAGTTCAGGGGCAGAATGCAAATGATACTCAATATAACGAAACAATGCAAATGATATGCAGTTCAATGAAATAATCAAACCACAAGCAGTGCAAAACCATACAAATATCATAAAGGGATGGAGATGCAACATCAAACTACGTTTAACACAGAAAAGCTGCCGGAGCCCTCAAACCACAATTCTCTTAGTGGAATAAGCGTGTGCACATGTAGAACTATGTGTTTTGCAGAAAGAATACAAGTAATTGGGTGGGATGATATAAGTGAGGAATGATCTGCTGAGGAAAGATAATGATCCCACATGCTAAATGCAACAAAACAAAGTACGATGCAATGGATGCAGTGAATAAGGTGCAGGCCGAACCACATTTTACCTAGAAAAGGTATAGACACAAAACAGACCACGTCTAATACAGAGAAGGTGCCGAAACCCTCAGACCACAATTCTCTTAGTGGAATAGGCGTGTACACATTATCACAGAACCATGCTTCAATGAAGGAAACGTATGAGCACATGCCAGACTAAGCTTAAAATGGAAAGGATGCAAGCGATAAAATGGATAATGCAGTAGATGCATGTGATAAATGCTATATGCAATGCAATAGACGTGATAGATGATATAGTAGCTAGGAAGTGAAGGTACCTTACAGGGGTAATTGGCAATGACTTACCTTATGCTGCTGGGGATCTTCCTCTTCTGCATCTTGCATTTCCGAACCATAGGTACTACTTTTCTACCTGGCTATGGTCGCAGCTTTCCCTATTCTCCAATAGGGTGATAGACTAGGTTGGTTCAGTATCTAGAATTGAGGCGCATACACGCTACCTCAACCTATGGAGCTGTCGTACAGATTTCAAGCCGAGGATACACCCTTGGGTATTTAAACAAACTTTAGTCTCGAAAATTCCGAACCTTTGCATTCTAGGCATCGGCCATTCGAACTCTAGTTTCCATCGTCTCAGTTGATCTCCTAGGAACTCACCGTAAACACAGGCAGATGGCTATACCAGACCACCGGAAGTCATTTAGGCACGACAAACACCAAAGGATTTGCACCTTTAGAGGATTTAAGGTCTCCTAGACCAGATGAATGCACATGACAGTGCGATGCTGGATATAGGATTTAAGGTCTCCTAGACCGAGGAGGATGCACAAGACAGTGTGATGCAAAGTGAATGCACAAAATAGTGCCACACAGGTACACAAGACAGTGCGAGCTTAAGGTGCACAAAATAGTGCGATACTAGTGAATGCACAAAATAGTGCCACACAGGTGCACAAGACAGTACGATGCAATGCACAAGATAGTGTGACACAAAGTGAAATGCACAAGACAGTGCGATGCAAAGGATGCGCAAGATAGCGCAATGCAAGGGTGAATGCACAAGACAGTGCGATGCAAGGTGAAGATGTATGAATGCATAAAAGAATGCACAAAAGAGTGGTGATGCAAGGTGCACAAAACAGTGCGAATGAAAGTGAATGCACAGGACAGTGCGATGCAAGTGTACACAAGACAGTGCGAAATGAAAGTGAATGCACAGGACAGTGCGATGCAGGTGTGCATAGGACAGTGCGAAATGCACAAGACAGTGCGATGCAAGTGTGCACAAAATAGTGCGATACAGGGGTACACAAAACAGTGTGAATGAAAGTGAATGCACAGGACAGTGCGATGCAAGTGTGCACAAGACAGTGCGAAATGCACAAAACAGTGCGATACAAGTGTGGTGCGCAAAATAGCGCAATGCAATGCACAAACAAGTGCAAGTTAGGCGCGCAAAATAGCGCGATGCATGTTCTATGCAAAATATATGAGCATTTTCTATGCAAGATGAGAGCATGTAATGAAATGCACAAGATAGTGCGATGCGCAAGAAAGAGCGAGTGTAAATTGCACAAAAAAGTGCGATGCGCAAGAAAACGCGAGTGTAAATTGCACAAAATAGAGCAAGTGTGATACAAAGTGTAGAAAATATGCGAACAAAACAAATGATTGGTGTGATAAATGTACCGAGTGAGATTATTGTGCGATAGATGCACATAGTGAGATTATTGTGCGATAGATGCACATAATGATTGGTTTACAAAACAATGCATGTTTCATGCAAGATGGACAACCGATGCATGACGTTAAGTGAAAGCATATTCTATGCAAGATAGCAAGAGCATATTCTATGCAACACTGAAAGCATATTCTATGCATAAATGAAAGCACATTCTATGCATGATTGAAAGCATATTCTATGCATGATTGAAAGCAAAACATATTCTATGCGAAATCGAAAGCAATCATATTCTATGCGAAATAGAAAGTAAGCATATTGTATACATGAATCATAACGATGCGCGGTACGCATGCAACAGAAGTGTATATGAAAATGCACATTCTATGCAATAGAAGGGCATCAAATACGTACATTGGTGCCTCCGATTTACCTCTCAGAGGACTTTGCAACATGTTCAACTCAAAAAGGATACATCCCGTTCATATTGGCGAGGGGTAACATATGCATGTGAAAACCACGGGTGCTGCTGTAGACGTCCCCGAACGTCCTGGGAGGGAATCCCGTTTGTTCATTTGAGGCTCACTACAGTTCAGACTCAAATGTCACGGTTCTTAATCTGATCCCACAATGTGCGATGTGAGATTGATAAATCACCAAAGAGTCCAAATCTGGCAAATCGTTTTGAAAAATAGATTTTTAGAAAGAAGTGCCAAACATGGACTGCTTTGCCAGATACAGAGTCGCCACCTAAATATTTTGTTTTTGAGAAATTTAGGAAACCCTGACTCGTGCCTAAGGCCACGTGTCCATCATCACCAAAGTTGCCTCGGCTCGGGAACTTGGGTACGATTGGGGAAGGTCAGCTATGAGCACCCCCGCTTGCCCGATCAAAGATCGGCCTCTACTAACCATGATATCTAGTTTTGAAAACATTATGTGTTCTTATTCCTGTTATTAGCCTAGAATTACTATGTGATGCACACAACACACAAGTATAGACTAGATCGCCTAACTTGGAACAAAGCATCGCATATCCATTTGTTTGGAAATGGTTTTGAATTTTGCTACTTGCAAGTATGCTAAAACATGGATTTCGATGAATTATTCCAATTCAAGCAATCCAACCTTCACCCACAGGCAACCAGGCAATCATATCACATAAGTAATTAGCCTCATGGCAAGCATGCTGTCATGTTAACACTCGCATTCATGCAAGATGCTAAAGCATAAAAACACTCACAGTGTACTCTAAGCCAAAACAAGAAACTAGTTAGCAATCATGCATGATCCTAGTTCATGTTAAAATGGCTAATGCATCGCAAGCAAAATGCAACTAGAATAGGCTCGGCTAATCCTAAGAATGGCATGTGAAATGCGACAACTTGATACACGTATTCGAGTTGGAATTGAAGTACAATGCAATTAGTATGATGCGCCGAGCCCGGTGTATGTAATACAAATGAATGAATGCAAACATGCATAGCATAAGATATGCTAAATCAAATATGCCCTAAAACTAACCACCATAAGCAGGTAAGTAAAAGGGAGAAAGACGTGGTGTTGGAAGACATGCATCACACACACGCACGCTTATTATACAATTACGCCCTCTCGAGGGAGGGACCGAAAGAATAATACAAATTAATTAACTAATAAGCTAATTAAATCTTACATCATACTTAACTAATTAAACGAATTAATTAAGCTAAGAAAGCAGTAAAAGGGCCTGGGAAAGAGGTATGAATGCGTGCATGCTCGGCTCCGCAAGGAAATCCATCACCATACTCATGCTGCCTCTGTTTACACTGCTTTGCATCTCTGAAGGCTGCACAAGTCCCAAGGTTGCTTCTAAACTGCTCCCTGAACACTGTGGGAGGTCACCGACCAAGATATGAGGTCACCAGCCATGCTAAACTGGTCATCGGCCACCAATTTGGCTTTTGGCCATAAATGTGTGGCCTGCCGGCACTGAAGATGGCCGACTGACCATCTCTTCCTGCAGAATCCTGTTTTGCTGCAGCAGAGGACAAACAGAGCATGGCAATGCATTTTCCAAGCAATGTATGCACGACCACCCTCCCTATCATGTTATGAACTCAAGGGAGTGTAATCCTCGACCCTCGGATCATCGATCATGCATTCCAATGCATGATGATCAAAGAGGTCAAGTGTGCAACTTCAATGTCAAATGAAATGCACACAAACACACAATAGATCCTAATCCTCTATCATGATTGATCAAGAGGCAAGGAATGCGAACATGCACAATGCTATTCAACCTAAACATGCAAGCAAACCAATGCAACATAAGCATGTGAACAAACATGCAAACATGCAAACATGTAACAACATATCAAACATATGGCAAAATGCAAGCTAACAAGGATGCAAAATGCAACTTAAACATGCAAATATGCAAGGCATGTAACAACATGTGAAGCAAGCATATTTAGACCAACGTAATACATGCATGGTGAACTTAACAAAGTGACACAAGCATACAAGTATACAATGTAATAGGCATGCAACAACATGAAAAAGGCCAAGTATGTAACAACATGCAAGGCAAGCATGTAACAACATGCGAGGGTAGTCTTAAACCAAAATGGGCAGTTCTCAAATAGGCCCAAATCAGCGGCCAAAATGCTAAGGAAATGAGGACAAAAACACATACAAACATGCATGCCAATTGGCCTAACATTTAAGCATTAAGAGAGCAACTTTTAAGAACACTTAAAATGAATGGAAAGCATGCAAATGTGACAACATTGCGTGCTCTGAAATGGTGCTAAGAGTGATGCCAAATCACATAAACAAGCCAAGCATGCATGATTAAGGCTTAAGGCTTAAAACTAGGCAAGGGAATTGAACTAATGCTACACAAAACAAAGAGCATATGGCAAGCATAACCCAAAACAGTTCTAAATCATGGCAAAATAAGCCAAAAACATACAATGACCAAGGCCAAACAAGCCAAAACAAAGGGGCAAAAACATGAAGCATGCAAGGCCATCAAAGAGGTGTTGCACCGCACCTAATACAACCAAACATGGTATGATTTAAGTGACCCAAAACAGAGTTATGACATGTGAAAATGAGCCCAAAAACCCACTTAGATGGCATCCCAAAGGCCTAGACATGATGGCATACACAATGACACATTCATGAGGCATAAAACACATACTCTTTAAGACATTAAAGGAGTGATAAGTGCAAGTGTTTGAGCATGAAACATGGACTGAAATAACATTCTAAGTGATGCCAAAGCACTAAAATGATCCAAATAAAGCATGCTCATAACTTGGACACTCAAAGCTAACAAGCTAGATTACATGGTAGCTATACAAAACAATGCAAGCATGGCCAAATCAATGAAAAATAGAGCTTAAGCATGCTACAACAAGCCTAAAAGCTTCATGGAGTTGAGCCAAAATCATGCTAAAACGCATGTTACAACGTGATGCATGTTAAGGCCAAAACATGGGATTACAAGACAAGTGTATAAAGCATACATGGCATGTCTAAACCAACTTAAAACAGAGGTATACCATGGCAAAACAAAGCCTAATACATACTGAAATGAAACTAAAACAAACTAAACACACATGCTACCACATAAGCCATTTATGCAAGCATTAAAGATAATAAGGAGAGGGGATGACCCTCTCCTATTTAGGACCCCAAAACCACTTCTCCACCACTGAAAATCCTCTAGATTTCAGTGGGAGAGAGGTCATGCAAAGACCAAAACAATGGCCAAAATGTATGGCCTAAAACAAGGCCTTGGAGGGGGGAGACAACCCCAAACCTCAAAGTAACCTTAAACAAAGTTCTAAAACACACAAAATCAAAACTTTTATCAGTTATAGTCAAAGCTTAAAACATTAAGCAAGAATGGCTAAAAGCCTATGCAAGAAAGGGATAACTAAAGTAAGGATGCTCACCCTTGTAGACCTCCTCTAGGAACAAAGCTCCAGCAAGTTTTTTGAGTTCAAACCAACCCAAGAACACTGAAATCAACCTCCTAGCACCTCAGCAACCAAGGATGGTGTTCTAGTGTGTGTTGGTGTACAATAATGAGACAAAACTCACTTTAGGTCACAAAATAAGACTACACAAGGAAGTATAGATACAAGGCTATCTCTATCCTTTCTAACCCTAATTTTCTAAACCCTGGAGGAGGGAGGAGGAGCTCTCTCTTTATAGAGGTTCAATTCTAAGGCTTCCAAGAGAAGCCAAGCAAAGGAGCCAATCCCTCTATACACGTGTATGGAGGGAGTCAATTGTGCATGCCAGCTGTTACAGCTGGCATAAAATATCTGCCAAAAGCAGATGGAAAGGGGTCGACCAGCAGAAATGGCCGATTAACCAACACAAATGGCCGGCCGACCAAAAACATTGCCGACCGGCCAAAACCTTTGGCCGGTAGCAAGAAAACAGGGTCAGTGGACTCAAGCCAAGGCCGGTGAGGTGTGGGGATGGCCAACAAGCCATTTCCTACCCTCAGAAGCAAAAACACAAGTGTTTGGTGCATAACCAAGCACAAAGCAAACAAGTCGAGAGGTCTTGAGGCAAGGCGCGCGACCGAAACCTCCGAGAACTCAAGACGAACACGAACATGGATGATCACCGAGTGTTCAAACGGTGACATCCAAGTCTTGAGGACGGTCAAAAATAGGGTGTCTACAGTTGCCCCTCTTTGACAGAACTCGAAAGTCATAACAATGACGGGAGTGAATGTCAAAGCCCAGAGACGATCCATTTTTGACAAGGCTGAAGACTTAGACAAAGCATACAAGCTAGCAAGATACGTGCCCGTAGGTAGGGGCAAAATGCAAAGAACATGCACGATGCCGAATATAACTTATGATTATGCAAAGAGAGCTGTAATGAAGCAAATACATACAATAAATGCAACAGTTTAAGCAATCAAACACAAATCTAACTACATTTCATGCAGAAAGGATGTAAGAGAATTATACAATTCTCGCTACGTCTCACGCGGAGTGCATACAATACCTATGCGGTTCGTCTGGTTGCGCTAGCTTCAAATGAACCGTACATACAATATCGTTCCTGTCCGGTTCGTCTGGTTGTGCCAGCCTCAAATGAACCGTACATACAATATCGTGCCTGAAAAAGAAAGAGAACTTAACAGGTACAATATCGTTAGAAACATGCATAGCAATGCAAGTGAGAAGTGCGTAACAACGCAACGCACTAACAAGTGCGAATGAGGTGCGTAAAATAGCGCGATGCGCAAAATAGCGCGAATGAAATGTAATGCACAAAATAATGCGAATGATGTGCGCAAAACAGCGTGATTGAAATGCATGTAAAATGCAAGTAAGGTGCACAAAACAGTGCGATGCGCAAAATAGCGCGAACTAAATGCATGCAAAATACAAGTTGGGTGCACAAAACAGTGCGATGATATGCAATGTAACTAAGCAATGCAAATGATATGCAACATATTTAAGATGATCAAACCATAAGCAGTACAAAACCTCACAAATATCATAAAGGGATGGAGATGCAAAATCAAACTACGTCTACCATAGAAAAGGTGCCGACACCCTCAAACCACAATCCCTTTAGTGGAATAGGCGCGTACACATGCAGAACTATGTGTTTATAGACGGAACACAAAATATAAGTAATTGGATGGCATGATATAAGTGAGGAATGATTTGCTGAGGAAAGATCATGATCCTAAATGCTGGATGCAACACACTACAATGCAATAGATGCAATGGATGAATTGAATAAGGCACGCAGCCAAATCGTATCTTGCCTAGGAAAGGCATGGACATAAACAAACCACGTCTAACACGGAAATGGTGCCGTCACCCTCAACACTAGGTGCGTACACAAAATCTCATAACCATGCTTCGACGTGAAAAGTATGGGCACATACCAGACCAAGCTCAACATAGAAAGGTGTAAGCCATAGATGGATAATGCAATGGATGCATGCAAACTATAATGCAATTATATATTCTATATGCAATGAATGGAGCGGATAAGGCGCGCGTCCAAACCGTATCTTGCCTAGGAAAGGCATGGACACAAACAAACCACGTCTAACACGGAAATGGTGCCGTCACCCTCAACACTAGGTGCGTACACAAAATCTCATAACCATGCTTAGACGTGAAAAGTATGGGCACATACCAGACCAACCTCAACATGGAAAGGCGCAAGCCATAGATGGATAATGCAATGGATGCATGCAAACTATAATGCAATATATGGAAATGCATGACAATGCACATTGTTTGAAATGCATGATAATGCAAATGAAAGATGCATGACAATGCATGTTGTTTGAAAGTGTGATAATGCAGGTGAAAAATGCATGACAATGCATGTTGTTAAAAGTGCATGACAATGCAGAATAAGAGAAATGCATGACAATGCAAAATAAGAAACATGCATGATAATGCATGATAAGGAAATGCATGATGATGCAAACTAAGAGACATGCATGACAATGCATGTTGAGGGCATGCATGACAATGCAAGATAGGGAAATGCATGACAATGCATGTGAGGTGCGCATGACAATGTGAGGTAAGGAGAATGCATGACAATGCAAATGAGGTGTGCATGACAATGCACGATAGAGAGATGCATGACAATGTAAATGAACTCAAACGCGTGACAACGTACGTGAACAGTGCATAACAATGCAACCTATGCATGTTTATCATAAGCAAGACAAAACATTGTAATGCAACCGTTTAAAGCAGTTATTGAATCTCGTAAGATACCAAAGGATACAAAAAGGATACACCTTGCGCGTACCTAGCATTGCACACAGAAAACAAAGTTCGAGGTCCACACGGAAGCTGGTTAAACTTCGAAAATGCATTTTCTTGCACTGTCTTGCATAATGAGAGTCCTAAACCACATAACTGACCCAAACAAGGGTGTGGGAGGTGCACCGGCCACCAGGGAAGACCACCGGCCATCCACCGACCACAAAATAAAGCGATCGGCCAAATATTTGGCCGACCGGCCAAAAATTGCTGTATTAGGGCAGTTTCGACATTTAGCCATGGGTCTTTAAATATAGGGCCTTAAACCCTATATTTCCACTTCCCTCTTGGTCAAAAATCTCTCCCTTCTCTCTCTAGGCGAGTTTCGAACCTTCGATTCGAGTTTTTGCCGTGTTTTAGAGCCCGTTTCGTCGTTTGATTCGCGAACACCTCCCTGTTTGAACATTTTGAACCGAACAAAACTTGGTTTCGATGCCTCTCTCTCGATTTCCACCACTCGGGGTTTGTTTTCCCCGAGTTTATCTCGATTCTCGTGCCTTTTGCGGACTTCGGACATTCCGCCCATTTTTCACCCTCTCGGGGTTGACCTTAGGGTTGACTTTTCGCATTCTTACCCAGTTTCCGCACTTTCGGACATTTTCACACTATTCTTGAGATGGCAGACGACATTCCAGTCGGTGGGGCTCCTCCGGAGATGGATGTGGACCCCGAGGCCAAGCTCCTGCCTCTTCACATCTGGCCGTTCGATCCGGCGACCTACAGGCCGGCGATACACGTGCTTCCTCCTGACAACCTTCGTCACTTCCGGAGCTATGCACGAGGCACCCCACTAGAGCTTCTACTGCGCGAGCCAGAGTCACATCTGTCCTTCGGCGCTTCTGAGGTACACTCTTCTTTGTTTCATTTTCTGCAATGTAGAACATATAACTGCAATAGTCGATTCTGTTCTTTAACTGCTTAACTCAAACACACTAACACATCGCCTGCTGTGATTCACTGTGAACACATCCACACCTGACATCTGTTTGAATCTGAACACGTGTACACATGCTATGTTTTCACTGAACCACTAAAATACACTGATATATCATATGCTGTAGTTCACTGCGAGCATACCCACACCCGATATCTGTTTGAATCTAAATACGTGTACACGCGCCGTATTCTCATTGATTCTGAGCGCATTCAACACTGTATTTGTAACGTTGCTTCGCAACTTGTTTGTTTTGATCACAGGGAGATTCCTATGCCTTCCGGGGGTATGGGAACACGATCGCTCGAGGTTGGTACATGGAGCTACCTGACGCAGTTCGTCGCATTGTTGACCGGCCGGCTTTGGGACCTTCTACATGGGACTCTCGCGCCTCACTGCGAGCAGGCCCCTTCTTGTTGCCTTGGTGGAGAGGTGGTGGGATACCACCTATTCCTTTCACCTTTCTGCCACCGGGGAGATGATGATGACTCCCTTGGACTTCTCCATGCTCAGAGGCATCGGAGTGGGGGGTGATCCGATCCCCTTTAATACGGACATGGACGAATGGGACGCGGCTCAGATGTACCTGCTCGGCACTCGGCCACCTCTCGCTCGAGCAGGGTTTGTGCGGTACTCATGGTTCGAGGATCACTTCCGGATCCAGGCGCCTACTACCCGGGAGGAGGAGGAGCAGTACGCTCGTGGTTTCATTATGTTTTTGCTGGGGACCACGCTTTTCACCGACAGGGTGAACACCGTCGCCCTCTACTTGCTGAGCGCGCTTGTGGATGTGACCCAGATCCACCGCTACGACTGGGGTGGTACGGGCTTGGCCACCTTTTACGGATATATGAGTTCATCCTCCCGCCTCAGCGGGCAGTTGCTTGGAGGCTACTGGCGAGCCTGGGAGGTACACCTTCTTTCTCTGCTTTACATTTCAGCTTTACATTATCTGTACACCATACACACTGCGCACACGCAATCTGTTTTGCACTGACTGTACATTGCACACACTGCACAACACGCTGCACACATTGCACAATACACTGCATACTGTTCTCTGATTTCTGCCTTTATCTGTATAATGCTTTATCTGATAAGCCTGCTCATGTCTGCTCTATTACACTCTGTAGCTGTGGGTGTACGCTTATTTCCCGAGGCTTGCCCCAGTACCAGACGAGGAGATGCCCCCCATGATCCCATTTTCCCATCGCTTTGACGTGAGGTGTGAGCAGAGGCCGCGATAGCCCTTTATGTTCTTCCGCCGCTATTTTGACACCATTACCGCAGCTGAGGTATGTCAAACATTTCGGTTTATTGGCTTTGCTTTGCAATGTACTTTAAATAGCAGATAACAAATTGTATTTCCTGCTATTTGCAGATCACCTGGCAGCCGTGACTTCGTTGTCCATCGCAGTTCGGGAGCGGTATGCCAGTGCTCGAGAGACTACCCGGTTCAGAGTCTTACTGGAGGGCCTAGTCTTCCGCGCTTGGTACTCGGGTGAGCACTTCTTGCGGCAGACCCTCGGCTTACCGGAGCAGGTAGTCCCGAGGTTGCCTCCCACCTATATGAGGTATACTGAGAGATATACCTTCGAGGAGATGGTGGATTATACGATCGGTTGGGACTCGGAGGGCTTTAGAGGCGAGGGCGACTACACGGAGTTTATCCAGGCCTATCTGATGCCTCCTCTGAGCAGTGTTCGCCAAGCCGAGAGGGAGAGGCTTGCGGCGCCGGCGGCTGGAGCTGGAGTAGGAGCAGGAGCAGGAGCAGGAGCACCGAGGATGGCTCGGGCCCGTGGTAGGAGTGGGTCCCGGAGAGGACAGAGAGCCGAGTGGCCCACGCTGCCTACCATGATGACTTGCCGAGGGCAGGGTGGGGAGACTTACTAGATCCCCATCGCTCGTCCTCCGGCTAATCACGAGCTAGTCGGATTCTATGGTTTGCCTCCGGTATGTATTACTGCACTTTGCATTCGGTACAGTCATTTCATTTCATTTCTCTTGATATTCCGCAGAATACTGATGCTTCTAACACTTTTGCAGGCTTCTACCGAGTACACTCGCCAGTCTCTGGAGTTGACCGCCTCCGTGATGGGGATGCTACAGCGGAGCCTCGACTTGCTGGTTATTTACGGTATCCCGGTAAGCTTTTTCAACCACAATCTCAAACTGTGCATAATCTGACGTATCGCATTATCAACGCAGCACTTAATACATGGCCCTCACGGCATTTGACACACTATAACCCGCAGACTGTTCACAGCATTGCTTACGGCATTCATACACTGCACTGTATTCTGTACTGACACACTGCTCACAGCATTCATTCACTATACTCATACACTGCATTCTGCACTGATATACTGCTCACGGCTTTCATACACTGTACTCATACACTGCATTCCGTATTCATATTCTGCCTTGCGTAGCATAACTGATGCATTTACCATTTGTCCTTTTCAGGCCCCATTCCAGATGTCGGCTGCAGGAGGTGCTCTAGTAGGACCATCTGCACCTGCCCGAAGAGGAGGGAGAGCAGGGCGAGGAACCGCAGTACACCCCCGCACCAAAGCGGGGCGTACTCATGTTGGGAGTAGCTCGTGGGCACCGATTTCGGACGATGATGAGTCCGAGGCAGAAACTGTAGGCGTCCCGAAACGTCCCGGGAGGGAATCCCGTTTTGTTCATTTGGGGCTCACTACAGTTCGGACTCAAATGTCACGGTTCTTAATCTGATCCCACAATGTGCGATGTGAGATTGATAAATCATCAAAGAGTCCAAATCCGACAAATCGTTTTGAAAAATAGATTTTTAGAAAGAAGTGCCAAACATGGACTGCTTTGCCAGATACAGAGTCGCCACCTAAATATTTTGTTTTTGAGAAATTTAGGAAACCCTGACTCGTGCCTAAGGCCACGTGTCCATCATCACCAAAGTTGCCTCGGCTCGGGAACTTGGGTACGATTGGGGAAGGTCAGCTATGAGCACCCCCGCTTGCCCGATCAAAGATCGGCCTCTACTAACCATGATATCTAGTTTTGAAAACATTATGTGCTCTTATTCCTGTTATTAGCATAGAATTACTATGTGATGCACACAACACACAAGTATAGACTAGATCGCCTAACTTGGAACAAAGCATCGCATATCCATTTGTTTGGAAATGGTTTTGAATTTTGCTACTTGCAAGTAGGCTAAAACATGGATTTCGATGAATTATTCCAATTTAAGCAATCCAACCTTCACCCACAGGCAACCAGGCAATCATATCACATAAGCAATTAGCCTCATGGCAAGCATGCTGTCATGTTAACACTCGCATTCATGCAAGATGCTAAAGCATAAAAACACTCACAGTGTACTCCAAGCCAAAACAAGAAACTAGTTAGTGAATTTGGGTATATAATTAATAGAAGAGTTGGAATAAAAAGTGTTTTTGTGAAAAGCTTTAGGCTGTGTTTGGAGAGATTCTCCAAACATATTTCTAGTTTTTGTTTTGAATGTTTTGTTTGTTTAGATTTTTCAAAAGTTAATTCCACGCCCACTTTTGAAAATTCTTTCCAAGGTGGGAAAATTTGGGCTAACCGGTCGTCCTCCCGGACATCCAGCCGGTTGACTGGTACAATGTAATTTTTTTTAATTATTTATCTAATTGGCACCTGTTGTTTTTTATATTATAAATAAAAAAAATTAAATTTTTAAAATTTTTTATGAGCTTTGAATAGAATTTTGAGTTGTATGTTTATTTATGAGTTGTAAGTTTTTGTATCAAATATCATATGCACATCAAAAATTCTCCACTCAATTCAAAACTCATTCATCAAACAAATTTTTCACACTCAAATCATAATTACAAAACTCACAAACTCAAAATCCAACTCTATTCTCAAATCATATTTAGAAAACTCTACCAAACGCTACCTTAATTTTTCTTAAAAGCCCTAGTTTGGCTCATGAAGATGGTTGATGGTTTTCTTAAAGTGAAAGTAGAATCATGAAATTGAGGTGTTAAATTGCACATCTATAAGTTTAATTGAAATTTTAAAAAATATGAAAATTATGTAAAAATTGCGATTGAACTCTTAATGTTGATGTTTTAAATTATGTTATAATATGAAACCAAACTTGGGGGAAAAGAAATTACTAATGGCATAGATGATATGAACTTTGTGATGAAATGATGATGTGGAGGTTTAAGAGTTGTATTCGATTATACCGAATTGTATTGAATGGTGCTGAAATGGTTGTGTTGAATTTTATTGTGTGTTATGTTGAATTGCATTGAGTTATGTTGAAATGTGTTGAGTTGGGTTGAGTTGTGTGGAGTTGAGTTGTGTTGGGTTGAGTTGTGGTTAGTACTCGCGCAGGGAGTTAAAAAAGGTTTTGGGGGCCCCACGTCCCACCGTATAATAGCCAGCAAATGTGGGGGTGGTTTTGAATTCAAGGTACCTAAATGCCCTGTCTAGGCTTATCACTGGACGAATATGGGAAAAATGTCTTTGGGCATCCACACAGTCCCGCCGTATAATAGCCAGCAAAATTGAAAAAATGATTTTTAGGTGTCCACACAGTCCTGTTGTATAATAGCTAGCAAAAGTGGAAAAACGGATGGTTTTGAAATTTTTTGTAGGTGCCCACTTCCTACTATATAATAGTCGGCAAACATGGGGATGGTTTTAAAACTGAAAATGTTTTTGGGGGTCTACGTCCTGCCGTATAACAGTCGGTGAATGTAGAAAAACATGATTTTTGGAAAAATATGATTTTTGAGAAAAGGGTTTTTGGAAGTTCACTTCCCGTCGTATAATAGCCGGTAAAACGTGGAATGTGCCATGAATTGGGTGCCCGCTATCTCGCTGTATCAAGTCGGCAAAATGTGAAATGTGTCGTGAAATGTGTTGAGGTCGATGATGATATGTGCGCCTTGTGATGAACTTATGAAATTACAATTTGATGTGCAATTTGGTATGGAAGGGGAATGCCTACAGAAATTGTTTGAAAAGAATGGATAATGAAATAGTAATTGGATAAGGGTTGGTGATAATGAATTCACCGGGTGGTTTGCAACTATAAGGAAAGATTAAGAGTTTTGTTTTGTAATTAATGAAGAAATTGAATTAAAATGGTTTATTATCCTTGTGATATGTTGAATTATAATTGATAATGCAAATGTGGATATGATGTAATTGTGATATGTTGGATTATATAATTGATGATGCAAATGTGAATGTGATGTAGCTGTTAGACAAGTAGAAGTTGAATGTAGGAGAATTGTTATTGAATATAAAGGAGATTTGAATTTCTACGTTAAGGAGTTACAACAAGTATGAATAGTCTGGTGGGAATGGAGTGTATGAGGGTTGTTTTGAGTATTAAGTGAACTTGAACTTGAGGTTATGGTGTTATAATAAATGCAATTAGTAAAAAGGATAAAATGGAAATAAAAAGTGGAATGTTAAGATGGAAATTAAATGAAGAATATTTTGGAATTGGTTAATAAATTTAAAATGATGTTGTTCCTTAAATGTGTTTGTTTTCAAAAAGAATTTATGATTTTCCGACGATAAGGGATAATTTTTATGGCTGAAGGTTTCCCTTAAATGCTCAAAAAAAAATTGAGAAAAATGTACTTTACGTATGATATTTTGAAATTACAAAGCGTTACCTTACTCTATGGTATCACCCTGCATGCATGATTATTTTTATCTATAGGATGATTATTGTTTTAAAACTATGAGATTCCTACTAGGCAATTGTGCTCACCCCTCGTCGTTTTGTTTTTCTTACAGGAAGAAAATTCGGATTGATTGGTTGGAAAATTAAGAAGTTTGTGTATCTTTTATGTGTAATTTAATAATAGATGTGAAAGAATTGAATTCTGTATATTAACGTTTGTAATTATTTATTTGTAGTTCCGCAGTGGAAGTTTACATGTATTATTATTCTTGTTGTTTTCATTGAGAGCGAGAACATGTATTATTATGTTTCTATTACTCAAGAGTAATACATAGTTGTTATAAAAAAAAATGAACCTAAATTACAGACTCTTGATAATAATTCCGAGTAATTAAAATATGGAACGTGACAAAAAAACCCTTTTTTAACATAGTAACAAACCACCCAAAAACACCAAGGAAGACCCAAAAGCAACAAGAAAAAGAGACCTCAAATGGTAAAATAACAAGACCGCTGGCAACAAAAGGAGATGGACAAAATACTTGAAAAGGTACAAAAATAAAAAAAAAAAGAAAGAAAGAAAAAACAGAACCCTACGATCCAGACCACAAACTCCTAAAGTTTGCAACCAAAGTGACAATTTGATTTATTATATTTAAAAATAATAGTGTTCGAATTTTGTTGTTGTTATTATTATTATTATTATTATTATTATTATTATTATTATTATTATTATTTTCATGAAATCCATTCAGTGTACAAATTGGCCATATATGCAGTTCAATTTAGTTGGAGTTTAGAAAAAATTTAGCATCAAATCAAACCTTGTGATTTTTGTTAATTTAAAAATTGGAAAAGATTGTATGCTACGTTAAAATTTTGCAAATTTTGTATAGAGAGGAGGATTCCCATCAAGTTTATAACAAATTAAGGTTTTAAACACAAAAATTTAGGAATAAAATCACTTTTTAAGGGTAAAATATTTTTGTCGCTAAAAGTATTATTATTTTATATTAAGTGACAAAATTGAATATTTAGTGATGAATTACTAACTTTTGGGACCAAAAGTGTTGTCTCAAAAAATAAACATTTTTTAGACCAAGTTATTTTGTCTTTAAAAGTGCATTTATTAGTGACATTTTCAAAATTTTGTTCCTAAAGGCTCTTTTTTTTACTTATAAAAATTTCCAGACATGATAATTTTGAGATAAAGAGACGGATTTAAAAATGGAATATGTGAAAATCAACAAATCATGAGACTGTTTGCCAATAGTAATAATCACTGCAACGTGTACATATCTAGGTAGAGGTGGACTGGCCAGCAAGGAGTAATCACGGTCTGATTTGAACCGAAACGAAGATCAATCCATTACTATAACTTCATAAAAATTGGAATCAAACTGAATTATTAAAATTATGGAATCAATTTGAACCAAATGAAACCATTTAAACACAGTTTGATTTAGTTCGGCTTGGAATCATGATTCACATAATTTGTTTACAAGAAAAATCATATAATATTTTCAAAAAAATTCAACCAGAAAAATTCTAATTTCACATACTTAATTATCTCAGTGTACATTTTTTTTTCAGTGCACAAACTTAATAATTTGATTATTAATTTTTGTTCTCATTCCACAGACCAATTATTCTAATCATACCCTTAACTCATATCTTATACACACACTACCTCAATCATCTTTTACACACTCAATACTCTTTCCACACACCTATTTGAAATTGAAGAGCAACGCTCTACCCTATTTCGGTTCACAGTAAAGACAGAGAATGAAACTCCATTGAAAAGACTGAAGACCTGAGACCCTCCATTGACACTACTGAAGACCTAAGACTCTCCATTGACACTAACTCCATTGAAGAGCCTCCTCCTCCATTCAACACTCTAGTTCCAAAATCTATTGAAGGGAACTATTACTTTATTTCAATTTCATTATCGCATTTGGTATCATTTTGTTTTCTCAGTCGAGTGTATTGACAAATTAGAATAAACCCTTGTTTTTTACTTGAAGAGTTGTGATTTTGGGAATTTGGCACTGTTTTCCAAAATTCATTTTTTAATTCGACACTTGGTTTCCGAAATAGATTGATTTGTTTAACACTGTAGTTCCGAATAAAATATAATATTTCAGCACTGAATTTCAGAACTAATCGTAAAAAAAATAATAAATAAATAAAAACCACTGCACAAAAAAATAACATTTTCATTACTGCTTTTGCTATCATCAGGCATATTTTTACTTGATTTTGAACTTCCATTTGTTTGTAACTCTTCTATGACAAAATCAAGAATCATTGTGGAACTAAATGAGAACGATATAAATAATAGAGTATAAACCTAAAGAGTAAAGCAATATGAGAGTTGTTATGAGAGTATTGCTTTACAAGCAATAGAGGAGTATAGAATGTGCAGCAAGCAAAGTGAAAAACAATGGAAGAAGTTACAAATAATGAAGAAACTAGATTTTGTGTTTTTTTTTACTCAAAAGATATACATTGAGATTTTTTTGTTGTTAAAAGATGTGTATAAAGAATATTTTGATATAATATTATGAGTGTTGATGGATGTCCATTATGATCATTTTAGTTTAGTATATAATTGTGATTAAAATAATATTTTATTAAGTATGTGCACTAAAGTAACTAAGTGTGTAAAAATAGAATTCCCCATCATAAACTTTTAAAATAATAATAACATGACCATCAAACAAACTACTCTCATAATATTCACCAATTAAGGAAGCACATAACATTAAACATTACTCAATTCATGATTTTTTCAAAACATAAACATACATATTGTTCTACCATTAACTTAAACAAACATAATATCTAGCAAATAAATATATATAGTTGAAGTTATATAGTCCTATTCGGTTCAAATCCGAAACCGTAGACCTAAATCTAAAACCAATCCACGAAAACCAGTTTCCCAACTTTCCAAATCAGAATCGAACCATGAATTAAAAAGTCCAAGATAAACCTACCGGAATAATTTGGACCGATTCAGTTTGCAAAATTTTCAATTCCCTTACTCAGGCCTGCTGCTTAAAGACATCTACTTTTTTTTTGTTTTCGAGGAAAAAGAGATCAACTTGTATGGTATAAACCAATGCTTCAGATTTGCGGCTCAGATCAGATGTGAGGAATATGCAGAGAATTAGGAGTAAGTATGGTCAGTTTGGTTTGATATTGAACTAAACCAAGTCTAAATTACTACCTATGAAGCATTGATACTCTTAAAACGAGACGTATCGTATCCGTATCGGATATCGACACTCTTTGAATATTCTCAAATATGTATCGAATACTTATTAAAAATATCGAATATTGTTTAATTAATTTTTTTATTAATTTTAAAGTATCATATACTTATTTTTAAAATATCAGAAGCTCCAAGCTACGTATTACTTGTTTTATGAAATTACAATTAAAATTACAATTATAACATTTCTTGTATCGCATTATAATTGTGAGGATAATAAAATAATATTTTTCTAATACTCTACTTAATTCTTTGATAAGAAGTACATAGTGAGTTAAATGTAATAAAATTTATCAAATTGGTGTATCCTTACTGCATCATGCATGTCCCATATAACTGACTACATAGAAAGTAAGGATTAACAAGAAAATATAACAAGAGTCAAATTAATACCTAATTTTTAAATATTAATATTTTGTATTATAAAGTTCCAGTGTGGTTTCTCAATATTCTTGAACTTATGTAACTCACTACTAATAATTTTAACACTAATTTTTTCACAAAAATATACTAGCCGTACCCGTATCCTACTTTTATAAGTTTTGTCATATCCGTATCTTGTATCTGTATCCGTATCCATTTCCATGCTTCCTAGGTTACTACCTATAGTTTCACAAAATTTGAAACTAAATCGAACCATGAAAATCTTAGGACCAAATCAAACCAAACCATGAAAACGTGGTTCGGTTTGGTTTGAAACCACGATTTTTATAAACTCTGTCATTGTTCACAATATGATCACAACATACTCAAACATCAAATAATGTCATTTTTATTTTACAAACTAGAATTATTTAAATGATTGTTTTGAACTAGTTCTACAATTATACAAGAGCACACTTACAACAGTATAGGGTTAATAACTGACGAATATTTATGACATACTAATAAGGTAATCGAGTATTGATAAATAACAATATATATAGCTAAACAATCCAATTCGATTTCAAACAGGAACCATAACTATAAAATCACGGACCAAACCATAAAATAATACGATTTGCCTATTTTAAGAACCAGGACCGAATTGCACATTGAGAAACCAAACCAAACCGTGCTGTTTGGTTTAGCTCGGACCAGTTTGCAATATTTTTTGATTTTTTCCTATAGAGAATTACCTAAAAGTCAACACGTGAAATTGGGAAATCTGGAATTCTGTAACACCCAATAATGGGTACAAAAAGATGGTGGTTTTTAAACTTTGTATTATGAGTAAACAATGTGAATTGGCAGCTAAATCCAAGCAACTGAGAAAGAAAGAAAGAAAGAACAAAGCTACATTTCAGCCACACCGAAAGCTGTCTCCCTAATGCCATACTCCATGTAGAGCATTGAATGAATACAAAAATTAATTATATAGTAGTACCTTTGTCTGGTGATGGCCACAGAATTTGTCTGGTCATGGCCACAAAATCCAGAAATCATAAAAATTCTTTCTAGTGCCTCTTCATTTCCTGGAAAATATTTGCCACCTTTGGGGACAACCTTGGGAGGAATTTAAACAACTGAAAAAAAAAAAAAATATTAGAATAATAATGCACATGAAAAATATATATTCATAACAAAAAAGACCATGTACTAATATAAAAAGTGATTGTGGAAAATTTTACAATTTGAAACAGAACTCTCAGTAGAAAAGCATGTTGAGTTCCTTAGCTGTTAGTGAACTTATTTGATCAATTAATCATCAGCATGCTGGCCAACGTTTTCCACTAATAATACCAGATCATACATGATGAATGTGTTGGAAGTTGCATAATTGCAACTTTCTACATATAGTAACCCTTATCCCATAACACATTTTGGGAATTAAGTGGGATGGGGGGAAAATAATTCAATTCAGAAATATGGAACTGAGTCCAGTGTAAAGGGTAGAGGTCAATAGCTACATGATAGCATCAAACATACTAGTATCAAGCTTAGAGTATTAGTGTATTACACCACAGTACGTTAGAATCCACAAATAGGCAAATATATACAACTCAAGCAAATTTTATTCTGACTCCTTTTTTCTCATACCTATGTTACATGGACTTTTCTATTATGTATGGAGTACCTATGTCAGACACTCGACACTGTTTGACACTTGGGTAAAGGTATGGGACGATTCTTCTTTTTTTTTTTATATAGGAAAGAAAATCTTCATTGCAAAACCATTAAAAGATCAAATCAATCTTGTGCAACGGTATCACAAGATATCAAAAACAAGAAAGGATCTAAGTCTCCATAGGAGGAGAAAAGGCCCTCACAAGGGGAACAAACTTCTACACATGAAGGATTATTACATCAACAAACTAAAAATTTAAGAACAAAAAATAAATAAATAAAATAAGACCTAAGTTGCCACTGAACTCATCCAAAACTCCACTGCTTCACAGCCTTCAACTTCGAATCTGAAAAACCCACCTCCGTTGGTCAAGATAGAACATTGAGATTGAGTTGGTCGCATAGCCTAAAACAAACGCGTTATCCAGTGTCAGCCTTCAGACTGTGAGAAGATTTGAAGCCAGATCTTAAAGTTTTGGGTTCGAGACTAGAGAAGGTAAGGCGGTGATGGTTGGACTAGTAAGGAAAACATCTGTTAAGTATTAGTGTGCAAGGGTAGTTATGTCATTTGTTCCTTTAGTCTTTATTATAAGTATGTGTAACCCTAATATGTTTTAAAGTGAGAAACTAAACACAGCAGCAGTTCTCTCTCTTTTCTTCTTCTCATTCTTTTCTTTCTTTTATGCAAATATAACATGGTATCAGAGCTTCATCTTCCTCCTTGAAGATTCTTCTCTTGTTCCTTGTTTCATTCTTTCAAAAAAAATAAAAAAATCCTTCATGGTCAAAATTTGATGGGTTTTCACCCTAGATTTTTATTTTAATTTTTTGACGAGTGTTGGAGTTTTTTTTCAATTTTTGTTGATTTTTTGGAAAAATTGTTGGATTTTTCGGAAGTTTTTGCTAGGGCTATTTTTTGGCTGATTCTTCCCTTCCCCCCTCTACCTTGGGAGCCGACTGGTATTGTCAAAAGGTTGGGAGACCTGGTTTTGATGATTTGGCAAGGTTTCACTTTGTTTTTGTTGGTTTTCCTCAGTTTCAGCACAGTTTCTCTCAGTTTCTGATTGGTTTTTGCCTCTCTAGCCCATGTTTCAGCTCTGTTTTTGTCTCTAAAGTTAACTTTTGCCCCTAGGTTGAGTTTGTGGATTTGCCTCTGTTTGTTTTTGCTGGTTTTGGGCTGGTATTTGTTTTTCTATTGTGGGGATTTAATCTTCAATGTTTGAGGGTGAGACTAAGGATATAATTAGTGATGATGGTGGGCTGCGTCATGGTATTACTCTTAACAACAATACCTCTCTTCAAATTAGTCTGTAGTCTTGCTATTGCTGCTCGCCATTGACTGGCTACATTACTGGTTCTCTTTCCCTACTGGATGGCGATGACTCACTATGTACTCAATGGATTTCTGAGAATGCTGTTGTTATGACTGGGCTAATCAACTCTATGCAGCCCACCATTAGTTGGAGTTTCCTCTTATTAGATACTGCTCATAAGATTTGGACAGCTGTAGTATACTATGCTGAGTTGAGTTGAGTAGTTTGTGGTAGGAACTAGACTATTACGAAAGCTTCCAGGCTGTTTGTTCTCGGGATGCCACTTTGTTTCAACAAGTCGTGGAGAAAGAGCGTGTGTATGACTTTCTTGCTGGCTTGAGCTTGGAGTATGATCAGATTCGCGTCCAGGTGTTAGGTCGTTCACCTTTTAACACCCTACGCAAGGCTTATGCCCTTGTCCAGCAAGATTAGAATCGACGTAGTGCTATGGTTCATTCCTCTATTCAGGATCGTTATGCTTTGGTTGTTGCTCCTCCTACTCGAGCTCCTCAACCTAGTCTAGTCCAGTCTGGGAGTCAAGGTACACTGGTTGAGCGAGATCAACTGAAGTGTGATTATTGTGGGAAAGACAGACATGATCGAGAGCATTGTTGGAAACTGAATGGTTGCCCCACTCGAGGTCGCGGTCGTGGAAGTACAGCCCGTCCCCAAGCGCACATGGATCTAAGATTGCTGCAAGCCCTTCTTCTGAGCCTCGCACTCTTTCCCAGGATGAGTTACATACTCTCAGGCGTTTGATGGCTCGACTTGATTCTCCTTCTACCTCAACTTCTTCCAATTTTGCCTACACAGGTACTCCTACTAGTGCTCTTAGTACATCTTCATTACCTTCTTGGATTATTGATTCAAGTGCCACCAACCAAATGACAGGTGCCTCTAGTCTTTTCTATTCTTATTCTCCTTGTTCCGGCCGAGACAAGGTTCGAGTGGCTGATGGCACTTTATCCTCTGTCTTTGGCAAGGGTTCGTTTCATTGTTCATCTTTGCTTTCTCTTTCATCTGTGCTTCATGTTCCTATTTTTTCCGCTAACCTGCTTTCTATTAGTAGTTTTACTACTTCTCTAAATTGCACAATGAGCTTTTTTCCTATTCATTGTATCTTTCAGGAACTGGCTACAAGGAAAATGATTGGCAGTGGTAGAGCACAAGGTGGGCTATACTTTCCGAACACCATTCCTCCTGCCGTCCCATCTCAGACTTTCAAGTGCACTACTGGCTCTCCTCTTCTTCTCTTTCATCAGTGGCATCGCCATTTGAGTCATCCTTCCTTAAGTGTCTCAGAGAAACTTTTTCCTTCTTTAGTTCGTGATTGTCCTAGGAGTATTTTTGGTTGTGATGCTTGTGAACTTGCAAAGCATAAACGCACTTGTTACCCTTCAATTAATAAAAGAAGTACTTTTCTTTTTATGCTTATTCATGTCGATGCGTAGGGCCCTTCCCCTGTGGTTTCTACTTCTAGGTATCACTGGTTTCTTACATTTATTGATTGTTATTCCCGTGTGACTTGGATTTACTAGCTTCGAACTAAGAGTGAAATTTTTTCTTGTTTCCAAACTTTTCATAACATGGTGACCAATCTTTTTAATGCTCAAATCAAAATTCTTCGGAGTGATAATGGGACTGAGAATGTTGGAGTTTTTCGAGTATACCTCGAGGAGCATGGCATCCTTTATCAGACTAGTTGCGTTGGTACTCCTCAGTAGAATGGAGTTGTCGAACGCAAGAATGGCCATCTTCTTGAAGTTGCTCGCTCTCTTGTTTACCATGAATGTCCCCAAGTTTTTTTGGGGTAACGCTGTTCTTACCGCTGCTTACCTTATCAACCGTATGCCTTCCAGTGTCCTCCAATTCCATATTCCTCTTCAACTATTCCCTATAGCATATCTCACCTCTTCTCTTCCACCTCGGGTGTTAAGGTGTGTGTTTTGTTCATTTCCAACCTTGTACCCGTGGAAAACTCGATCCTAAGGCTGTGTATTGTGTCTTTATTGATTATTTTGCTACTCAGAAGGGTTACAAATGCTATAATCCTCACACTCGCTGTGGTAACCCAACCCACATGATGCTTAATTATGTATATGATTATGTGTTTGATATGAATTTGCAATTTTAATTGTGTGAATTATGTGAATTTGGAATCATACTTGTCGAATGTAGGAATATCTGTTGCAATTAGAACTTTAAACTAAAATTGAAAGCCTTAGAGGTGCTAGAAACCAAAATCGACTTCATATCTGTGTTTAGCATGATTTTTAGAGCCAACTGTGAAATTTTGTAAAATTATGATTCGTAATGAATTAATTGGGTTAATTAGCCTAAGTTATATATGTATATATAGTCATCTTGAGTCCATCTATTGTTAGAAGCATTTGCTAGAGAGAGAGGAAGAAGAGAGCTAGCGATTTGGAAGAGATTCAAAGGGAATTCCTAGATTTGAGCAAAGGTATGGAGATCTATCTAGAATCCTTGTAAATAACTCATCTCTTGCTTGAAATAAAGAAGAATTTGAAGATTCAACACCTAAAGAAGTTAGGGTTTTGAATTTAGAGTAAGTTCAAGAAATGGAGCCTTAATCTCTTTAACTTTGCTTGAGTTGAGTTCAATCTTGTGAATATTTCATGAAATAAGCTCTAGATTGTTCATACAACAAAGATTTGTGTAAAGATCATCCATGTTTATATGTATTTTGAGCTTGATTATGTAATTCATGAATGTATGAAAAAGATGAGACGTTGAATTTGACATTGAAGCAAGATTGATTTGTTTGAGTTGAAATTACACTTGAATCATGTTAGTATATCATGTTTTTAAGTTAGTTTTGCATGAATTTGGGCTTGAAATTAAGTTTGGGAACTTGGCTTCAGACCCCCATTTTTGGACTGTCTAGTTTTTGCCTACTAGAATTGGTCTCGCTCTCTTTTACCCATTTCAACTTGGCTCTTTGCCCCCCAAAAAATCTGCTCCCTAAAAACGAGCTCTTCCAACTTCATTCTGAGCAATGATCTCTCATCCCTTAAAGCCCCAGATAAGCCCTCCCCAAACTCTTTGGCATCCAATTCCGTAATACCCCTCTCAACGTTCGCATAAACTTGAATCTCTCAACATTCGTATATACTTGAATCCCTCCCACAAATGAACTCTTCCACTCTCTCACCTGTCTTTAAAATAAGCCTTAAAAGAGCGATTTTCCAACCATATATTCTCGAATCTAAAAGGGGTTGGCCCCCATTTAAAGGGGCAACTCTCAAAAATCACCAAGCAATGGTCCGAAACAACTTTAGGCACTACCTCTTGCCAAACAATTCCTTCCAACCTAGTGTATGAAGAAATCTGTCCAACCGACGACACACAAGATTTTCTTGAAGGTTAGACCTAGTGAACCGAGCATTACTCAAGGGAAGATCAATAAAATCACACTCTCTTATACAAGAGTTGAAATCCCACATACTTTTATTTGCCGAAACCCCATTGAGCTTTTCCGAAACAAGCCTAACCACATTGAAATCCCCACCCACACACCAATTAAGGGAGAAAAGCCCAAATAAACCCGCCAACTCCTCCCACCATTCCTGACGACTTCTAGGCCTATTGGGACTGTAAAGCCCTGTCAACCACCATTCATTGTTATCCCGATTCCAAAACCTAATGGACACTAAAAAAACCCCAAAGATTGTCTCACATTCCAATACAACTCTCTCGTCCCACATAATCAAAATTTCCCCTTGATCTCCTACATGAAGGTAAAACTGTTATTTTTAGATAATACCAAGATTAGAGAATGATTAGGATATCATCCCCTATTTATATTAATGAGGCTAATAATTACAAGGGAGCCCTAAGGCATAGAATAATTACAAAAATAATAACTCAAATAATAATATATTATTCTAACACTCCCCTTCAAGCTAGTACGAAGATATCTCTCATACCTAGCTTGCCTAAGATGTCATGAAATTGCTTACTCCCAACTCCCTTAGTGAGGATGTCAGCAAGTTATTCACCAGACTGCACAAAGGGAGTACATATTGTGCCACTAGTGAGTTTCTCCTTAATGAAATGGTGATCAATCTCAACATGCTTTGTCTTGTCATGTTGAACCGAATTGTGCGCGATGTTGATAGCGGCCTTATTATCACAGTATAACCGCATGGAGTCCGTCTGATCAATACCTAGATTACTCAACAATAACTTGATCCATAAGAGCTCACACACCCCTTGTGCTATAGCTCTAAACTCAGCTTCTGCACTTGACCTGGCAACCACATTCTGTTTCTTACTCCTCTAAGTAACTAGGTTGCCTCAAACAAAGGTGTAATACCCCGAAATCGATCTCCTATCAGTCACTGATCTAGCCGAATCAGCATCTGTATAGGCTTCCACACGAAGATGATCATACTTTGAAAAATAAAGACCCTTACTAAGAGCAGACTTTAAGTATCTCAAAATTCTCATGACAGCCTCGAAGTGAATCTGATGAGAAGCATGCATAAACTGGCTAACCACACTGACAGCAACAACAATATCAGGATGGGAGTGAGATAAGTAAATGAACTTACCTACTAATCGCTAATAGTTCCCCCTATCAAAAGCTCCTCCTTGTTCATCATCCCCTAGTTTCTAATTGGGTTCCAGTGGAGTGTCACAAGCCTTGCAGCCAAGCATCCCAGTGTCCTTCAACAGATCAAGCACATACTTCCTCTGTGAGATAAATATCTCATCATTGGAGCGAACAGCTTCAATTCCCAAAAAATACTTTAAGCTCCAGTCTTTGATTTCAAATTCACTGGCTAAATATTTCTTCAACAGAGGAATTTCCTTACTGTCATCGCCTGTAAGAACTATGTCATCTACATAAACAATGAGTGTTCTAGTCTTACCACGTGAGGAATGTTTTATCCCCTATTTATATTAATGAAGTTAATAATTACAAGGGAGTCCTAAGGCATAGAATAATTACAAAAATAATAACCCAAATAATAATATATTATTCTAACAAAAACAGCCCATCTCTTGAACCAAGTCCGCCCAAACACTCCTAATAAAAGACCTATCACATACCTCGCTCTAACTCTAAAAACATCACTATATTGGGTTGGAGAATTTTCAATAACTCTTTAATCACCGCTATTTTCCTACAAGACTGTAGTCCTCAAACATTCCAACTCAAGATCTTCATCGAGCACCAAAACCACCCTTTGCCTCCTTCCCCTATCTTGATGAGTACATCTCTATTGCCTCTCTTGAGCTTGTTCCCCTTTCTCCTCCTCCTCCTCCTCCTCCTCCTCCTCCATTGTTAGTCTATTCTCATCGTAAGGCTCTTCCCCCACCAGTTGTCTCCTTCCCTGCTGTTGATCCTCCTATTTCTGATGGCATTGATCCTGCTACCCATCGGTATCCCCTTTGCTAACAATCTCGGGTGGTAAAGCTTAGTTTTTCAAATACATGTTTTTCTCCTTCATACTGTATCTTCTTGTCTGCTGTTCATTTATTTTCTATTTAGTCTTAGGCCTAGAATTGCTATATAAATCAGATGTACTCTTTGTATTATTACACAATTAAATATACACAAATTATTTCGGACTTCTTACACCCGATACCCACATGAAAATCAATCAGACACAACCATCTAAATCTCACTCTTGATGTTCAACAAAATCTGCAATTGGCACACATAGTTTCACAGTTATCAGCTCCCCCACATTGGCAAGACCAACATTCTGTGAAAGACTTTTGATATAGGTATATATAAGTGGAGTGGATCCTACAACTATCAAATACTGGAGGAATGAATTTTAATGTATACATGAGCTAATACTGATTTCTTGACAAGAAAAGGTAGAGATTTAGGTAACAAAGCATTGTTTTATTATTACATGTGTTCAGGAACACATGCCAGTGCTGATGTGTCCAGGTGTCAATCCCTATAATCACCAGATTTTAGAACATCAGGGCAGCTGAAAGTTTGAAGAATCCACTTGTCTGTCATATTCCTTAATCTTAACGAAGAACCTAACGTTTTCAACCAGTTTATCTGATTACTAAACTCATTTTGGAATATGATGTCAGAAACGGATCAAAACAAAAAAATGGAAACTCTTACAGAAATTTGTTCCTATTATTGCTTTTTCTAGATATCATTTCCCATGGTAAAGCAACAGGTTACAGTCATTGGTTGACCAAAAGGGGGGCCAGGGAGGGCAGTGGCCCCCTACAAATTTATAATGTATGATAGTGTTTTTGCTTCATGCCCTGTAGATTACTTAAGGATGGCCCCCTCAAGGCCAAGGCATAGACAGATGGCCCCATAAATTATATCAGTTGACAAATTATACAATAATAATATTATGATAACTATTTTTTTATTATGTTATATTTGTTACATGATGTGTCACCACTACATTGGTAACATATACAAGTATTGGGATCCATTAAATCATTATAGAAGTGACGCATAAAATGACAAACATTTTTGGTATATAAATACGATCGTTATAACAGTATTGATTATAGAATTTGAAGTCAGTGGTGTAAAAAATGGTGTGTCTACAACTGGACTCATTCTTTTTTCATCCTTTTTGTATTTTACAACATTGAGAAAGTACCTAATATGATCCTCTTTTGCTGTTTTTATTTTGTATGTCTATTTGCAAATTTAATGTTGTTTTTCAAGTTGTATACTTAAAAAAGTGTATTTTTAGTATAATTTATCCACACACACACACACACACACACACACAAAAAAAAGTGTGTATCTTTTAGTATAACTTTTGAACGATGCCCATGATATTAATAAAATAATTAGAATTTTGATGTCAAGTTTAAATGCATAAAATTTGGCCCCTTCTTACTATAATTTATGCTTCTGCCACTGGTTACAGGTATGTTCCCGCATAGAACATTCATGCAGACAAAACATAGAAATTAACAAACTGTTAAGAGATACACGTCCAATGCAAGATTCTTAACACTTACTGGTATGAAATACGATATGCAAAAAAAAAAAAATCATATGGAAAAATATTTCAGATGTAGAACATACCCAAAGCTTCACACATGCATCAATGATAACTGGAATTAGGCAGATGAATATGGTTACAGCAGACTGATCAACCTCAAGGCCATAATGCTCAATAATTACCTCTAATAAAGTCTGCCAACCAGATTCAGAATGGTACCTGCAAGTTTGAGATTTCATAAGTTTGCAACAACTTTCTCAATTAGAAAATTTCTTAAAGATAACAAAGGAAAAACTTTTTCAAGTGAAAGCTTGATAATGTACAATAAGGAACGTCCATTAGGTTCTTCATTCCATATCACTTTTGTAGAATCCAAGTCAACATCAAATTATTTTTAGTGCATATTTCGTTTGGATTAAAATTTATTTGTAAGCCCACATGAATGAACTTAGCTTTGCAAATAAATCAAATTAATGGGAACATGCAAATTAATGCTTTTCAAGAAAGAGCAGAACCATTACCCTAAAAAAATATCTGTGATAAGTATAATAAGAAATGCCTTCCCAGTGTCTGAAATATTATTTATGATTTTATAACCTGTAAATTTCAGCAAAGCTACCTGCAAGCCCAAGAAAGACATGTCATTTGAATGCAGCGTAAACCATAACTAATCATTAGACATGAAAGCCCAAGAAAGAAAAATAAAATAAGCATCTGTGTAGCTACAAGAAGGCAACACAACCATTGTAACTCTTTGATATTTGAAATTTACCAAACCATCTAAATGTATAATAGGATCATAGAATGCTCAGACGAAGTTGCAAATTTCTCTCACTCCAAGTATGGAACTGGTTTAAACTTATGATACTTGAGGGATGAAGCATACTTGAAGCTTATGGCTTGATAGTGCCAAGAACTAATGTTAGTAGGTTTCACAGGAAGTGTTGCTAAAATTATAGCATTTAACAATAAAACTATTTAATTGTTCGTGTTATGGGTATTTGTATCACGCCCGATACGTGGCAAGCCCTACGGGTGCTACATCATCAATGCCCCGCCTGCATGGCAGACCGACACGGCACCACGCAGATGTATCACATGCCCAATATATGGTGAGCCCTTCAGGCGTCATGTCATCAACACGCCGCTTGCATAGCAAACTGACAAGCCACCATGCAAGACCTTACTATATGCTTAGCTTAAGCGGGAGCATGCACGTAAGTCCAAGTATGAAGAGCCTTGCAACAGGCGGCACCATGGCTCCCTCAAGCCCATGGTTCTTTCTTACCTCACTCCAAGTCCAAACAACAATACAATCAGGCCCTCGGCCTACTTGCATACATTGGACTTGGATAGATAAGAGCAAGCCCTTGGCTCTCCTAAACATTTAGATGGGGCCCTGGCCCATTCGCCTACTTGGTTGCCTAGGTTGGAAGCAGGACCCAGGCATCACCACTTGGGATCATTAGGGGATCTTGGACTAGTGACTAAGGTGATGGGATTGTCAAGATGGTTGTCTTCTTGCTAAGTCAACTCCATCTTGATGAGGCCTGGAGAAGAGGCAATAGCTACCTTACACCACCTGATGCATGCATGATATGTTGCTCTCCGCCAGCCATGATATGTTGCTCTCCCGCCTGCCATCAAACCACAGATGGCAGTAGGACTGGAAAGAAGGAGCCACCTGTCCAACAGGTTGTTTGGCTTCAATACTCCAGGAGCCTATGTAACATATCATATATGCAACAGGAAGACACACAATTACAACATCAAATCACAACTACAACACATATTCACAACACACGTCTTAGACACTTATACTCACACTTGAATACACACTTAAACACTAGTGTTCAAGGTCCATCACTGCCAACCTCTCCCTCTCCAAGCTTGCCTTAGCCTCCTTCTCTCCACCACCGATGATCTCAAACCATTGAAGTGCCTGCCATCTTCCCAGAGGTCAACGACCGACTACCTCCGCACACACATCACCCACAAATGTCTAGTATTTTTCTTTCCGATCTTTCCTTGTTTAGAGTTCCATTGGGAGTTGCCAACAAGATTATGACATTAACGAGGGCTTTTTTGTGGGAGGGTAGTCGGGAAGCAAAGGAGCATTTGATTTGTTGGGATGTTGTCTCTCTTCCTAAATGTAAGGGAGGTTATGGTTTTCGGCAACATAGTTGTTAAGAATATTGCATTGCTTGACAAGTGGTTTATGGAGGTTTCTGAGGGAAGATTAGACTCTTTATGGCATGTTCACTATTAGAATAGTTTTATGTTCACTATTAGAATAGTTTTATGTTCTTATGTTATTATTTGGTTAAGTTGAGGGTAATATGATCATATTGTAATGCTAGGTTTTATATAAATATATTTGCTGGTGCAGAGCTTAAGAACTCTAAACCATTTAGTCACAATATCTTTTTCTCTTCTCTAGTCATATAACTCATAGACCCAAGAGACATTACTCTGATTCGAAAATGACTCAGCAAGAGAGTCTCAAATTTGCTTAGCGGTGTCACAAAATCCCACAATAGTAGCAACATGAGAGTCTAAGCTATGCCATATCCACCCCATAACACACGAATGCTCACTACACATAAGTAGTATTATCAGTGGCAGGAGGCAGTTCAGTAAGAAAACGTAACTTCTTGCCACGTAAAAAAATTTTAATTGCATGAGTCCAAGCCATATAGTTCAAACCATTCAATTTCCTGGTAGTAATAGATTTAGGCATCTCATCATCCCTAATCACAGCCACAGCTGGTTTTGCCTCAGCCTCAGGTTTAGCCATGACACTCACACACGTCACACAACAAGGGAACATTGAACTAGCAAAATACCAACAAAACACCAACAAATATATTTATATAAAATGGAGGAATTTAGGGTTAGGGTTAGAGAGGAAGAAAGAGAGAAGAGAAGAGAAACATATATTGTGACTAAATGGTTTAGAGTTCTTAACATACTCTGCAACAGCAAATATATTTATATAAAATCTAACATAATAATATGACCATAGTACCCTCACCTTAACCAAATAATAACATAAGAACATACAACTATTCTAACATTCACCATGAATGTTCTGAAGTTTTTTTAGGGTGATATGATTATCTTATTAACCGTATGTGTTCTAGTGTTCTCCATTTAAAAATTCCTTTGTTACTCCAAAGATATTTGGATGTGTTTTCTTTGTTCATATTCAAAAACATACTAGTGGGAAGCTTGATCCTAGGGCTTTGGGGTGTCTTTATTAGGTATTAGGCTTCTTAGAAGGGATACAAGTAATATGATCCTTACTCTCACAAGGTGTATGTTAAAAAGGATGTCACCTTTCACGAATTTGAGCCCTTCTTTCATCTTAACCATCAACATACTCAGTCCCATTATCACTTGGAAGAATTTTCATTTGAGCGTTAAAAAGATTGGTCACCATTTTGTGAGAAGTTTGGAAACAAGAAAAACTCTACTCTTAGTTCGAAGAAAGTAAATCCAAGTCACACGGGAATAACAATCAATAATTGTAACAAACCATCGATACCCAGAAGTACAAACCATAGGGGAAGGGCCCCACACATTGGTATGAATAAGCATAAAAGGAAAAGTACTTCTTTTATTAATTGAAGGATAACAAGTATGTTTATGCTTTGCGAGTTCACAAGCATCACAACCAAAAATACTCCTAGGACAATCACAAACTAAAGAAGGAAAAAGTTTCTTTAAAACACTAAAGGAATGATGACCCAAACGATGATGACATTGATGAAGGAGATGAAGATGAGAGCCAGTAGTGCACTTGAGAGCCTGAGATAGGACGACAGGAGGAACGACATTTAGAAAGTACAGTCCACCTTGTGCTCCACCACTGCCAATCGTTTTCCTCGTAGCCAGTTCCTGAAAGACACAATGAGTACGAAAAAAGGTCACCGAGCAATTTAGAGAAGTAGTAAGACTACTAACAGAAAGCAGGTTAGCGGAAAAAATAGGAATATGAAGCACAGATGAAAGAGAAAGAAAAGATGAACAATGAATTGAACCCTTGCCAGAAACAAATGATAAAGTGTCATTAGCCACTCTAACCTTGTCTTAGCCAGAACAAGGAGAACAAGAATAGAAAAGGCTAGAGGCACCTGTCATGTGGTCGGTAGCACCAAAATCAATAATCCAAGAAGGAGACGAGGATGTACTAAGAGCACTAGCAGGAATACCTGTGTGGGTAAAATTGGAAGAAGGTGGAGTGGAAGAAACTGAGGTTGATGGAGAATCAAGTCGAGAGAGTGTGTAACTCATCCTGGGAAAGAGTGCTAGGTTCAAAAGAAGTACTAGCAGCAATCTCAAACAAATGCGTTTGGGGACGAGCTGTACTACCACGGCCCCGACCCCGACCCCGAGTAGGGTGACCATTCAGTTTTCAACAATACTCTTAATCATGTCTGTCTTTCCTACAATAATCACACTTCAATCAATCTTGATCAACCAGTGTACCCTGACTACCAGACTGAACCAAACTAGGCTGACGAGCTCGAGTAGGAGGAGCAACAACCAAAGCAAAACGATCCTGAATAAAGGAATGAACCATAGGGCTACGTCGACTCTCCTCTTGCTAGACGAGCATAAGCCTCGCATAGGGTGGGAAAAGGGGAACAACCTAACACCTGGACGTGAATCTGATCATACTCCAAGTTCAAGCTAGCAAGAAAGTCATACACACGCTCCTTCTCCACGGTTTGCTGAAACAAAGTGGCATCCCTAGAACAAACAGCCTGGAAGCTCTAGTAATAGTTTAGTTCCTGCCACAAACTACTCAACTCAGCATAATATACTGCGAGTGATCTATCCTTTTGATCTGAGCCCCGAAGCTTCTTCCTCAACTCATACGCCTTTGCATCATTACCTTGTTGGGAGTACATTTGGGCTGCAGCGGTCCAAATCTTATGAGCAGTATCCAATAAGAGAAAGTTCCGACTAATGGTCGGCTGCCTAGAGTTGATGAGCCGAGCCATACCAAGAGCATTCTCAGAAATCCATTGAGTACGTACTGAGTCATAACCATCCGGTAAGGGAAAAGAACAGCGAGCAGCAATACCAAGACTACAGGAGCGTGACCAAATCAAATTGTTGGAACCATCCAGTTTAAAGGGACTAATTTGAAGAGAGGGATTGTCTTTAAGAGTAATAACATGACGCAGCCCACCCTCATCACTAATTGTATCCTTAATCTCACCCTTAGCCATCGAAAATTATATCCCCACAACAGGAAAAACAAATACCAGCCCAAAAACCAACAAAAACAAACATAGGCAAATCCAAAAACTCAACTTAGGGACAAAAGTTACCACTAGAGACAAAAATAGAGCTGAAACATGGGCTGGAGAGGCCAAAACAGTCATAAACTGAGAGAAACTGTGCTGAAATTGAGGAAAACCGACAAAAACAGAGTGCCACCTTGCCAAATCATCAAAACCAAGTCTCCCAACCCTATTGCAGTACCAATCGGCTCCCAAGATAGAGGGAGGAAGGAAAAAGTCAGCCAAAAAAACAACCCCAACAAGAAAAAATCAACAAAAATTGGAAAAACACTCAAACACTCATCAAAAAATTAAAATAAAAATCGTGGGTGAAAACCCATCAAATTTCGACCATGAAGGAATTTTTTTTTTTTTTTTTTTTTTTTTTGAATGTGTACAAGAAAAAATGAATGAAACAAGGAACAAGGAGAAGAATCTTCAAGGAGGAAGATGAAGCTCTGATACCATGCTAGATTTGCATGAGAGAAAGAAAAAAATGAGAAGAAGAAGAGAGAGAGAGAGAGAGAGCGACTATTTTTTTTAACATACTCAAATCATATTAGGGTTCCCCCTTACACATTTATAATAAGGGTGATTCTATTTACACACTACTAATACTCTCAGTACACACCATTAATAGATTAAATTTATATTTCAATAATATGCTCCAATGAAATGACCATTAAGGACAACAAGAGGTGTATTCTACCCATTCAGAAATTTCATATTTAAAAATACAAAATACCCTTTACACCATCATTCCTATAGGGTTTAAGGTTTTAACATATAAATATTATATTTGTTCATCTTCACCATTAACATACACTTATGATATCATTCATTATCAATTAGCTCACTTTATTCTATTCTCCATTATACTTATATTTCAAATTCAAAACATTATTACCTTTGAAGATGTAGGGTTTAAGAACATTAAAATCAATTAGTTTTAAAAATTTGCACACCATGGATAGCCTGAGATGGTTGGTTCCAATATAAACATTGAAAACATTGATTTAAACATTGAAAATGTTAGTTTATGACTTAGTTTTTTGATTTTTTATTTATCTTGTTCGTATGTTGGGAAGATGAATTTGTTCGTTGTATTCGGATAACCAAACTTAATCTTTTACGCAATGTTTGATTATTTATATTTGAACAAAACAATTTTGTTCAAATTATTAAGATTGATCAAATATTAAATGTTCATACATCAAAATAAATTAAATTTTTATTCATTGTTCAAATATAAATTTTTGAACGCATTAAGTTTATTCAACTTTGATTGATGAACATGACTAATTTGATAAATTTGAAACGACAATGAGAGATGAGAGTTCAAGACCGACAATGAAGATCCAACACCAGCGAAGATGGAGGCCAAATGAAACACTCTGCCAATGATGTGAAACGACAAGACGACACACAACAAGAGTTCAACCCCAACTATGGAGATCAACACTGGCAAAGATAAAAGCCGAATGAAACCTATGTCAGCGATGGAGATCAAGACTGACGAAGATGATCTCTGTTGGTCTCTATTTTGAAGATTATGAGGGTTTGTTGTATATAGTGGTGAAGATGAATATTTTTTGGTGCATGTAATGGTGTGTATTCAAATAGTTAGTGGCGTGTTAATATAGGATTAGTAATATAAAGTTAAGGTGTGAACTAAGATATTTTTAAATTCTAAAAATTATTTTGCACGTGTGCTAAGTAATGGTATGTATTGAGAGTATTAGTGGTGTGTAAATAGAATCATCCTATAATAAAAGATTGAAGGAACAAAGGACATAACTACCCTTAGACACTAATACTTTACAGATATTATCTCCCCTAAAGCATTGTTATCCTTATGACTGTTCTACAAAATTTTCCTCTTAATTTTGTTGGTATTCATCAAGCACATAATATGCTAGAAGCAGTCCACTTTAGTTAATCTATAGCTCCTATTTTAAGTCTATGGGCTACATCACGTCGAACCTTTCCATCCTTATTAAAAATCGAATCCAGTTAATGAAATTATTCAGTCTTAAATCTCCTAGTTTTTGATCTTTACTTATCCACTGTTACTTACTTCTGTTGTTAATAATTTCATATTCTATATATTTAATTTTAGTCATATTTATTTTAAAACCTTTAGACTCAAGGGCTTCTCTCACATTTCTAATTTATTATTAATTCCTCTTTTAGTTTCATCTATTAAAACAATATCATTTACGAACAACGTATGCCATGGTACATTATCTTGAATGTGTCTAATTAACACATCCATTTAACGCAAATAGGTAAGAAACAATTAAGGCTGACCCTTGGTATAATCCTACAATAGTTGAAAATTCACTTGGTTCTGTTGTAGGTAGCCTAATTGTAGTCACAACACCATCATACATGTCTTATATTGCATCAATATACTCTCTCCATTTTTCTAACACCCAACATACTAAATCTCTAAGCACCCTATCAAAATCTTTTTCTTAATCTATAAAAACTATATGAAGATCTCTTTTATTTTCTATGTATATTTCTATTAATCTCTTTAGTAAGTATATCGCCCCTATTGTTGATCTACCAGACATAGATCCAAATTGATTCACTAACTATGATTTTTTTTTTTTTTTTTTTTTTTTTTGGGATAAATGAATTGATTCCGTAATTATGTTGTTAGAACTCTTAACCGATGTTCAATAACTCTCTCTCACAATTTCAATGTATAACTCATCAACTTAATACCTCTATAGTTGCAATTTTGGACATCTCTTTTATTGTCACAGATAGGTGTACTAAAATACTTTTTCTCCACTCCTCTACCATTTATCTAGTTATTAAAATTTTATTCAATACTTTTGTTAACCAAATCCCTCCTCACTTAAGCATTTCCAAACCTCAATAGACATACCATCTAGTCCTATAGTCTTATTTGATTTCATCTTCTTCAACGCAATCTCCCCTTCAAACTTACTTATTATGAGATAAAAACTTGTGGTTTTCTATTTGTTGATGCTTAATTCCTTGATTATTGTGGTAGTGTAAATATTCTTAGCAGCAAAGTGATATGGTATTTCTGAATGTGAATACAAGGCTATTGAAACTCTTAAATAGAGATACACCAAAGCAAAATAGGAAACAATGAAAAAGGAAACTTACAACCTAATTACAATTATAATGGTTCTAATACTAAAAATATAATATACGTTCACACCCCCTCTCAAACTCATGAGATGAGCCTGGTGAGCATCGAGAGTTTGCTGAGCATAAACTGAAAGCGGGCAGAATTGCGAGTCTTAGTAAAGAAATCAATAAGTTGTAAGGCAGAAGAGACAAAAGGGAGAGAACTAGTGTTGGACAGAAGATAGTGGCACAAAGTGACAATCAATCTCGATATGTTTAGTATGCTCATAAAACACAAAATTGTGCGCAATCTGAATGACACGTTGATTATCACAATAAAGAGGAGTGGGAGACGACAAGGAAACTCACAAGTAAGCAAGAAGCCAATGAAGCCAGACAAGTTCAGCAGTAGCATGGGCCCCCATAGCCCGATATTCAGCCTCAGTAATAGACTGAGCAATAATAAATTGCTTCTTGCTTTTCCAGAATGAGGGAATCACCAAGAAAAACATAGAGGCCAGTGGTAGACTTGAGATCAGAAACATCACCAGCCCAACCAACATCAGCATGGCCCCGTACAGTCAAAGAAGAAGCAGAAGACAAGTAAACTCTAGAAGTGCCATGAACATAAACAACATGGGCAATATTAGAACGAGTCACGATGAGGTAAACCAAACAGTCAACCAACTCGCGATACAAAGTAGGATCCTCAAGAAGAACACCATCAATAGCTAAGAACATAGCATGAAGTTCAATCGGTGTATCAGTTGCCTTAGTATCAGTAAGACAGGCACAATGGATAACCTCATGAACATACTTAGCTTGAGATAGAAAATAGCCTTTTGGAGAGGACATCACTTCAATACCAAGAAAGTATCGTAGAGGACCTAAATCCTTCATCTCAAATGTACGAAACAAACCTAGTAATGATCATATCATCAACATAGAGGAGCAAACAACAAAGCCAACAGATGTGTAGAGAAGAAACAGAACAGAATCATCGGTAATGGGTTGAAAACCAAGTTGAGCAAGAATAGCCTAAAGGCAATCATACCAAGCACGGGGACACTACTTAAGGTCATAGAGAGCACGACAGAGATGGCAAACATGACCACAGGGAGGAGACAAGCCAGGAGGAGGACGCATGTAGACCTCTTCGTTAAGATGCCCATTAAAAAAGGCATTATTAACATCCATCTGAAAAAGAGGCCAATGACGAACAACAACAACAGATATCAGAGTTCAAACAGAGGTCATCTTAGCCACAGGAGCAAAGGTCTCCTTATAGTCGTGCCACATTCCTATGAAAAACCTTTGGCGACCAAATGAGCCTTATATCGCTCTAAAGAACCATCAAACTGAGTTTTAACCTTATAAACCCACTTACAATCAATGAGATTCTTGTTGCAATATCCGAATAAGTTAGGATCCCGTAATTCATGTATTGCGCGATATTAAGCTATTTTTCTTTATTCTGATTTTATTTCATTCTACCTTCATAATTTGAAATCTCTCCAATTTAGTATATATATACAAGGCTAGTCATGAATTATGATTAAGACATTCCATTCTTTACTTTCTTCTTGGTATCAGAGCTAGAAGAAACCCTAGCTGCCTCTTCTCTTTTTTCCATCACTTTCAGCCCCATCTCTTAAGCACCCATCACCACCGTCTACCTCGTCTCCCCTCCTTAGCCACTTTCAGCCCTACCCAAACCTTACCCACTATCCTACACACCCCAACAGCCCCTTTATCCCATGGCAGCCTTCATACACCCCCACTGAGGGCGATTCTGTAGCCGACCAAGTTCCACCCTGGTCTGGTTGTGTTTAGCACCCCTCCTAGGGTGCTTCGAGCTCTTCTCTACCCCTTTCAGGGCCTTGTGTTGATGTGGTAAGCACCTTTCTGATCTTTTCTGTTGTGCTAGGCTACAGATGTGTTTGGTAGTGTGTTAGCATGTTGGGTACATCGTTTTTGCGGCCTTTGCTTGTGATATTATTGGTTGTCAACTTTGTTATCATGACTGATCCATCAGATTCTTCTGTTCCCGTTAAGATTGATGCACCTAGTAAATTGGTTACCGTTGGGTCTGATTTTTCCCTCTCTCAACACGCCCCGGCTCATTGTATTACGAGTCTCTTGTTGAATGGGAAAAATTTTGCTGCATGAAGTCACTCCCTCAAACGATATTTGGGAGGCAAAGGCAAGGCTTATTGGCTGCTCATGACTGAAACCCAACCTTCTGATGATGATCCTAAGCGTGGACCGTGGATAGTGATAATTGTCTTATCTTGGGCTAGATGTTCAATTCTATGGAAGATCGGATTTATCACATGTTTATGTATTGTGACACGGTTCCTCGTCTGTGGAAGGCTCTTACCCAGATGTATGCACATGCTCACAATGATGCTCGTATCTTCGAACATTATCAGGACATCTCTCACGCCTCTCAAACAATTTTCGGTCTCTCGGTTGCTGAGTTCTTTGGGTATTTGCAAGCTCAATGGGAAGAATTAGCTCAATATGAGCCCTTGACCTTTTAGTAGAAGCAGCTTCTATTGTCTCTCAGCATTGGGTCCGCCAGCATACTTATCAGTTTCTCATGGGCTTAAAACCTAAATTTGAGTCTCTTCAAATTCAGATTTTGAACACCTCACCGATGCCATTTTTTTATGAGGCCTTTGCTACTATTGATAGTTAGGAGCATCGTCACCGTTTAGTTCAATCTGCTCCCCCCTCTCTCCTAGAGCTTACTTCTATTCCTGATCAGATGGCTCTTGCAGTGAGCTGTTCCGAGAAGATTACCTGTCATCTTGTCAAACTTTTAATTGTGCAGGTCATCTTCTTACCCACTTCTTATCTTTTACAAGATCTGAGTTCAAAGAGGATTTTTAGCAAGGGATATGAGCATGATGGGCTGTACTACTTTGGGGATCCTACACCTTTACCACTACCACCTCCTTTATCTAGTTTTTAGGCGTCTGTTTTGCTTGCATCAATGTCTTGTGTTTTTTCTAGTCATACTTTAGCTTTATGGCATGCCCGTTTAGGTCATACAAACTTTCAATATTTATGTTTACTTCTCCCTTCTTTAAATAAAGTTTGTAAGGATTCTAATTTTCATTGTGTGATTTGTAAATTGGCTAAGCATATATGCATCACATATATTCCCCACATGACTCGTGCACCTTGTGCCTTTGATCTCATTCATTCTGATGTTTGGGGTTCTTCTCTTGTTCTTGCTTTATCTAGCCATAGGTATTATGAAACTTTTATTGATGACTACACTAGGTGTACATTGGTTTATCTTCTCAAACGTAAAACCGAGGTCTTTTTCATTTTTGTTCAGTTTTTGCAAATAATTAAAACCCAATTTAAGTTTATTGGCAGAAATATCCGCTCTGATAATAGGGGGGAGTACATCTCGGATGCTTTTTGCTCCCATCTTAATCAGGTGAGTACTCTCTAGCAACTTAATTGTCCTCGTACTCCTGAACAAATTGGGGTGGTTGAATGTAAAAATCGCCATATTATGTCTGTGGTTCAGTGTCTTCTTCATGGTATGAATGTTCCCAAGCTATACTGGCATATGGTTGTCCTTACGACTATCTATCTAATTAATCGCATCCCGGGTCGTGTCTTGCAAGGTCTTGCTTCAAGTCCTTAGGCCAAATAGCACTATGTTTCCTATCCTTCCTCATGTGTTTGGTTGTACTTGCTTTGTTCAGAACTGTAGTCCTGCCCGCACTAAGCTAGAGTGTGTCCGCTGCATTTTTCTAGGGTACACATTGTTAGAATAATATCTTTGGTTATTGTGTATTAATTATTCTAGTAGTTGGTATTTCCTTATTCGTGCCTCCAAAGCTTCCATTGTAAGCTACCTATTATCAATATAAAAGGGGATAATTGTCTCATTATTCTCTAAGTTTTTTTTCTCTCTCAAACAAACATGGTATCAAAGCTTTAGAGTTACCATCTCATTCTCCGCCTTCACTCATCACCACCGAACTGCTACCCACTGTGTTTTGACCCTCTCTGCTCTGTCCAAGACCTGCACTAGTTACTGGTGAGCACCCAGGACCAGCTGACAGTCCTGTTTGTTGTTCGGCTCAAGCTGAAAGCTCCTTGGCTTGTTTCAGCCCAAGCTAACAGCTCCCAGCCTATTTCGGCTTCGGCCGACAGCCACTCTGAGGCTTCTTTGACCCACTGCATGTTTTGATTGGTACTACTGTTCCTCAAGTCTAGCAAGGTTTTGCCTTATTTGAGAATAGCTTAGCCCTTGTTTTGATTGGCGGTTCTTTTTCCATTTAGTGTATTTATTTTTTGGGTCATTATATGGCCCCATTACCCAGCTTTGACTGAGTGGTATGCTCCTATAATGGTCTGTAATTGATATTGCTTGGTCCAGTTGATTTTAGTTCCTCTTCCAGTATTTGTGATTAGTGCAAGTTGTTATTCGGTTCGTAGAGTATAAATGGTTGACCTTACTAGTGAATCCACCACTACTTCTCAACCACCTAGAGGGGAGAGTCTCATTATGACTACTACATCCGAAAACCTAAACCCTAGCCTAAACATCACCACCTCTTTGTTTAATGGTCAGAAGTATCTCACTGGGTCACAGTGTCTGACACTTTTCTTGAATAGTAGAGGGAAGATGGGTTATGTTGATGGGAGGATCAAGGCACCAGACATCACTGATCCTGGTTATGACCAATGGGAGATTAGCAATTCTTTAATTATGGGATGGTTTATTCATTCCATGGTACCTGATATAGGGGAAGGCTACTTGTCTATGGATACCGCCCAACATATTTGAGATGTTGTGGCCACTAGCTATTCCCGGAAGGTGAATTTCTCACAAACTTTTGAGTTGAATCGTTTATTAAGTGCTCAATACAAGAGGAGATGATCGTCCTTTAGTACTTCACTTATCTTAACAATGGCTGGAAACGTCTTGATCATCTACAGGATTATAAGCCTGTTTGCACAACTAATTCAGTGGGTTACCAGAAGTTTATTGAATAGGAAAGGGTTTTCAAATTTTTGGAAGGCCTCGACTTAGAGTTTGATCATGTTAGGAATCATGTCCTTGGTATGGATGTTCTGTCCTCCCTTCAAGAGGCCTTTGCTTATGTACAGAATGAGGAGTTGTTCTGCTATGCTGCCACCTATCTCTACAGAGCGTTCAGCCTTACTTTTTGCTCCTTCTAGGGATGGTACTGGTCTGCCACGTACTTCCCCTAGTCCTTTAGAGAAGGATACAATGTTCGGTGATTATTGCTGCCAGCCGAGACATACCCATAAGACTTGTCGGAAGCTTCATGGGGTTCCTTTCAGTGGTCGTGGTGACCGTTCTAGTAGTCGTGATGGTCGCTCAGGACGGTCTCGAGGACACAAGTTTAATCCACATGCACATCATACCAGCGCAGTGGATACTCCTGCCGCCTCTTCAGTTGCTCCTCCTAGTGGTGATATATCTAGAATGTCTTCTTCTAAGTTAGAGGATGCTTTGCTCCACCTATTGGATCGTTACTCTTCTACTACTCCATCCGATACATCCCCCTCGTCTTTTGCTCACTCAGGTAACTTAGCCGCTTCTCTAAGTGCTTTTCTATCTCATAAGTTTTTACCTTGGATTATTGATTCTGATGCCTCGAATCATATGTCTAGGTCTTCTGATCTGTTCCTAGAATATAAGCCTTCTTCAGGTCAGGATAAAGTTAGGATTGCTAATGGTACTGGTTCTTCTGTTTCCGAGAAATGTTTAATCCATGCCATTCCTTCTCTAACATTATCTTCTGTTTTGCATTTTCCCAATTTCTCTGTTAATCTTTTATCATTCAGTCGTCTTACTCACGACCTGAATTGTAGTGTGACTTTCTTTCCTGATCATTGTCTATTTTAGAACCTTATCACGAGGAAGACGATTGGCAGTGGTAGAGTAGACCATGGTCTCTAGATCCTGTATCACGCGAACAAGTTGGCACTTCATTCCATCAAGTTTCCCACCACCAAGGAAGACCTGTGGTTGTGGCATCAGCATCTTGGGCACCCATCATTTCTATTACTTAAGCATTTATTTCCTTCTGTTTTTACAAATAATAATGTCTTTGAGTTTCATTGGGAGTCTTGTCAACATGGAAAACAACATAGAGCTTCTTTTGCTCCAACTTTACTAAAAGTTTAGCACCTTTTTCCTTAGTTCACTCTAATGTTTGGGGTTCATCTTGTGTTGTGTCTTTAAAAGGTCATAGATAGTTTGTTACTTTTATCGATGATTTTTCTCGTACTACTTGGGTGTATCTTATAAAAGACAAAAGTCTGTGTTTCGTAATTTCCATAAAATGATATGTACTCAATTTGGGGCGATTGTCAAAATATTGCGTTCTAATAATGGGATTGACTACATTGATTCTGGTCTAGCAAGCTATTTTTCCACCCATGGCATTATCCATCAAACTTCTTGCACCAAAACTCCTCAACAAAATGGGATTGCGGAATGCCAGAATCGTCATCTTCTTGATATAGATCGTTGCATGTCTTTTTCTATGCATGTGCCTAGGTCTAACTGGGGGGACGCAATTCTCACTCATGCCTACCTCATCAACCGTCTCCCAACCCGAGTGTTGCACAAAAAATCTCCTCTCCAGGTTTTCTTAGGTTCTAAGTCAATGTTCTCTATTCCCCCCAAAGTCTTTGGTTGTGTCTGTTTTGTCCACAATCATGCTGTAATTTAAAAGAATGCAAAGCTTAGGTAATGATTATGATATCATCACCTTTTATATTAATCAATCAACTATTACAAAAGAAAGCCCCAAGGCACTGATTAAGGAATTCCAATCAATCAATCACAATCTAATCTAAATTAAGTAAATAAGGAAATATTCTAACATTCTAACACATACTTCTCGTGGTAAATTTGATTCCTACTTTCTAAAATGTCTTTTTGGGTTACTCTCCTACTCAAAAAAGTTATAAGTGTTACCATCCTCCATCTCATAAGTGGTTTGTCTCCATGGATGTAACATTCTTTGAGTCACAATCCTATTTCTTGTCACAGTCCTCCTCGGAGTCCCCGTCCTCCCTTCAGGGGGAGCCTTGGTGTGAAGGGATTCCTAGGTCTATATCAGTTCCTGACTCATCACCAGTGGTTGAGAACACAAAAGGCGAACTAACTACTAGTGGTGGAAATACAAAATCTAGTGAATTGAAGGAGGGAAAAGTCTATATCAAGGGCGGGCAAAGACAGACAAAAAGTTACTTGGATACAAGAGACCACTTTTGAATATCCACTGCTATCTTCTTCTTTTGATGAGAGTCCAGGTAACTCTGAAACCCTTGTTCCTCCTTAGTATACTGATCTTGATATTCCTATTGCCCAACTAAAGAGTGTGAGGTCTTGTACTAAACATCACATTTCTAATTTTGTGTCATACTCTAATTTGTGTCCTTCTTATAGAGCCTCTGTGTCCAAAGTTTCTTCTATTAGTATACCTAATCATTTTCAGGATGCTCCTGCTACCCCGGAGTGGAGACATGCCATGATAGAAGAAATGAAAGCACTTCATAAGAATGGCACTTAGGAATTAACTGAGTTACCGAAGGGCAAAAGACCTGTGGGATGCAAATGGGTGTATACTATGAAACATTAAGCGGATGGTTCAAGGCTCAACTAGTGGCAAAAGGCTTTACTCAGACTTATGGAATAGACTATCAAGAGACCTTTGCACCAATGGTTAAGATGAATTCAGTCATCGTACTTCTCTCTGTCGCAACTAATCTGGATTGGTCACGTCATTAGTTTGATGTAAAAAATGCCTTTTTACATGGTGATCTAGAAGAAGAGGTGCATATGGACATCCCCCCTGGCTTTGAGGATCATTAGACAAAGGGTAAAGTATGCAGGCTTCGGAAGTCATTATATGGTCTCAAACAGTCTCCAAGGGCTTGGTTTGAGAGATTCACTCAGGCTATTCTCCAATATAGTTTCAAACAGAGTCAAGTTGATCACGCTTTGTTTGTGAAGCATTCCTCACATGGTAAGACTACAGCTCTCATTGTTTATGTGGATGACATAGTACTTACAAGAGGAAATAGTGAGGAAATACCCCAGTTGATGAAATATTTGGCAAGCGAGTTTGAAATAAAAGACTTGGGAAATTTGAAATATTTCATAAGGTATTGAGGTTGCCCAGTCCAAGGATGGAATTTTCATCTGTCAAATAAAATATGTTCTTGACTTGTTGAAGGAAACCGGGATGCTTGGGAGTAAAGCTTGTGATACACCACTAGAGACAAACCAGAAACTTAGTTATGATAATGGGGGAGCTATTGTTGATAGTGGGAGTTCTCAGAGACTAGTGGGTAAGCTCATTTACTTATCCTATTCTCGTCTTGACATTGCCATGACAATTAGTATGGTTAGCCAGTTCATGCATGCTCCTCATGAGACATAGATTGCAGTAATGCGCATCCTTAGATACTTAAAATCTTCTCCAGGAAATGGTCTTTATTTTTCCAAATATTATCATCTTCGGGCGGAAGCTTATATAGATGCTGATTGGGCAGGATCAGTAACTGATAGAAGGTCCACATCTAATTATTGTACCTTTGTTGGAGGTAATTTGGTTACTTGGAAGAGCAAGAAACAGAATGTAGTCGCTTGGTCTAGTGCAAAGGCCGAGTTTAAAGCCATGACCCAAAGTGTATGTGAACTCTTGTGGATCAAGTTGCTGCTAATTGATCTAGGGATTAGTCATACTGATTCCATGCGACTGTACTATGATGATAAGGCTGCTATTCACATAGCTCATAATCCAGTTCAACATGACCGAACGAAACATGTGGCGATTGATCGCCATTTCATTAAGGAGAAACTCACCAATGGCACTATATGTACTCCTTTTGTGAATTCAGCTGAACAATGGGCAAACATGCTCACCAAGGGAATTGGAAGCAAACCATTCCATGATGTGCTTGGCAAGCTGGGCATGAGAGACATCTTTGCACCAACTTCAGGGGAGTGTTAGAATAATGTCTTTGGTTATTGTGTATTGATTATTCTATTAGCTGCTATTTCCTTATTTGTGCCTCCAAGGCTTCCATTGTAAGCTACCTATTATCAATATAAAAGGGGATGATTGTCTAATTATTCCCTAAGTTCTTTTCTCTCTCAAACAAACACTCATCTTTATCTAAAGGGTATAGGTGTTATGATCCAGTATCTCGGAATTTTTATCATTCTTTGAATGTCACTTTCTGTGAGGATTTGTCGTTTTTTGGTTCTAACATTCCCTTGCAGGCTCCTATTATGGTTTCTCTATCTCCCCAGTCTCCTCATGCTCGTCTGTTCCCATCTTTCATCCAGACACGTCCGATACCTTGGATAATTCTCTTGATCCTAGCCCTACTCCATCTTTACCTTCTGCACTGCCTCTGAAGGTTTACACTCGTCGCCCTCAACCACTACCAAAATCCTCGTCTCCTCTCCGGTCAAGTAATTCGCCTTCCCCTATTGCTCCTCCTCACTTTTCTTAATATCCAGATAGAGAGCATCATCCCCCTTCCCGTTTTCGTTGGCTTAGTAGTATTAATCATCATATTTCCTAGTATATTTCTTATGATTGTCTTACAGGTTCTTATTGCTCTTTTTTGGGCAAACTTGAGTCTGTTTTCATTCCTCGCTCTGTCTCTAAGGCCCTCCAGAATCCCAAGTTGGGTGCTATCACACAGGCTGAAATGTATGCTTTAGAACACAATTAGGGAACTTGTATCGTTGCCTACTTTTGTCAAGACAGTTGGGTGTAAATGGGTATTCACTGTTAAGTGTCTTGCTGATTAGTTGGTGGATTGCTATAAAGCTTGTTGGTTGCCAAGGGCTTCACCCAAGTACCTGGCCAAAATTTTGGTGCTACCTTTGCGCTAGTGGCGAAGCTAACTTCTGTTCGCCTTCTTGTTTCCTTGGCTGCTGCTCATTCTTGGCCTCTCCATAAACTTGATGTCAAGAATGCATTTCTTCATGGGGACTTATTGGAGACTATCTATATTGATCCTCCACCCAGTTTTAATGCTGAAGGGGAGTATACGGGGAAAGTGTGTCATCTGCGAAAGTCTTTGTATGGTTTGAAACAGTCTCCTCGAGCTTGGTTCACCGTTTTAGCAAAGTTATCTTGCCTATGAGCTTTGTTCAGTGCCACTCAGATCATACCTGTTTCATTAGGCGACAAGCAAATGGCCGGTGCATCATTTTGCTGTTTTATGTTGATGATATTATTCTTATAGGTGATGACGCTATAGGAATTGCTCAAGTAAAGAAGGATCTTAGCCATGTTTTGACATTAAAGACTTCAGTCCTCTCAAGTACTTTCTCAGTATTGAGGCTGCTCGTTCTCGCCAAGGGATTTCCTTGTCTCAAAGGAAGTATACTTTGGATCTTCTTTAGGACACTGATATGATGGGTTGTAACCGCTTCTACACCCATGGATCCTAAATGGAAGCTTACAGTTGAATCTGGTGAGGTATTTAGTAATCTTGGCATGTATTAGTGTTTAGTGGGTCGACTGATTTATCTAACCAATACTAGATCAGGCTTGGCATTTGCTGTGAGTATTGTAAGTCACTTTATGCATGCACCTCACACAACTCATCTTGATGCAGTCTATCACATCTTGAGATATTTGAAGACTACTCCGAGTCTGGGGTTATTCTTCTCTGCAATAATTCAGTCTAAGTTGTCTTGTTTCACTAATGCGGATTATGCTAGATCTAAAATTGATCGGTGTTCTACCTCTAGTTTTTGTACCTTCTATGGTAGCCATCTTATATCATGAAAGAGTAAGAAACAAGCGGTTGTCTCGAGATCTTCGGATGAAGCCGAATACCTTGTTATGGCTCAGGGCACTTGTGAGATATTATAGGTCAGATCTATTCTTGAAGAATTGGGCTTTAAGGAGGACACTTCCTCGCTTTTGTTATGTGACAATAAGTCGTCAATTATGTTAGCCTCTAACTTGGTTCTTCATGAGAGGACTAAACATATAGAGGTTGATATTCATTTTATTAGGGAAAACGTTAGGACTAAAGTTGTAAGTCCATCCTTTGTCTCTTCATCTGAGCAGCTCGTTGATATGTTCACCAAACCAGTTAGACCAACCTTGTTACAATCCTCCATTGTCAAGCTTGGTTTAGTGAATATCTTTGAATTAGCTTGAGGGGTAATGCTGGAATCTGCAAATAAGTTAGGATCCCATAATTCATGAGAAATTCTATTTCCATACACCTAATTAGCTCAGGGCACACACTTAATGAAATATTAATTTAATGACAATTATACCCTAAATAAAAATGACTATAATAGATATCCAGCAATACCTATAATATTATGTAAAAAAAATTCTCTGTACACATCTTTTAAGAACAAAAAAATCTTAATATACACCTTTTGAGTTAAAAATAAATAAACCTTAGTTTTTCTATTGTTTGCTTTACTCTCTAAGTTCATACTCCATTGATTATATCGTTTTGTCATTAGAATCCACCATAATTCTTGATTTTTGTGATGGAAGAGTTGCAAATCAATGGCAATTCAAATTCAAATAACAATATGCCTGGTTACAACAAAAGCAGTTATGAGAATGTAAGTTTTTTTGTGCAAAATTTTTTTCGCAATTTTAATTCGGTAAACCAATGCTGAAACATGTTACTTTTTTCGGATATCAACTACCGAAATTATTAATTCTATTCGAAAATCAGTTCCAAATTTGGATTTGGAACTCAACTTTCGAATTTAAGAATTTATTTCAAAAACCAAGTTCCGAATTTTTTTACATGTTTCGGAAGTTAAAAATCGAATAAACCTTTTTCATTCAGATAACCAATACCGAATAAGCAAAATTTCCAAAAAACAAAAAAAACAAAAACAAAAACAAAAACAACTAGAGTTTATGAAAAATAAGAGATAGATGGAATTGTACGTCTTCAATGGAGTTTGATACAAAACGATGTTGTTTCAGGATTTATGTTGATACAAGTCGATGCCAATTAATGACTTTTTCGATGTTGACTAGATTGTTGATTGAAGGAATTAGTTTGATGATGTAATTGGAAATCAATGAGGTAGTTTGTTGTATAATCTAAAGATTCATGAAGTGATTTACTGAGGAATTTCTTGTGAAAGATGTTGTGTTTTCAAGATGAGTGGTATAAAAAATGGGTCTACACCATTGATTCTTTGTAGAACAAATGATATAAGTGGTGTGTACAAGAATGCTAGTTTAGGGTATAATTGGAACATGTGAGGTGTGAACTGAGAACAAAAACATAAAACCAATTTCATAAGGGTGTGCATCGAGAAATTATGTACACAGAGATAAAAGAATATGTGGAAATAGAATTTCCCATAATTCATGTATTGCGAAATATTAGGCTATTTTTCTTTATTCTAATTTTATTTATTCTACCTTCCTAATTTGTAATCTCTCTAATTTATATATATACAAGGCTAGTCATGAATTATGATTAAGCCATTCCATTCTTTACTTTCTTCTTGCCGGGGGGCAAGGGGACCAACTCCAAAGTAAAAGTCTTAGCAAGAGTAGACAACTCATCTTCCATAGCAAACACCCAGCTTGGATCCAGACAAGCATCCTTATAAGACTGAGACTCAACATAAGAGTAAATGGTAGACAAAAAAGCACAGTATGACAAAGAAAAACAAGTATTAGAGAAATTCAATCTTACTGACAGAGTAAAATTCATTTTAGCCACTGGAGCAAAAGTCTCCTGATAATCAATGCCATAAGTCTGAGTGAACCTTTTAGCAACCAGTCTCATATTATATCTCTCAATAGTCCCATCGGCCTTCTACTTGATTGTAAACACCCATTTGGGGGTAGAGAAACTAACTCCCAAGTGTCATGCTTACTCAAAGCTCTCATCGCCTCTGCCATAGCTTCTTTCCACTTAGGATCAGTGAGTGCTTCCTTCCAATTCAGAGGAATAGAGACAAAGGACAAAGATGAAACAAAGGCACAAAATATGATGAAGATAAGGAGTCATATGACACAAATTTAGAAATAGGATGTTAAGTACAAGTTCTAACACCTTTTCTAATAGCAATAGGAAGATTTGAATCATCAACACGAATAGTAGGAGAAGTAGCCAAAGACTCATTACTTGAGGATTCCATAGAAAAATTAGGAACTGGAGTCGGAGGTGATGATTGGCATGGCGGCACATAGGTTGACTGTTCTCCTTGTCACCGAGAGTAGGTCTAAAGATTAGGTCTATCCAACCTACTAGACTCCTTCCGAACACAATCTGGTCTATCCAACATACTAGCCTCCCCCTAAACACAATCTAGTCTGTCCAACCTACTAGACTCTCCCTGAACACACTTACTCATATCCTTCTCACAATACGGTGCCTCCTCCCCCTCACAACAAATTGTAAAGAATAATGGACCAAAAGAAACAATCTCTTCCGTTGAAGAAACCTCCCTCTGAAGAGATTGGTCCATGAAGAACGACTCAGACTCACAAAAAGTGACATTCATGGTAATATAAGTTTTTCGAGAGTGAGGATCATAGCACTTGTAGCCTTTCTAGGTGGAGTAACCAATGAAGACACACCAAAGAGCCTTGGGGTCCAGTTTGGTCCGAGTAGGACGAGAAATGTGAACAAAGCAAACACAACCAAACACTTTAGGAGGAAGAGAATGAGGGGGTACAGGCATGGGAGGAAGGAGAGTAAGGGGTGCTAAAACTGAAGGACTCTAGAAGGCATACAGTTAATGAAATACATGGCAGTGAGAACAACATCACCCCAGAATAGTTTAGGAACCCGCATCATGAACATAAGGGCACGAGCAACCTCAAGAAGATGACGGTTTTTGCATTCAGCAACACCGTTCTGTTCGGGAGTGCCAACACAACTGGTTTGATAAAGAATACCATGAGCCTCAAGATATGCTCAAAATTCACCCACAACTGGTTTGATAAAGAATACCATGAGCCTCAAAATATGCTCAAAATTCACCATCAATGTACTCAGTCCCATTATCACTTCGAAGAAATTTAATGTCGATGTCAAATTGAGTACAGACCATCTTATGAAATGTTTAAGAGCAAGAAAAGACCTCACTTTTGGTGCGAAGCAAGTAAACCCAAGTGACACAAGAATAACAGTTAATAAAAGTAACAAATCAACAATAACCAGACACAGACATAACACGAGATCTATGAAGCACGGACACCTCTCCGAAGGCAGTGTATGGGTGTTCGACACGTGTCGGACACGGACACGTGTTGGACACTCTACCTAATGTGTCCTCCCCCTTTTTTTTTTTGAATTTTTCTAGCTGGACACGCTTGGACACGTTGTGGACACGTTAGAGACAGAGAGAGAAACCCTAACTCGTTGAATACGAAGAGAGAGAAACCCCAACTCGTTGAATACAGATAGATAAAAACCCTAACTAATTGAATAGAGAGAGAAAGAGAGAGAGAGAGAGAGAGAGAGAGAGAGGGGGTGAAGAAAAACCTGTTGAAGCCCTAAATCGAGGTATGTTCTTTGAATCTGTCTTCGTTTCTTCAAATCTACTATTCTTCTTCTTTTCTTCTTCTTCTTCTTCTTCTGTTCGTCTCTCTCCTTGACTCTATGTATTCGTCTCTCTCTATCGCTTTCGACTTTGTCTCTCGCTTGTGTTGAACTCATCGACTCTTTCTCTTCTTTCTGCGCGATCGTCTCTCCCTCTCTCTTCTCTATTCCATTATTTTTGTTGTTTCCCTTTGTCCCTGATATTATATATATATATTAACAAAAAAAACCCCCTTTTTTTTTCCTTTCCTCTTTTTCTTTTTTTCTATTTTTTGAGTATTCTTATTTTCTCAACTTAAACATACATAAAATAAATTGTTTTTATTTGTAGGAAAAAATTAATTTGTAAATGAAATTTGATATTAATATAAATAAATAAATAATATATGTTTAATAAAATTATATATATTAAATGTGTCCCTAGCGTGTCGTGCCCACCATTTTTTGAAAATTTGCGTCACGCGTGTTTGTGTCGTGTCCGTGTCATATCCCGTGTCCGTGTATCATAGCACGAGATGGACCCCATACCTCAAAATGAATAACCATAAATGGAAACAAACTTCTCTTATTAATTGAAGGATAACAAGATCTTTTATATTTGGCAAACTCACAAAATCACAATGAAAATTATTCCTGTCACAATCCTTCACTAAATTAGGAAAAAGTTTATTCAAAACTGAAATAGAGGGACGGCCTAAACACCGATGCCACTAATGTAATAGAGAAAGAGATAAAGTGTTGGTTGTCTGAAGAGCTTGACTGGTGACAGAAGATCCACCCTTCAGAAAATACAATCCCCCATGTACTTTACCACTGCCAATCGTTCTCCCCGTACCCAGTTCCTTAAAAACACAATGAGAAGGGAAAAAAGTTACAGAATAATTTAAGAAATTGGTAATACAACTGATAGACAGTAAATTAGTAGAAAATTTGGGAACATGAAGAATAGAGGAGAGAGAAATAGAGGGAGAACAATTAATAGAACCAGTCCGAGACATAGGCGGATAAAGACCCATCAGCCACTCTTAATTTATCCATGCCAAAACAAGGAGAGTAAGAGTGGAAAATAGTGGACAAACCTATCATATGATCGGTAGCACTAAAGTCAATAATCCAAGGAAATGAAGAGACAGCACCCAAGGCATGTGTAGGAGTACCTGTAGAAACAAAGTTGGAGGAAGTAGGATCAAAAGTAGGCACACCGAGCCATTAGACGCCGAAGAGTATGTAACTCATCATGGGAAAAAGCGGCAGGATCACCCAAAGGACTAGTAGAGGATTCTGACAGGTGTGCATGAGAGCGAACAGTCCCACCGTGGCCACTAGTACCACCACGGCCACTATCTCTCCCGCGGTTAGGTCGACCATGTAACTTCCATCAGTGTTCCCAATCACGCCGTTCTTTCCCAGAATAATCACAGATAATCTGGTCACGAGCACTAGAAAAATGAACCAGAAAAAAGAACAAAAGATTACCTCTTCACAGCTCTGATATCAAGTTAAAATTATAAGAACAAGTTTAAGATTGAGAGGAGAGAAGAGAAAAATAAAGAGAGAATTCTTATTAGGAAGAGGCACAAAACCTTAGATTAGGTTTTCCCTCCATAACAATATCTATTTATACTAATCAAATAAGTACATATAGACAAAACTACCCTTCATCTAACTTAACAACAACCACTGCACTTAGAGAGATGACTACATACTACTTTACCCAACACCCCAGATTGAGCCGACAACTTTAAACGCTCACTAGACAAATGACCTAACCTAGCATGCCACAAGAAAAAGAAAAAGAAAACAAAAAAAAAAATAAAAATAAAAAAGGACTCGAATTTTGATCTAGAAAAAATGAAGTTAAAGTTGATGAAGACCACAAAACTGGGATATGAAGACTTTCTACCATATAGATATGTCGAACTCTACACCCGATCCCAATCTGCTTCCTAGACTCCCGATCCTAAGCAACACAAGCGGAAGAGAAAAAAATAACATCAAAACCAAAGGCAGCAAGTTGACTAATAGAGAGTAAGCTAATAGACAACTGAGGAACATAAAAAATAAATAAATAAATAAAATGTGGTAAAGAAAAATGTGAAGAAGCTCAAGGATAGAGCCAATAAATAAAACAAGCATCTGAGAACCATTGGCAGTACTAACAATGATAGGAGAGGGAGGAGAAACACAATTATGTAAAAGAGACAAGTGGGGAAGTCATATGGTGGGAACAACCAAAATCAAAGAGCCAAACTGTGGAGGAAATACCAATTGCAAAACCAAACTAACAAGAGTGAGTAGTGGTCATGATAGATGCAGATGAGAGGATCATAGAACAGGATGCCATCATGGTCTGCAAATGATGTAGCTGCTCACACATAGACTGCATCTCGAATGGAGAAGGATGATCGGATGTAGAAGTAACAAAAGCAGCCAGAGGGTGAAAGGTACTTTGTGGACAGAACACTGTCTGAGAAGGCGGAGCAAGCTGGCGACCTTTCTTAGGACAATTATACTTCCAGTGACCTTTCTGATGGCAAAAGGTACTCATCCATGGCAAGGCGAGACTTCAGTTTCCCAGTGACTTGAATGAGATGTGTAGATTGGGTAGGCAATAGTGAGGATTGCTGAGAAGCAACAAAAACAGATGGAGAGGTAATCCCATTGTGAGCAACCTTAAAGCGAGTCTCCTCAACAATAAGTTCGAGCACCACTCCATCAACTGATGGCAAGAGTGAACGATGAAGAATCGCTCCACAAAGGGACTTAAATTGATCCCGAAGTGCCATCAAAAACTGAACAAGCCTTTGCTTCTCCCTATAGTGAATATAGCTATCCCCGCAAACCAGGTGAGAACTTGAGCATTCTCTATATCCCATTTCGATATAGCTGCAGCAAAGCATTGCTATCAGTTGATCAAGGTGTTAAGTCAAATACCCTAGGCGACCACGACCAAGGACAAAATTTCTGAAAACAGCGGACCAACACGAGTAATTGTTCACATTCAAAATGGATATAAATGGCTTGTACCATATCATCAGACATGATGCAATTACAAATGAAGTTGGGGTGAAACATGTAAATATTGAAAAGAGTGATTCTTTAACCAATTATTCAACACACAAATCAACAAGTCCAATATTTAATATAGCAGAAGAAAACAAAATCAGTTACCAGCACAGAGAAGAGAGACAGCAAAGAGATCAGACACAGAAGCCAGAGAACTGAACCAGAGGAGTTCGTTTGTCAACAGGCCAGTGGAGAAGACCACTTTGATTACAAACAAATCAGAGGGACCAGACATACGAAGTAGAGAAGTCAACTTCAAAGATCAAATCAGGAGTTCACACAAACACGTCGAAGACTATGTCAGGCAGGTCACGAGTTGGAAAAGGAGAACCGAACAATGATTCAGAGTTTTTGGAAAAGGAACAAAAATTCAGAATCTTCATCTCCAGGGTTCAGGCAAGGTTGCAATCCCAACGACTTCAGCGCTAGGGTTCCGGCAGTGGCGGTGGCAGCGGCTCTAATACCGTGTAAATATTCTTAACAGCAAAGTGATATGTTATTTCTGAATGTGATTACAAGGCTATTGAAACTCTTAAATAGAGATACACCAAAGCAAAATACGAAACAATGAAAAAGGAAACTTACAGCCTAATTACAATGATAATGATTCTAATACTAAAAATATAATATATGCTCACAGTTTTCATATGAAATAGTGTAACTACATTAATGAGAAAATAATCTTCCTTCAGATAAAGTTGGAAGAAATGTTAAAGGTAACTCACTTTATTCTGATTGAAGTATAAAAGAATGAACAACGAGATCCCAAAAACCATATCTGACCATATATTAGCAAATGCTTTACGGTTCTCTAACCTCCATTCATCTTGCAACTCCAACCTGTTAGAGCAACAAACAGGACACTAAATTGAAATAAACATTTCGAAAATCAATTGCACAATGCAAAATTCAGTCAGTGAGAGTTGGGCACATGGAGACTTTCCAAAGGATACTGTATAACAAAACACAACCAGTGGTAGCACGCCTAGTAAGGAAATGTAAGAAAATAATATACTTGCCAGCATTTTACTACTTTAGTGGGACATATAACACATCAACCTTGAACTAAGAAATCGGGAGAAAAGGGCATTTCCAAATAACAAATTTTATCAAGACAACGTCCCAAGATAAATAATCATCAACAGCTAAAAATAGAAGTGGTGGCTAATGGCTGGCTACACTGTTGTAACAAGGAACAAAATTTCATTTTTTTGTTTCCCATGGAAACAGACAAAATGTTTCCAATTCCTAAGAAAGTGACAAGAACCATTAGTAGAAAACTAAATTCTAACATTTCCATCGAAATATAATGGAACACTCTGAAACTCATCGAAAGGACTATGAACCACAGTGAAACAATGATTTGTTTAGACAGAAATCAAGATCCCCAAACAAGATAATTTTGTTTTCCACTTTTTGTCTTCAAAAATAAAAGAATTGAAGAAAAAAGAAAATGTTTGAAATTTAATTAAGAAAATGAGAAAGTATAATTGAGAAAGGCGATAAAGAGAGAAACAAATGATGTGGTTGAGTCATTTATTCACTTGCATTGTTATCACAAGGACCTTCTTATGTTTTTTGTTCCCTATTACTTCTAGAATCTAGCCTTTCTTATTTTTTTCTCTTACAATGGAAAAGCCAACTCCTCAACCCAACCATTTCGATGCATTTGTCTTTTAATATTTCTTGATCTTTGTTGAACATTATCCTTAACCTTATTAAAAAATCCTTTTAATCTTGTTAGCAAAAAGACCTCTCTACCTAAGACACCTAATTTGTATGACTGGGTCGGCAGACTGCACTCTGAAATGCGGATCCACAGATTTGGTAACAATTCAAGTTAAATCCGCGAGTTCAAGTGCTCAACCTGCGAGTTCTATATGAATTCAAATTAACTAACTAATTTGTGCCAGAAGTGCAACATTTAATGCTGGTACACATGCTTATTAAAGCGGAAGTACATGCAATATGAGCTTAGATGGCTCAGTCGCTGCCATGTGCACACATTGGTTACACAACTCAATCCTGTGAGACTTAAATAAAAACAAAAGAATTGAAGCTTCGCATCATCTATTGATGTGGGAATTGGGATTGCACAACATAGGAAAGCAAAAGGCTTTTATAGTTGATACTTGGAACTTCTATTTTTCCACCGATGTGGGATTGCCAAAGATTTGTTTAAACCATAATTATATATGTAATGTAAAATATACATGTGTAGACGCTTTAAAGGTGCTTTCGCTCTGAAGGCATTTTTACAGAAGACGCTCTCACACCCGCTCACGCTCACGCTCCACAAATTGGTGACTAGTTCTCTACCCCTTGAAACCCCTTTCACATTCGAAACCTCCTCCACAGGACATCGGTTCAGTTGGCCACTGCGAGGGAAGTTTTCGAAATTCAAGACGTCAAACTGCTGTATTAGCAATGCAATTGCTTCCACAGTTTGCGAAAACATATCCTCTGTTCGAGCATCTCGTGTTCTACTCACAGGCCATGGTTAGGACTCGAGTGATAGCTTTGATACCAACTGATGCAAGGAAGCATGTATGGAATGAACACTCGCAATTAGAAAACCACAAACAAAATAAAACAAGATACTCTCTCAAAAAAATTGTATTATTGATCACCAAGAGTTTCTTTGCTCTAATGCATACATAGGTATTTATTTATACTAAACTAATACTTATAGAGCAAGCTAGGACATAACCAATGTAGCAATTCTTGCAAATCAAGAATGCCAAAAAGGAAAAATATTTATTATTTCTAGTCAAGAAAAACAATTCTTGTGGAAAAAGAAACACAAAATAGGAAAACTAAATATTATAATCCTAGCCAAAATTTAATCAAAATAAAAATGTAAGATCTCCTAATCAAATATTAATTTTAAAAATATATATATATGTAACATTCCTAAAATCTTGTATGCGTCAAATCCCCAAATCATGGCCTCAAATCATCGTAATCTTCTGTGTCAAATTCCCAAATCATGGCCTCAAATCATAGTTGCATCATTACCAAACCAAGCCTTAAGTCCCATTAAATAGGATCGGCTACATGAATCATTCTTCTCCACTTGACCCTATCAACGGCCATTTGGTTAGTCAAATTAAGAAGATCCATACCTCTATTTACTACACTAGCTCACGTTAATCTACTTTGTCCCCTTCCCCTAACACTTTCATTTACAGTCACTGTATCGTATCTCTTCACTACTGCCTCTGTTGATTTCCGTTGTATATGACCAAACCATCTCAATCTATTCTCTCTCAACTTATCTTCTATCAGTACTACTCCTACCCATTCACGAATATACTCATTCCTAACTCTATCTTTTCTAATCTTGTCATACATCACCTTAGCATCTGCATCTCAGCAACACTCATCTTATCTACATGTTGTTTCTTAGTTGCCTAGCATTCCGTCCCATTCAACATCACTGGTCTAATAGTCATTTTGTAGAACTTTCATTTTAGTCTAATGGGTACTCATTTATCGCACAGTAACCCAAACGCAGTCCTCCACTTAAGTCATCCCACCTTAATTCTACGGATCACATCTGCTCCAATATCTCCATCCGTTGTGATAATTGATCATAAATAACGAAAATGTCTACTATTAGGTAATTCTTGGTTCTCAATCATAGGTGCATCATTAATATGCAAAAAAGATTTACGAATATTATATATATTATTTTAAAATTAATATTTGATTTGTAAATCTTACATCTTTATTTTTATTAAATTTTGACTGGGATTATAATATTTAGTTCTTTTTTATGTGTTTCTTTTTCTACATGAATATTTTTTTCCCTTATTTATTTTTCTTGATTAGCCAGCATTAATTATTTTCATTTTTAGGCATTCTTAATTAACAAGAATTGCCAAGTCAGTTTTTTCCTAGCTTGTTTTACAAGTAGTAGTTTATTATAAATACCTATGTATGCATTAGAACAAATAAGTCTTTGGCAATTAATAATACAATATCTAAGAGAAAATATCTCGTCTATTTGTCTGTGGCTTTTTTTGTTGCAAGTGTTCAACCCATACATGCTTGCCACTCAAGTCCTGATCATGGCACCAAGAGAAGTAGGTATGCTGCTATTGAAGAGATGTATAATAGAGATGATGCTACACGAGATGCTCAATCAAATGATAGGCGTCAACGGATTGAGGATACACTTGGAACATTGGCCAACCAAGTGGTCGCCTTGGCTGTTGCTAATCGACCTTGCAAACGTCTAGTAAACCTACATGCTCAGCAGAAGGGAAATGTTTTGGATGATATTACCACTAACCATTTCACAAGGCCAAAAGAAAGGGTAAGGTAGTTATGGCTACAGTTGAGTGGCCATTCACATAAAAAATGATTTCAAATCCAATTGTGGATTAGAGCAAGTCATCCATTTTTTATGGAGAACAAGTTGAACTTAATGATGAAGTTATAGATGAAGATTGCAAGAAAAATATTTTTAATGAAGGTTGTCATACAATTTACCATTGTGAAGATCCATTATATTTTATGGATCACAGCTCATCTTTTTTATGGTTTATCAAAAAGTTAATTATGGGTCACTTTATTTTGACTCAACTGACTGATTGGATAGAAGTTGTAAAAATGAAAAAATTCAAAGTTCGTCAACAAAATTCCAAGCTTTATCGTTGTAAGAAGATTAGAACAGATATTGCATATCTCACTTTTAGAATTCGAGGACAAATTCTTTTCAAGTGAAGGAGAATGATGCAGCCACGATTTGAGGCTATGATTTGGGGATTTGACACATACAAGATTTTAGGAATATTATATTACATTTTTTTTAATTTAAAATTAATATTTGATTAGGAAATCTTATCAAAATTCTGAGCTTTATTGTTGTAAGAAGATTAGAGCAGATATCGCACATCTCACTTTTAGAATTCGAGGACAAATTCTTTTCAAGTGAAGGAGAATGATGCAGCCACAATTTGAGGCTATGATTTAGGGATTTGACACATACAAGATTTTTGGAATGTTATTTATATTTTTATTAATTTAAAATTAATATTTGATTAGGAAATCTTATGCTTTAATTTTTATTATATTTTGACTAGGATTAGAATCTTTAGTTTTCCTTTTTTATGTGTTTCTTTTTCTACATGAATTGTCTTTCCATTATTTGTTTTCCTTGATTAGCAATAATATATATTTTTCCTTTTAGGCATTCTTGATAGCAAGAATTGCTAAGTTGGTTATTTTCTAGCTTGCTCTACAAGTATTAGTTTAGTATAAATACTTATGTACACATTAGAGCAAAAAAGCTTTTGGTGATTAATAATACAATTGTTGACAGAGAGCATCTCTTGTTTATTTTGTTCATGGTTTGTTATCATGAGTGTTCATTCCATACACACTTTCCTGCATCTGAATGAGACTTTCATATTAATTCGGTCAAATGCGGAGAGAAAATACATTCTGGCTAGAAACTGATACAATGATGACATTAGAGAGTATTATTGGTTCCACATTTCTCTGTGTCAATGTGTTTAAGGGAAGCTAACTATTCTCTCATTCTCTAGAAATGCCGGTCAAAATGAATCTATTTCCATATATAAGTAGTTCTATTCATGTACTGTAAAAGTTACTCCATTATAATCATTACAACATTACCCTTATGAACAAGTAATGTTAATCAAAAAGATTATGAACAACATTGCACGTTACGTTTATGAACAAGAAATATTAATCAAAAAGATTATGAACAACTGACAAATGAGCACCAAACATTGTTAATCTTACGCTTTATGCCGTAACTCCAACCAAAGCTCCTCATCGGAAAGAGGTGGAGATTTTCCGATTTCAACCTCAAGCCGGAATCTTGCTTTTTCTAGTTTTAATTCCTTAACCATTTCCAGCTTTTGATGTCTTGTCACGTCAAGCATCTCGGCTGCAAGTGGTACAGTCTTCACGTACCTGCTCAAGCCATTAGGGTCAGCTGATCCATAGTTTCAAAAGTAGGATTTCAAGTACACTCATCACCATTAGCAAAGTACAGGGTATCTATAAGAAAAGCTTTGCAGATGGTCTTTGGGTGGCTTCTAGAGAAATTTTATGGAGGAGAAGTAGAAGAACACAAAGATATAAAGGTACATAGCATTAACTGATGTGCAGGTTACACATTTCCTAGAGTAATGAAATTTTTACATATTAAAGAAATTAGTATTCTCTCCGAGAGAGAGAAAGGCATTCAAACTTAAAATACTTTGTAGAGGATATGTACTCAACTACAACAACAAAAACAAGGGAATGAGGAAAAGAGGATGTGAGTAAGTGAATTTGATTAGAAGCAAGCCACAGAATTTCTAGTACAAAACTGAGTAATTTTACAGCATATTTGGAAGTATGAGAAGTGCATGTGTTAGGAAAGGAGCAAAAATGGAACTAGTGGGAGCATGGATGATGTGTTTTAGCATAAAAGTATACAAAAGGGAGGGAAAAAATGAAAATTAGATTTGGTGGTCATAGAACATTTAATCACTTGGGCAGGAGTGGCCTAAAGAGAGAGGGAAGGGAGAGAGAGCTCAAAATACTCCCAAATAATCATTCCAATTTTTTCAATTGAATGTGGGTTTTCATTTTTGAACATAGATGACCATCCATCTATAGATACTATAAGCTTTAAGAGTTTAAAACACACAAAGACCTAAATCATTTCTATCCAGCACACTAATCAACCATCAAATCTTTCAAACAAAGGAGATAAAGAAAACTGTTAAGACAATAAAATACAGAAAAATTCTAGATAATCTCCTCATATCTCTCAACAAACAAGAGCCCAATTGAGCCAAAAGCATTGTGTCACAATGATTACCTGTCCAAAAAAGGCATGAGAACATAGTCATGAACCAAAAAATCCAAGGCCCATGGTACAGCTACCAATACTGCCAAAAATTTTGCCTGCAACAAGGATGAATACGGTTTAGGCGAAAAATCTTGCATTTCACCAGAACAACCAAATCTAAACCATAAGACCCAAACTACTAAAAACAGAATTATATACTACTTGTCAAGACTCGAGGGTTTCCAAAAAATCAAAAGCCGAACATGTCATGTATACCTCAGTGAGCTCATAATTAAGTCCAACATAATGAAACAACACACGTCAATTGTGCCAGACTATCCAATTTAAACTAACATTACTTCACACAAGATTGTTTTGTACAGAGAACGTAAAATAGTGACAGGCTTGTAAATACATTGCTCTATAGTTGAATGTGCAGAGGTATTTTTAATGCATTACTAATTCCCTTTAACGAGTTGAACATACATAAATGAAACTGAATATAATTTACATGCATAATTTTTCTATTTAGTTTTGAAGATATGCTATATTCAAATAATAGAATTTATATGTACCAATATAAGTTGACGGAACAAAATGCCGACGCCCGAAGAACGAAGACGAATTTTCACTCCCAAACCAGCAATTAGAAAAGAGAGTTCACCCCTAGGCTCGAAGAAGGGGTGTCCTCTCGTTCCCCATTTTATGTGTCTTAGTTGACTACGCACAAAGTTTAAAAGAAGCAATCTTTGAATGATAAATTAAAAAAATGTCCTTTGTCTATTTGAACAATTTTTTTGGCATTTGTGATTGTATTTAAACATAAATGTAAAGAACGGTAGTATGGTAAAGTGATAAAAGGTTTAACTTTTCAAACTAAGACACATAAAAAGGAACTTCCAAAACAAGGAAAGACACATATTATGGGGCAGAAAGCATATCTCCATCAAAAGAAGAGGACCAAGGGGGGGAAAAGGAGGAAAATTTGGTGAAACATTAAATTCAAACTATTAGGATAAAAGTATAGAGTGTACTCGGACAAGCATTTAAATTGCAAATCATGAGAATATGCATTTTCTAATAAACTTTGTTCTCAACACAAAATCTTTGATCACTTAACCACATTAAACAACAAAAAAATTATATCAACAATGATTGGCAAACAATATTATGACTGTGTAATCTAAGGGTGATCGCCACCCCTACAATTTCAAAAAGCCTTTTTAATACACTATTTTTAGCTATTAACTACCTCCAAACTATATAGGTTCATACCTCTAGTTTTTTTTTTTTTTTTTTTTCAAAAGTAACTATTGGGTGTTTGGTGCAGCTATTAAAATAGACTATAGATTATAGCTTTAATCAGGGTTTGTTAATTTGTTTGGTGCAGCTGTTGGATTATAGATTTAAGTTGCTGAGTAATGTTTGGTAAATAAGCTATGAAATAGCTTTTTGATGTGTAAATGTCATTTTTACCCTTATTAATTGTAAATTGAATCAATCTTTGTTAGTTGTAAATTGAATTGACTTTTATTTTTTGTTATTCACTACTAGCCTACCTTTCTCACAAAAATAAAAAATAAAAATTAATCCACAGTCCATTTGGGTCATTTTTCTATTTTCACAAACCAAAAAAGTAATAATTTCTACGGGTACAATTGTAAATTAATATGCCCACATCAGAAGCTGATAATCAAAAGCAGGAGGTGGGCAGCTTCTCAGAATTCACTTTTTTGGGTTAAAATAAGTTGCTAGAATTAGAAACTGTTTCAAATAAGTTTAATCAAACAATCCAAAATAATTTTTCCAAAGCTAGAATCTATAAGTTGGCCAAAAAAAGCAACACCAAACACTCTTTATGTCTATACATAATATATATTATAATTTATACATCAACTTAATAGTTTATTTTGAAAAAAATATATATTAAAGTTTCACAATATTTAGGCGTTATTCAATTAGGTGACTAAGTCCAACACGACAATAATTACTTAAAACTCCATAATTAAACTTGTTACACGGTCTTGGGTAAAACTCACCCCAAAAGCTAGCTATTAAGGTGAGGGTGCCCTCACACTTATATGCTTAACATTACTTTAGTATTCAGGTGATGTGGGACTTCGCTTCACACCCTCCCTCATGCCCAGAGTGCTCACTTGGCAGCACTTGCAGCATGCAGGACAAAGACATGCACCCTACCCATCCCTGAATACTCCAGCTCTGATACCATGTCACACGATCTTGGGTAGAACTCATCCCTAAAGCTAGCTATTAAGATGAGGATGCCCTCTCGCTTACATGCTTAACATTAATTTAGTATTCAGGCAATGTGGGACTTCGCTTCACAAAACTATGTGAATAGAGTAATAAAATAATCACTAGATTATGTCATTAATATAAGAAACCATATTTGTAACTCAATGTGAATTTATTATATATTTTGATGGTAAAAAATGATGTTGCAACTCACATATATATATAGTATATAGTATATAGTATATATTTCTCCCCAAGTTAGAATTTTGGATCCGTCCTTGTTAGGAGGTAACACTAATGATTGTTGATGGTATTCTAGTCGATTCTTTTGTGCACTCCTAATTCCAACTATCGAATTAAGTGAATAGAAGCTAAGAAACCAGAATCACATACTTCATTGTGATAAGTAAATGAAATGATAGCTTGCTGACAAAGGGTGTGTGTGTGAGTATTTTGTTTGATGACAACGGTAAAGGCAATTGATAGCATCTTTTTTTGAACTATTGGGTGGGGGCATCTAGAGGAAGACAACATGGGGCAAAGTAAAGAGCAAAGCTTCAGATGACTTGTTAGAGTTGTCGAAAAGAATGAAGTCACTTGAAGCTCCTTTGGTGCACCCTAGCCGAGTGGTCCTCACCTATACAAGCAAGTAGATTAACTCCCTCATTCTCTTATCGTGCAAGTAGTGAGTGAGGTAAGGTTAGATTAGAGGGAGGGGAATTGTGACTGTCCGTCCCATGAAACGCCAAGGAACCATACATTCCTGCCAGGCTGGGCTCTTGTGTGTCCGCACAAGTTAATAGCATATGCATTGAAAAATAAAAAATAAAAATAAAAACAAGTCATGGATGCTTCTCTTAAAAGATAAATGGCTTTCCAAAATGTCAATGCTTTTGATGATTCTTATTATTTTTAGTCTACGCCATTGGCTAGTGTTATCCTACTAATGTGGGGCATAGGGAGAGTCGAATTTGTGGAGGTTTAGTCTCCTCAATAATTTGCACAAACCGTTGTCCTTAGACTTAGACCCATGTTTCATTCCTAATAGCCTAAGCCTCTGCTACAGCACTAAGCAATAGCCCCATATACTTCAACCGAAACTCCTCCAGGAAACTTTCCCCAAGGCTGCCAACAATTGGAATTGTGGTGGGTTTTGCCTATGAAAAGTTGATAGGATTAGGGTTCTATAACATAGAAGAAGGCTTCTAAGGTTTCTAGATGAAAAAATAGTTTTTAATTTGGTTTCAAAAGTGAATCACTAATTTTTCAAAACGAAGGCAAATTGAGGGCCTTAACAGCCCATTTGGATTGGGGGTTTGGTGAGAAAAGAAAATAAGTGAAGAGAAAGAGATCTATCATCACTTGTTTGGATCATTAAGGAGATGAGAAATTTTGAGAAATGATGGGAAATGGTGATAAAGAGAAATCCTTTAAAACTAAAGTTTTGTTTCTCACCAAAAGTGGTGAGATTTGGTGAGAAACCAAAATTACTCATCATAAAAAATTTAAAATACCTAAATTACCCCTCTAAATACAAAGTGAATAAGATAAAATGACACATCCCCTCTTTTATTTATTATTCACCCAAACAACATTGTGAGAAATCACAATCATTTCTTTTCTTTTATCCCCTAGGTGAGAAACTATAATAATTTATTTTCATTTCTCACCTCACACTCCAAACGGTTTAGGGTTTTATTGTTAAATCGATGCCCTAAAAAGTAAGCAATTTGAATGCCTAAACAGTAAGTGGAATTACATAGGGATTGTTTAGTTGTGTTTTGTTTTTTAATTTTATCTCTTGAAAATACAAACTTGCTTGCTGAACTGTTTCCAAATTTTATTTTTTTTGTAAATTTTTTCTGAAACAACTCACTTTTTAGGAAACACCGAAAGGTCGTATTCAAAATTTCAAACACAAAAATGAAAATGATTGCTGTTTTTTGAACTTGCTATTGTTTTGTTTATGAGAACACGAAAAACAAAAACGAAAAAAAAGGAAAACACAACCAAACAGATAAATAAATTTCAATTCTATGCTATTATTTTCTTTTAAGAGTATTTATCCTATTTTCCTCTCTCGCGTATGACATGTGCAGTGAACTGGCTAGTTTATTTTCATGCTCCTGCTCAATTTTGAACTCATTGGTTACAAGTAATGTTATTCGTAGGCAGGCCACATCGCACCTAACATACCATGCAATCCAGTTGTAAGGCCCAATTCATGTTTTACAGCCATTCTGTCACAGGTTGTTATCATTTACTATATATTGTGAAAAACCAAACTGCTAGTCCTTCCCAATTTCCATAGTTTTGTTTGGTATTTTAATTTTTTTTAATATGTCATATGTGAGATATGATTCAAGGCTAGGAGTTAATGCATGACAAAATGAAGTCAATTTGGTATTGGGTTGAAGTTAAAAAGGCTTCAAGTAACATTTGTCCCCTTGGAAGATATGCTCCTTGTTCACGTTTACATTAATTTTAAAGATTATGAGTGATTTATAAATCTATTTCAAGATTGATAATTTTTACTACAAACCCAAGGTACCAATTTTTTCCTTTTTTCTCTTTTTATCACAATAGTAGAAATATAGAAGACAGGTTGAAATTGCAATGCACATAATACAAATTAAGTAGGCCAAAATAAACTAGATAACAACAGCGCAACCTGACTGCCTAGGCAGTAGATATCTCGTTAAGAATGCTGAAAACAAAAATAATCATATCCTTACCAGCTTGAATCAAAGTGCAAATGAACTTACCGAATTTAATGAAGCATAACGAAAAACACGATCCTCATATAGCATGTCGTCTTCTTCCTTCCCCAAGACTAAATCCCTCAGAGACTTGACCAATCCTCTCTGAGGAATCATCTCACTAGGATCTGCCATTACATCCTCTCTGGATTTTCCAAGTCCATTGTTCCAATCTTGATCCCATGATGAAGTGTCAAAATCATTTGTCTCCTCCACAAGCCAATCTTCCCACCGACGATTTTCTTGGTTCATCATATCTTCCTGTGCTTCCCTTAATTCAATAATTGCCTCAGCTCTCCTCTTCCAAGCTTCAAACTTTTCACCTTCCGACAACTCTTCCTGACTTGAGCTATCAGAATTATCTTCCTCAAGCATATCCTCATCCTTCAAACCAAGCCAATTGCCGTCGTCCTCAAAAAAGAACTTCCACCAACTTCTCTTCCTTGAATGGCTGTTCTTCGCATTGGGAGGCAACCCACGTAGCCGCCTTCTTCCACCACTCGATTGAACCACAATTTTCGATGAATTGTGAGGATACGAGGACTTACGAGACTCACTTGGATAAAAAAAGATCAAGTTTGCGCATAAGACCAATGAAGTGCTCATTAAGATTAAGAAAATGGACAGAGCCCCACATTTTTTAGCCTCATAAAGTAGCAAAGTCAGTAAAAACTCTGCTCACAACAACAACAACAACAACAAATGCGATATCCCATCTAAAGAAAATTCAACGTTTTTATCCACAAAATCGAAGATGTTCCTCCGATGAAAGCACTAGAAGTAGCCAAAAATTCACAAAACACAACAAAACCCTAAACCCATGTCAATGAAACCCATGTACAGAAAGAAAGAAAGAAAGAAAGAGAGAGGGTAGAAGAAGAAGTGTACGCTCTGAACTGAAAAGCCGTGCGTGTGGGTTGTTTTCTTCAAGCCATTTGATAATCTCTACCTATCTATCAATCTCTCTATCTACCCGTTTGAGCTTCGAACTGTCAGTGGTCGGGCCAACTGACACCAAGACCTTTAGCTGGAGAGGATAACGGTTTCCATCGCCTCTTTCGATTTTTATTTTTATTTTTATTTTGTTAAATTACAAATACACCTATGATGATTGATTAAAATACAAATCACTCTCTCTCTCTCTAATTTTGAAAATTACATTTCACCCTTAAAGTTTCTAATTTTATAATAAATCGTTCATTTTATTAATAAATCATCAAATCAATTAACAGTTTTTAATGATGTTAAAAATATATTTCGATTAATAATTTAGGTAATTTTATTATTGTATAGAAGAGCAATTATGAATTTCATTTTTTTAGTTAATTCTGTTAAATAAAAAATTCTAATAAGGGGATATTTGTAATTTTTCAAACCACAGAAGACAATCTATATTTTAAACAAACCCCGGGGGTGTATTTGTAATTTATCCTTTTATTTTTATTATAATCACTAGTAAAATTTAGGATAAATTACAAATACACCCCTGAGATTTGATTAAAATACAAATTACCTCTATAGTTCTGGAAATTACATTCCATCCCCTGAGATTTCTAATTTCATAACAAATCGCTCCTTTTATTAATAATTTATCAAGTCAATTAAAATTTTTTAATGATGTTATAAATATGTTTCAATTAATAATTTAAGTAATTTTATTATTGTATCGGAGAACAATTATGAATTTCATTTTTTTAGTTAATTCTGTGAAATAAAAAATTTTAACAATGGAATATTTGTAATTCTTCACACTACAGGGGGACAATCTGTATTTTAAGTAAACCTCAAGGGGTATTTGTAATTTACCCTAAACTTATTATTAGACAAATCCCTTTAATTTTAAAATTAGGGTGAAGTATCAATAAATTTAAAAAAGTGATTGGTTTCAATTTTAGTGTGAATTATATAATAGGGCAAGTATAAATGTGTGTTATATGTTGAAGGATAAATATAAATTTTCTCATAATATTGAAATTATTAAACGTAACAATTCAAAAAAATTCCTTAATATACTTTTCCCAAACGTAATACTCTAATGTAACACACTAAAAAATTTCTTAGTGTTACTTTTCTCAAACGTAACAATGTAACATTCTACAAAAACTCATTAGTATACTTTTCATAGACGTAACACTTCAATCAATGTAACACAAAAACTCCTTATACTTTTCTCAAACGTAACACTCCAATGTAATACACTAAAAAATTCCTTAATATAGTTTTTTCAAATATAATAACGCAACGTTTCAAAAAAAATTCATTAGTATATTTTTCTCAAACATAACACTCCGATTAATATAACACAAAAATTCGTTAGTGTACCTTTTTCTAAAAGTAGCACTATGATGTAACACTCCAATGTAACACCAGAAAATCACATTAACAGAAATATAAATATCCACATTCCACAACCAACACTTCAGCCACTAATCTCCCAAAAAGAATCTTCCACATCTCACATTTTCATTCTCATCCCAAAAAATGAATCAGAAAATTAAAAAAATAAATCACAAAAAGACATTCACTTAAACTCAAATGACACCAAATCAAACAAAAAAGAACTAATTAATTCATAAGAAAAATCTTAAAACTAAATAGACCAACATTCCTCTATATAGAATTTATAAGTAAATTTTTCCTAAAATTATGGGCCTTTTATCACCTTGCACCTCAACTAAATTACATTTTGTCCTTTTAATCTTATGACTCTCAGTTCCAAAAAAAAAAAAAAAAAAAAAATCTTAATTTTCTATTAACATTCAGTTATTAAAAAATAAGAAGAAGAAGAAAAAGGAGGAAGTTATCCATGCTAATTTTATGACCAAAATGTTCATCGAAAGTCAATTTATTTGGGAGATTTTAGTTTAAAGTCCTAATATTAAGGTTTTATAAGATACAGGATATATAATATTTTCATAATAGTTTGACTTCTTCAATATTTTCACACAGAAATTTGAAATTTTTCTGTAATGAATTGAAATTTCTCTAATAATATTATTGAGAGACCTTTATTAATAAAATATATATATATATATATTTGACATCTCCTACTATCAAAAATTGGAGAGGAATATTTTACTAATTTTCATTTACTTACATATATAAAAGATATGTATATATTTTTCTTTCTCATAAGAAAAAAATATGTAAGGAAAATATATATACATGTCAATTTTATAAACAGATAGAAAAATTATATATATTTATTGCATGCATAAATATACAAATTACCTCTTAATTAAACAGTTTTTGTCATAAAATTTGGTAGTTCATACGTAACTTTTCTGTAACAAAATGTTAATTAAATTTTGGAAAATTCTACTCACACAATATGTTTACCTCTTTACACCGTCCATTTGTGTGAAATTGCCTTTAAAGACAAAAGATAAAAATTAATTAGATTTGATTATCTCTTTACACCCATTATATTTCAATCTCTACTTTTTTTCTTCTTTTTTCATTTCTTCTTCTCTATTGTACATATACTTTGAAAAAGTTAGAATTGTAACATTTTGATCATAAAAGAAAATAATAGACAAATAAATGGTGATCAATGATCAGCAAAAAAGTAAAATAGTGAATTTTATATATTTTTTTCGTTTTTTATTTTTTTGTTTCGTTTTTGAAGAGGAATGTTTGACTTTTGTTCAGTATGCTAGAACCGAACAAAATCAAATAGCCTGGAATCACACTGCTGAAGAAAAAATACATATCTGTTAACCTGCTGTCGAACCAAAAAGTACATGTTCGATAACTCACTGCTAAATATTTCCAATTTGATTTTTTTAACATTTTTGCCTTTTTTTTTTCTTTTTTTACTTTGAAGGATTGTGCTTCTATTCGTTGTAGTAAGGCTAATAGTTCATTGTTAATGAACTACAGTCATGAATTCATTACAAATGAGATTTGTTAAATTCGTCTGCTTCATGATCATCCAGTACCTCCGAAAGTAACTAATTTGATACGTTTCATCACCCGTATGCTGATGGATGGGAAAAAGTGTATACTACCCGTATTGATCAATTTCGTACGATTGTCGATCTTGATATAGTACCGAAACTATCAACATAGATGGAACGTGATAATATTTCAGTGTGCTTTTACAGATGTTTGTATTGACAAATTTTATGTGTTTTTATGGATGTTTGTACACTTCATGTTTTTATAAATGCTTGATGTTTTAAGAAAAGTAAATATGCAAACGTGTGGCAACAGATAGCTGGACAAATAATAATCTAAATTGTTTGACAATGTATAATTGAACAAACCCATCATAAATTTAGAAGAAAAAAAATTATATTCTGAGGAAAGTGAATATGTAAACGTGCGACAATAGATGGCTAGACAAATAAAATTTGTTCAGTACTATAACGCCAGAGTAATTTAAAAGGAATAGGCGTAATGAGAAAAACATGTAGAGGTTTTGAAAAGGGTTTAATTTAGGGTTAGTTTTGATATTATAAAGGGTGTAATGAGAATTTCAATTATTTCTTAAAAGTGTAATGAGAAAATAGGTGTAAAGAGGTAAAATTGTGGTGTAAGTAGAATTTCTCTTAAAATTTAAATAAATTAGGAGAACAAAATAGTTGAAGGAGTAAAGTGACAATAATTTAAGGTTTTCTTTTTTGTTGGCTTATTTTTGCTTTTAGTAAACTTTTTTCAAAAAAATTCAAAAAGTTTTAGGCTTCTAGATTATACTAGATGAGACGAACTGAAAAATTAAAAAAAGTTTAAAGAATTTGAAAAAAAGTTCAGAAAAGACAAATATAAGTAAATATATATATATAGGACTTTTTTAGCTTATTTTGGCTTTTTCAATTTTTTTTGGAACTTTTCAAAAAACAAAAAATCACTTTCTAGATTTGTATACACGAAACAGACTGAAAAAGTTTTTTAAAAAAAAAATTTGACATAATTTTGAAAAAAAAATCACTGAAAACAAAAAAGAATATCAAAAAAAAATGTTATTTTTTTATTTGTTTCCTAACAGCCCCTTATAGTTCTTGGTGTAATTTATCCAAATAATTTTTCTTTTTTTCACTATTATTATTATTATTATTATTATTTTGATAGAATGACAACATTGCATCAATCTATACATCTCATAAAGTAGTTAGAACTTAAAAATTATAATGTAACAATCTCAAATGTGTTGCATCCATCTATACATTTCATAAAGTAGTTAGAACTCAAAAGATTATAATGTAAATGTAGAAATCTTATTTTGACACCTGTACGGGAAAGAAATACACCTTCTCGTATAATCCTGTTGATCAAATCTGCGTTCCTCTGTACGTCGTCGTTCTACAACCTGAAAATACAAACGTGAGCTAGCCGGCGGGTATGTGCCGAAAACCTCTCCGATGCCTAAGTCAACAAGCTAGACAAGTAGACAAAAAGCTCAGTATTCGGGAATCAAAGTTGTGTTACCTCTCCATAGGTGATGTCTGTGAGCTTTTATAGGTTCCGTGTGGCACAATCCTAGTAGGACTTTTACTTCTCCATGTAGAGTCCTCCTAGGATTCATACTCCTGAAGGATAATGCTTATCTTTCAACACCCCCCTCACTGCTTAAACCAAGTGAGATGGTTTTACCATGGCCGAACTACAATACGACCGAAGTACCATTACCCCGCCAGACAGGCTGTACGACCGAACTAACCTATAGCTCGGATTTGCCTTCCTACGTTTCTACCTCGGCTTCGCATGCCGAGGTCGAGCTGGCGGCACCATGCCTTGACCGGTCTAATTTAGAGCACCGAACCGTATATAATTCTCCTTCCGACCGGACTAGAAATAAGGCCTTCTGGGACCGGACTAATCACCTTGGCTGTGTGACCGGTCTAACTCAAGCTTCTTCTTCGGACCGGAGTAACTTTATGGCCATTTTACTTGGCCCTTCGCAGTGCGGCCCTAAAATGGCCCTTAATTTAGCTCGGCCCAATTCTTATATAAATTACCCTCTCAATTGCCCCTTAATTCCATTTGCGCAGCATGATAGGGATTACCCGTCTATCAGCCGAGCTAATATTTATAGTATTACAACCGAGCTAAAAACTTTTAAGCCTTTCCAGCCGAGCTAAAATTCTTTTAGCCTATCCAGCCGAGCTAAATTCTTCACCGGGCTCCGCTTGTCCGGTCAAACGTCTTTTCAATCACAGCAACTGAAGCGCTTCTTATTCCAAGGACACGTGGCACGCTCCCATTGGTTAATCATAGCTGTCACGCCGCCTTCGTACTCCGCAAAATTTGAACAGTTCCCGCCTTTTCCTTTGTATCAAAACAAAAAACCCTTCATTTTGGATCAAACCCTACACTATTCACTTCTTCTCTTTCTATCATTCCTGAGCTTCTGAACTTGCTGCGCTAGTGTTTCTTCTTCCTTGCTGCTGCTCTCATCCCCTGCTTTTCCTCTCCACCAGGTAAGCACCATGAATCTGTTTCTCTCTGCCTATTTTTGCTTCTGTTCAATCCAACGTAATTTGCCTCGCGTGTTTTTGCAAAACACTTTTCTGGAAAAACCTCAACCATAGAACACTTGAATAACATGATGCAACCTGTAAAACGTAGTTTGATCCATAGACTTGTCCCAACCGAACTAGGATACTGTTTACGCTATATAGGTAGATCAATCCAGATAATAACCGAACTAGAACTAGTAGATATATCAATAGTTTCAGTAAGTTACCAATTCCTGATTCACTTTTAGCCGAGATAAACTCACCGAACGAAGTTTCCACTTAGCAAACTAAACCATAACTTTCAACCGAGCTAAGCCTTGAAGGGCTAAGCCAGCTTTCTTAGTTTCTAAAACCGAGCTCAGAAAGCTGCCCCTGGAGGCTTAACTGAAGTAAAGAAACCCGTAGCTCAAACCGAGATAACCATCCCCTTGCTCAACCCGAGCTTCCAAATGCCATGTGGAAACCGATACAGAACCTGTAGCACTCCTTAAGCCGAAGTGAAACTTCTCTTATCTTGCTTTGAATTTGTAGCACGGTCAACGATCTGTGCTTAACACCTTTGTTTTCCACTTTGCAGACTTAGGTTGCCCAGGCACACCTTTGCGCGCTCAACCGAGCTACCGAGCACAATTTTTTCGACCGAACTAACTTATTCTTAATTTATAAAATAAATGGGGAAGTATAGGTTTTTAGTAGAAACCCCTGGAGGCCTAGCCGAATTTCGAAGGGAGTACAACATCCCTGACGACGTCCAACTTATCTTGGCCAAAAAAGATGTAACTCCATGGAGAAATGAAGGCTTCATCCCCTTTACCCTTCTGTCAATAATCGAAACCGGACTAAGATTCCCAGTCCAACCCTTGATATGTGAATTCCTTAGACAAACACGACTATGCCCAACCCAGCTCTCCACCAATTCATACCGTATCATAATGGGAATAGCCGCACTAAACCACCAAGAAGGACTCAACCTCGGCCTAGCCGAAATATTCCACCAATACTCCATAGGTTCCAAAGAAGAGGGCTGGGTTTATTATTTAAGAATACGCCGCAATCGAGAGAAAATAATAAAAGATACGTCGGATAAAGACTTGAATGACGATGATTTTTTCTAGGTGTCTGGGAATTATGAAGATCATCAAGCCCAGATTCCTGGCCGAAGAATAAACTAGAAAAAAGGAGACCCCGGTATAACTCCTTCGGTTTTCTTTCATGTTTCTTTTTTACTTCGGCTTTCCGCCCTTGAACCGATCTAACAGTTGAACTTTTATCTGCAGATTCAGCGCATCTACACTCCCTCTACAGCTACCCCAACCTCAATACCCTCCGCGCCGCACTACGGGTCAAAGAGAGAAGTTAGGCCAAACTTCTAAATTTCGAACCGACGTACAGATACAGCGGTCGCCGCAAAGCGAGAGTGACCGATTTCCTCCTTGAAGACGTGCCAGAACTGGACCCAACCTTGCCTCAAGTTAACCTCGTCCCACTAACTGTCGAACAAGAAATGGCAAAAAGGAGCAAAGTAAAGGCACTTCTAACCGAAACTAACAAACCCAAGGTACCACAAACCGGTCAGACCACTGAGACCATGGTAGCTCTTCCATCCCAACAGCCATCCACGTCCCGCCGAGCTAAGCGCGCCCGGACTACTGAGACCGAGCAACGTTTGGTTGATGAAGACGAAACCATACTACCACCGAGCCATCCACCCAGTCCGCAACTGGAGTCTGTTGACCGAACTACCACTAGCTGGGCACCCAAACTTACCTTCAACAACCAAGATATCCAAGACTCTGACTCGGTTGTTGCTGATAAGGATCACCAGTTGGCCTTTAACCTGGCCAAGAGTGTGTGTCTCCCCAAAGACATGGAGCACCACCAAAAGCAACTAAACACCGAACTAAAGGCCATCTGGTCTTCAACAAAATCCATGATCCTGGTAAGTAACACTGTCCGTTTTTCTGTTTAATTTTCTCCCAACTGTCAGTCCGGCTAAAGGGAGTTACTATTTTACAAGCCATCCAGAAGAACAATATAGCACATAGGAAAGTGTTGGAGCTTAGGAGGACGACAAGGGAGGCCATGGCCGAAGCCGAAGCAAAAACGGCCGAGCTAGAAGAGGCCAGAAAGCAAATGGCCGAGCTACGATCCGAGAACGGCAGACTAACCGGACTGGTCAGTTCGGCCGAAGCCGAAAAGCAAAAGGCTGCCATTGAACTAAAGGACAAGTATCTGCGCCAGCTGGCCAAGATTGAGAAGAATAAAGACACCGAGATAACGCAGTTGAAGGAAGCCATAAAAGGAGCCGAAAAGCGTGGCTTCAAGAATGCAGAGGACGCTTATACCCAACAGTGTGATGCCGCCAAGGATCTTTTCTTTAAGTGCGGCTGGAGGGCAGCTGTGGAGAAGCTCGGTCAAGATCCACAGACCGAGGTCTTCAACTCTCCGGCGTACTTCATACCGACCTCACTAGCGGAATATGCTGCTGATCTTCAAAAGCAATTTCTTGAAGAGGGTTCAGGCTCTGACGAAGATTCTGATTCTGAGGACGCTCCGGTCGTCAATGCGGACCAGTCAGCTCGGGTGGAGCCCACGGTGGAAGACCTGACCATTGAACAACCAGGTGAAACCATGCTTCCGACCGAACCCACTCCTGTGACCGAGACCGAGCTCCCGCCTGAGACCGATCTTCGTGTTGATGTCGATGCTGAGTTCGATGCCGAAATTGATGACCTTTTCAACTGATTGTCTTTTTTCTTTTCTTTTGTGACGGATTTGTAACCGGGCTGCGGCCCTTCCTCTGTACTTGTTTTGTACTTCAATGAAAAATTTTCTTTTGTGCTTACTCCTACTTCTGTTTTCTTACCTGTTTGAGCATGCTTTCTTGTAATAATTTTGACCGAGATATCGTATTCCGGTTTCAACTGGTTAATCTTACTAGCCAACCACTCTTTTAGCCGATATACTTATTTCGGCTGAAGAGTACTAAGAGTTGATTTAATCCAGCCAACCATTCTTCAGCTATACCCTTACTTCGGCTTAAGAGTACAAAAAGTTGGTTTAATCCAGCCAACCACTCTTCAGCCATACCCTTACTTCAGCTGAAGAGTAACAAGAGTTGGTTTAATCCAGCCAACCACTCTTCAGCTATACCCTTACTTCGGCTGAAGAGTAACAGGAGTTGGTTTAATCCAGCAAACCCCTCTTCAGCCATACCCTTACTTCGGCTGAAGAGTAACAATAGTTGGTTTAATCCAGCCAACCTCTAAGTTGGTTGTTCCAGCCAACTTAGAATAGAGTGTTTGGTTATTCCGACCAAACGTCCTGCAGCCTGGATCCTTATTCTGGGCTTAGGAGGGGTGTTGGTTTAATCCAGCCAACCTCTAAGTTGGTTTTTCCAGCCAACTTAGAATAGAGTGTTTAGTTATTCCGACCAAACGTCCTGCAGTCTGGATCCTTATCTTGGGCTTAGGAGGGGTGTTGGTTTAATCCAGCCAACCTCTAAGTTGGTTTTTCCAGCCAACTTAGAATAGAGTGTCTACAATGTTCCTAACCCACTTAAACTATCTTTTACAAAAAAATAACCATACTGAAAAGAATTGACTTGTTTTATTGAGAAAGGAAAAAATTACATATGTTTAAAAGAAAAAAAGGAAGAAAAATGCTAAAAATAAAATAACTTGAGATTGGCAGTGTTCCATGGCCTGGGAATCGCTTTGCCGTCCTTATCTTCTAAGTGGTATGCCCCTTTGCCTGCTAATCCGACCACTTTGTAAGGTCCTTCCCAGTTAGGCCCTAGCTTGCCATCTCCCGGAACCAAGGTGTTTCCCATCACTTTGCGCAACACCCAATCTCCGATCTTGAATTGCCTTGGATGCACTGTTTTGTTATACTTTCTGGACAATTCTTGTTGGTAGGAGGCGATGTGAACCAATGCTCTGTCTCTTCTTTCTTCCGCAAGGTCAAGCTCCAATGCTATGGCTTCGCCATTTAAGTCTGGATCAAAGTTTTCGCTCCGAATTGTGGGGAGGCCAACTTCTAATGGGATAACTGCCTCCATGCCATAAGCTAAGGAGAATGGTGTTTCTCCCGTCGATCACCGGGGTGTGGTGCGGTAAGCCTATAAAACATGAGGGAGTTCTTCTGCCCACTTGCCTTTTGCTTTCTCTAACCTTTTCTTCAATCCATCCAAAACTACCTTGTTTGATGCCTTCGCCTGACCATTTGCTTGGGGATATGCCGGTGTAGAATTGTAGAACTCTATCTTGTACTCTTCACAAAAGCCTCTGAAAATCTTGTCGTCGAACTGAGTGCCGTTATCTGAGATCAGTGCTTTTGGTATGCCAAACCGAGTGATGATGTTCTGCCAAACAAACTTCTTCACATCTTTTTCCTTGATTGATGCTAAGGCTTCTGCTTCCACCCATTTTGTGAAGTAGTCGGTTGCTGCAAGAAAGAACTTCCTGTTGCCTGGTGCTGTTGGAAGTGGTCCCACTATGTCTAAGCCCCACATTGCGAAGGGCCATGGACTAGTGAGAGGTAGAAGTTCTCTGGTAGGTTGGTGTATTTGGTGCGCAAACTTTTGACACTTTTCGCATTTTTTGACATATTTTTCTGAGTCTGCTTGCATATATGGCCACCAGTACCCTTGTGAGATTGCTCTGTATGCTAGTGATCTTCCTCCTTGATGGCTTCCGCATATGCCCTCGTGTATTTCGAACAGGAATGCCTCTACTTTGCTGGGGTGGACGCATTTTAGGTAGGGTCCTGAGAATGATTTTTTGTACAATGCCAAGGATGGAGAGAGCCAAAATCATTGCGACTTTGCTCTTATTCTGTTGGCTTCTTTCTTCTCTTCTAGTAGGGTGCCATCTTTTAGGAACAATATGATGGGATCCATCCAAGAAGGGCCTGGATCGGCGCAGCATACCTCTTCTACTTCTGGGTCTTCAATGCTTGGTCTAGGCAGGTAGTCAATCAGTAGTGGATGAGGGATAGAGGTATCTGCCATTGAGGCGAAGCCTGCTAGTTCGTCTGCTCTGCTGTTTTCCTCCCTGCCGATCTGCTCTATCTTGACTACTTCAAATTTTTTGATCTCTGTTCTGACCAATTCTTGGTACTTGGCCATCTTGTCATCCTTTGCTTCGTAGTCGTCAGATATTTGGTTTACCACCAGCTGTGAGTCGCTATAAACCATTAGCTCGGTGGCCTTCATATAGAACGCTGACTTGAGACCCGCAAGAAGCGCTTCATACTCCGCTTCGTTGTTTGATGCTGAGAAGCCAAGGTTGATCGCCTGCTCCACTACTAAGCCGTCTGGAGAGATGAGGACTATGCCAAGCCCTGCTTCATGCCGGTTGGATGCTCCATCCACGAAGAGCTTCCACATCTCCCCAATGAACAACTTCCAGCAAGTGGAGGGATCGGATGATGACTTGGGATCTTCCATGTTGCTGGTGTCTTCTTTAAGGTCCATGCTTGTTGTTTGCCCCTTGTCGTCTGGTTGTACCAAGTCTTTATTTGGTGAGTCTTGACTTGGTGTAGCATGGTTCGCTTCTTCCTTCCTTGCTTTACTTTGGTCTGCCTTGGGATTTGACTGAGTAACCAGTACCAGGGGTTGCGTTGTTCCAACGTCAACTTCCATCCCTAGTTCGGTTGTTTTAGTCAGGTCGATTGGGCAGATATGATGACTTCCTGGGGTGAATTCTGCGACAAAGTTTGCCAAGGCTTGTGCTTTTATTGCGGTTCTGGGTTGGAACTTGATGTCGTGTTGCCCCAGCTCAACTGCCCACTTCAAGATTCGCCCTGAGAAGTTAGCCCTCTCAAACAATGCTTTTAATGGGAAGGCTGTGAGGACAACTATAGTGTGGGCGTGAAAGTAGTGCGACAACTTTCTTGAGGCCATCATCAAGGCCAATGCCAGTTTCTCCAGTGGCAAGTACCTTGTTTCAGCGCTCAGTAGTGTCTTGCTGACGTAATAGATGGGCAGATGTTGGATTCCTTCTGCACGGACCAACACTGCACTGATTGCGTGCTGAGAGACTGCCAGGTACAGGAAGAGTTCTTCTCCAGGGATTGGGGTTACAAGTAGTGGTGGAGAAGACATGTATTTCTTCAAACTTTCCAAAGCTCGGTCGCATTCTTCGTCCCACTGAAACTTGGCTTTTAGGGTATGAAAAAATGGTTGTAGTTTGTCCGACGACCGGCTAATGAACCGATTGAGCGCAGCCGCCATGCCGATGAGATGCTGCACTTTTTTGACTGAGTTTGGTCTCTCCAACTCCTGGATTGCTTTGATCTGGGAGGGGTCTGCTTCGATACCCCGGTTGGTCACCAGGAAGCCCAGGAATTTGCCAGATCCTACTCCGAATGCACACTTCGACGCGTTGAGGCGTAACTTGTGCTTCTTCAGGATTTCAAACATCTCACCTAGGTCCTTGAGATGGTCATTCTCACCTTTGCTCTTGACCACCATATCGTCGATGTAAGCCTCCATTGTTTTGCCTAACAATGGTTCAAACATCTTGGTGACCATTCTCTGGAATGTCGCCCCTGCGTTTTTTAGGCCAAAGGGCATGACCTTGTAGCAGTATAGTCCTCTTGGAGTTGTAAAGGATGTGACCTCCTGGTTTGGTTCATGCATGGCGATTTGGTGGTAGCCTCTGTATGCATCCAGAAAGCTAAGTCGGTTGTGCCCCGCTGTTAGGTCTACCAGTTGATCTATCCGTGGTAGAGGAAAGCTGTCTTTTGGGCAAGCCTTGTTGATTGTTTTGTAGTCGACGTAGACACGCCACTTGCCATTCTTCTTTGGCACTACGACTGTATTGGAGACCCATCTTGGGTAGTGCACCTCTCTAATTGCTCCTGCCTCCAGCAGGTTTCCTACTTCTTCTGCCACTATCTCGGCGTGGTGGAGTGTCGATTCGCGAGTTCGCTGAATGACTGGCCTGGCGGATGGGTGGACATTGAGTTGGTGACAAATGAAGTTGGGATCACTGCCTGGCATGTCGTATGGTGTCCAGGCGAACACTTCGATGTTAGAGGTCAAAAATTCCAAGACCTCTGATCTCTCAGTGCTGGACAACGATGATCCAAGCAAAAAGAACTTATCCGGGTTCTTTTCATCTATTCTTACCTCTACCAAGTCTTCCACCGCGTTCTGATTAGCTGCTTTGCCAACATCTGCGAACAGTTTATTGCTCTCACGTTCTTCTACCGAATGAACGTATCCTTTGGCAGCGCGGCTGCCATTCACCGTGACAAAGTATTGCTTCGACATGATCTGGTCTCCATAGACTTCTTCTATTACTCCGGTGTCGTTGGGAAACCGCATTACTTGGTGGTAGGATGACGCCACCGATCATATGGCATGCAGCCATGTTCTGCCCAAGATGATATTGTAAGTGGAGGGGACCTTCAATACCCAGAACTCCACTTGTTTCGTCACACTCCCTGCTCTGACTGGGAGGATTATTTTGCCGACGGGCCATTCTGGCATGGAGTTGAATCCAATCAGGGGAGATACAGCAGGTGCCAAGTCTTTGTCTTGTAGCTTCAGTTGTTTGAATGTCTCGTAGTACATGATTTCACATGAACTACCCTGGTCTATCAGAATCCGCTTGACGTCAAAATCCTTGACTCGAAGAGTGACGACCAGGGCGTCATTGTGAGGGCAATATATCCTTGCCAAGTCTTTATCTGAAAAAGACATGACGTTTGTGGCTTCAGTCTTCCCCTTCTTGACTGCAGGTTGGGCACTTAGCACCTCTCTTAAGTGCTCAGCCTTTTTGATTGATCCTCTGAGCTCGCATACACGCTCTGGTTCAAAGACTCCATGTATCATGTTGATAATGCCTTGAGGTGGGGCGTTGATTGGCATTCCGTTGGGGCTATTATGGTCCTGGGGGGCTGGTTGCGCCCCTCCTTCAATGTATTTAGCCAGGTGACCTGCTGCCACCAACTCCTCCAAGTGTTGTCGCAATGGCGTGCAATTCTCAGTGCGGTGCCCCTTTTCTTTGTGGAAGGTGCATCGCGACCTCTCGTCGTAGTCCTTCTGGGCCTCTCCTAGCTTTGCAGGCCATCTGACGAAAGGTTCATCTCTTATTTCACTTAGAATTCGGTAGATCGGTTTTTTGAAGACCGTGGTTATGGCAGTGCAGACTCTCAACCATCTTTTATCCTGGTCCTCTCCATTGTCCCGCCTGCCACGTCCGTTTTTGTTTGGACGATCTACCGCGTTGACCTTTACTGAGGCCTTCTTTTCTGGTACTGTGCTTGTGCCAGATTTTGCTTTAGCACGTGCGCCATCCTCCTTCACCCTGATGTGCTGATGCACCCTCTCCATCAAGGCTTCCATGGTGAGGGGCGGCGTCATGGTGATCGAGTCCCTTAGTCTATTTCTGACTGGAAGTCCTCTTTTGTACTGTGCAATGGCCAGATTGGTGGGACAATCCCCAATCTGGTTGAATGTCTCCCAATAACGACTGTTGTAAGATCGTAAGGTTTCCTTGTCGCCCATGTCGATGGAGAGTAACTGGTCGATCTCCACCGGGGTTTTAGTGTTTGTTTGGAACCTTGTTACAAATGCTTCCGCCAATTGTGCCCAGGAGGCTATGCTGCCTTCTGGAAGTTTTTCAAACCAAGTCAAGCCTAGGTCGCCAAGGCTTGATGGGAAGAGGATGCACATCAAAGCCTCGTTTCGCCGGTATACAGCCATGACCTGGCGAAAGTGGCTCAAGTGTGAGTAGGGGTCTATCTCCCCTTCATATGTAGTGAATTTGGGCTGTAGGAAGCCTGATGGTAGAGGCGCGTTCTCAATTGCTGGAATAAACGGCGAAGTCTGCAGCCTTGCTAATGCTTTGTCCGTCGGTTCGTAGGCAGGGTGTGGTATTGGCATTCCAACCTCGACGCTTCCATGCGTCCGAGGAGCCAACCGCTGTAAAGCAGAAACTCTGTGTGGATCGCGTGCCCTGGCGTCCTCCTTCCATCGTGCCTTCTCTTTGAGCACGGTGCGTAAGTCAGATGATCTGGGCAACTCTGTCTGCCTGGATCTTGTTTGGTGCGTATGTGAAGGCCAATAGATGCTTCCTTCAGTGTACGACCTCTCAGACCTCGTCCTCTCAGCTCTGGAGTGACGAGTTCTGGAGGTTCTGGATTGAGTGTCGCCTGTCCTGAGGCTTTTATTCTGCGCTTGGGACGGTGTGGTACGTCTACTACGATCTTCCGAGTGGCGAGAGGGCGTCTTGCCTTTGCGCCCCTCTCCTTTCGCCACTTCTTTGCCTTTCATCTGACGCTTTAGAGATTCCATATCCGCCGCCATCCGTCGTATCAATTCATCTTGCTCCTTCACATGGTCCTCCAGAGTTTGAGGATCGATCCTTCGCCGTTGTCTCTCTGGGCTCTGTGAACAAGAGTGACGAGGGCTGTTAGTCCGCCTTCTTTCTCTTCTATCCCTCCTGGGATTCCGTTGTGGCTCCAATTCCGTCATAGGAGGGACCAGAGGTAGACCTTCGCGCCTTGCACCTCTTTCTGGTGTTAGTCCGTCGATGGCGGACTGTGGCAACTCTTCATTGTGCGCCATTGATTCTTAAGAGGAAAAGTTTGATCAAGAGGTTTTGTTCTTGTCTGAATTCCCACAGACGGCGCCAATTGTACGGGAAAGAAATACACCTTCTCGTATAATCCTGTTGATCAAATCTGTGTTCCTCCGTACGTCGTCGTTCTACAACCTGAAAATACAAACGTGAGCTAGCCGGCGGGTGTGTGCCGGAAACCTCTTCGATGCCTAAGTCAGCAAGCTAGACAAGTAGACAAAAAGCTCAGTATTCGGGAATCAAAGTTGTGTTACCTCTCCATAGGTGATGTCTGTGAGCTTTTATAGGTTCCGTGTGGTACAATCCTAGTAGGACTTTTACTTCTCCATGTAGAGTCCTCCTAGGATTCATACTCCTGAAGGATAATGCTTATCTTTCAACACCCCCCTCACTGCTTAAACCAAGTGAGATGGTTTTACCATGGCCGAACTACAATACGACCGAAGTACCATTACCCCGCCAGACAGGCTGTACGACCGAACTAACCTATAGCTCGGATTTGCCTTCCCACGTTTCTACCTCGGTTTCGCATGCCGAGGTCGAGCTGGCGGCACCATGCCTTGACCGATCTAATTTAGAGCACCGAACCGTATATAATTCTCCTTCCAACCGGACTAGAAATAAGGCCTTCTGGGACCGGACTAATCACCTCGGCTGTGTGACCGGTCTAACTCAAGCTTCTTCTTCGGACCGGAGTAACTTTATGGCCATTTTACTTGGCCCTTCGCAGTGCGGCCCTAAAATGGCCCTTAATTTAGCTCGGCCCAATTCTTATATAAATTACCCTCTCAACACCATTAAAACTTAGGCACTTAAAATGTTTTCCGATGATGAAAGGTATCATAATTTTGACTTTTGAGATGCTTGAAATTGTTAGAGCTGTTATATTACCATTTTTGTGCCAAAAATAGTTTTTAGCCAAAATTACCGTTTTCTAATTTGTCTTGAGGGTCTATTTTCGCCTAGTAAAAGTTAGAATTAGAAATTTTCTATTTCACACAAACTTGTATTATTTTGAGTTAGCTTTCCAACATCGCTTCATTCACCTCAATTCGATGTCACACGAGAGAGATATTCCCAAAAAACAAAAGGTTGTCAAGGATGTGCAAGCGCACTTTTAATGTGCAGCCGCACGTGCAAGTTCTTATTGTGCGGCCACGCATCCCTAGACCAGCCACACGTACAGTCAACTTGTCTATAATCCTTTTTCATTTGGGATTGTGTCATGGTTTGAGCATGAGGCGCTGCGAGTTAGTGATGGGGAAGCCCTCGGGTGACCTTTCTTGACCCAAGGCTCCCCTTGCCTATATATAGACCCCTTTGCCTCTCCTTTTGATGGTTCCCAAGAGTTAGAATGAAAAAAGTGTGTTTTCAGTGAACTAGAAGAGTGAAACCCAAACCCTAGCCTCCAAATTTGAGATTCCTAACCCTAATACAGTAGCAAACAACTTCAAAATTTAGATCTAAGGCTGAAGAAAGTCGATCAATCCATAGACAAAGCTTGAGGGATGTATTCAAACAAGTTTCTCACCTTTTTCTTGTGCTCTTCAGTTTTATTATCAATCATATAACACTATTGGAAAACCATGTTCGCTCGAGCGCTGGAATTACCGCTTGAGCGGTCTTCTGAAGCATCTAGTATCTCACTCTGCAGATTGAGATTCTGGAAGCATGCGTTCTTTGCTCAAGCATAGGTTTCACTTCTCGAGCGATCTGTTTCTCAGATGGACTGAGATACTGGGATTTCAAGTTTTACGCTCAAGCGTGGGGTTGTACACTCAAGTTGTCCACGCTTTCACAAAAAGCGCTCATGCAATCTGTTCAGGATCAGCCACTTAAATTTGACTTTTGCCTCAATTCTTTCACTTTTTCTTTCCTCCATTTTTGAAAACCCTAAGTTTCCAAGCATAGATTTCATCTATGTTTACTAAAAATCTATCCTAGTTTCTCAAGCAAAAGTGTAGAGCATGTGAAGATGAATGTTTGTACTGATTGGATTGCGTTTTCACCAAAGTCACTTCTTGGGTCTTCACCTATTCACTCTCTTCTTGAGGTAGGAATACTTTTAACTTAGTATATTTACGACTGAGATGAATATGTGGTTTTTTTTTAGTCATAATGATGTATGAGTAGAAGTTCTTGATTTAAAAGATGTTATAGCTTGATGATGCAATTTCCACTCAAGATTTTATAAAAGTTTTGAGTTTATTTACACAAAAAAAAGATAATATTTGGTGACTTGAAGGTTTATGAAAGATAGGAGGAAAACCTCCAATTCTTAAAAATCCAGTATTGTAAATTGATTTAAAAAGGGTTTGGTAGAATTGAATGTTGTAACATGAAATTGAGCTGGATATGATTTTGAGGTATGTGAAAATGTTGAATTGGTGTGAAGTTTGGAACTTTTGTTGGAATTGATGTTTAATACGGAATGTATTGAGGTTAATTGTAACGCCCCGAAATTTACCCAACACAAATTAGGTACATAAACCCACATTCATTAAGTAATAAAGACAGCTCTCCACCCATTTTCATCATAAATCAATGAAGTGTATACAAAAGTTCTACATATAAATTATACATTCAACGGTACGAAAACACATGAATCTATAGCATGTAGAGTATCAAATCCCAAAATAAATAAAATGCCCTTAAGGGCTTACATCTTCCAAGGCTTGAGCCCGGTTACACAAAAATGGTTTCACGAACCCATACATTTAAAACCTTTGGCTAACAAATAAATTCACAACAAAATAGAGTCATCTATTCTTCACAAAAATATGTCCACGCTATCACGCCCCGAAATTTATTCAACATGAACTACCCACACTAATGAACATTCGCTAAACAATAACAATAATCCTTTCATCTTCATATATTTAATAAATGAGTTTAATACAAAAGTTCCACATGCGGTATACATTCAACGAAACAAAAGAATACATGAATCTACAGCATGTGAAGCATCTAGTCTCAAAATAATAAAATACCCTTAAAGGCTTACATCTTCCAAGGCAATAGCCCAGTTACACAAAATGGTCTCTCGGACCCATACCAAATTAGCCCTAGGCTTTACAAAAATTACAACAAAAGAAAGAGTGATCTCCTTTTCACCAAAACATGTCCACACCCTTAGCTTAGTGGGATCACAACATCTTTACCTGCACCAAAGTCCCATAGGGGTGAGCATAAAGCCCAGTAGAGAATTCTCACAAAGTATATACAGTTATGCAACTCCCAATGTAAACTACATATGCGATGCCATGCAATGCCTTTATAAGAAAGGAATTCATTTCCATGCTCAGTTTGAAACCTTCTATGCTAACAACAGTATTTCACAATCTCAATAATTTCAAAACTTCCATTTCATTTAATCAGTAGGGGTGGTAAATACGACACTAGTAATCCCTAGGCTGGTGTTTGCAAGTAGACTCTACAAGTACTACCAATTTGTCATTTTTACCGGTGCTAAGCGGAAGGCTCGACGCCTATCTGCGCGGGTTTCTGGTCTTTCACCATGGACACTCAGGCCAACTTATCATATCATCTACACCCTCTATCCGGACTTACCATCGTATTTACCCCATAAACATTTCCATTTGTTCTCATTACAATATAAACCTTCTCAAAGTAAACATGATGAGAATATGCGATAATGATAATAAATCACTCCAAGCGCATTTATGATAATAAATCAAATGAGAATACGGTGCAATAATTAATATCTCATAATGTTTCTCCATTTCAAACATCTCTACAACAATGTCAACATTCACATTTCTCATTTATTCTCTTAGATGTTTCTTCACATGATAATCATGTGTCATCAACACATAGCTACAATTTCACATTTCACAAGTCTCAACAATCTAGTCTCTTCAAGACTGCATAAGATGTTTTCAACATTTAACTATAAGATTTAACAATGCATACATTCCATGGTGCATAACCATTTATCACCTCACAACAACACATGTTCAAATATTTGGTAACAATTTTGCTACAATAACATCTCATTCATCTTCATGACACAAAATAATAAAGGATTTCACAAGTATTTTCATATTTTCCCAAAATCCCCAAATTTTAGGGTTTTTCCTCAAGACAATCATTTCTCATTTCTTGGTGAAAACCCTCATCAAAACATCCTTCTTAGATCAACAAGATGGAACCCTCAAAGATTGACCAAAGTTTTGAAAGTTTAAAGAAAAACCCCCTTTTGAAGAAAATCTCTACATTTTAGAAATCACAAAGTTGAAATCATCAAAACTAGAAGAAAACTCTTATATCATCCTCAAAATAGCAAAACTATATATATAACTCAAGAATCCCTACCTCAAAGTTTTTGAGAAGATGGAGAGAAAGAAACCCTAGCTTAGATGGATGATCCTTCAACCCACACTACACCAAGAGGAGCCCTAGTTCTTGATCTTCAAGATTTAGAGGGAGATGATGATGATCTTGGCCCAAAGATTGCAAGAATCAAAGAGTTTTAAGGCTTGAGGAAGTTTTCGAGAGAGAAGGGGGAGAAAAATAGGGTTTAGAGCGAGAGAGAGATGTGTAAAATGAGAGAGGCATTCTAACCAAAAAGATACAAAAAACAGAGTTTCGGACTGCCCAGTTGGTCGCTCGTACGGCCTTCCCCACCGCTCGAGCGGCCCACCTCCACGGCTCGTGCGGCCCACTTCCCCCGTTCGTGTGTCGATTTCAGAATGCAAAATTCTGGGTGTCAGCCTCCACCACTCAAGCGGCCCAACTCCGCACATGCAGCCTAGGGCCCCGCACGTGCGACCTTGGCCCAACAACCCAAAAATTTCACTTTGCCCCTGGGCACCCCGAACTCACTCACGCACGCTCCGGAACAACTGAAATTCAACACCGAGCGAAAAAAAAAAGAACTAGGAAACCATTTCCGGACATTTCAATCCAACAAAAATAAAAAGAGAACGAAGCGAAGAAAGAAAGAAAGAAGAAAGAAAAGAAAAGAACCGGTCGTCACACACGCCCTCAACTCGGCGGGATCACTACATCTTTTCCTGCACCAAAATCCCATAGGGGTGAGCCTAAAGCTCAGTAGAGAATCCTTACAAAGTATATACAGTTATGCAAGATTTCTAATTTTAAATGCAAATGCCATGCAATGCCAATTTAAAGAGAATTTCATTTACATGCTTTTTTGAAAATCACCATGTTCAACAACAATTTTGAAATCTCAACAATTCCGAAACTTACAATTTTATTCAATAGAGGCGGTAAATACGACTCAGGTAATCCCTAGATTGGTGTCTGCAAGTAGGCTCAACTAGCACTACCCAAAACCCCACTTTACCGGTTGCTAACTAGAAGGGAAGTGGTACCTCTTCCGCGCGTGTTTTCGGTCTTTCACCCTGGACACTCAGGCCAACTTATCAATTTCATATACACCTCCTGTCCGGACTTACCAATGTATTTACCCCGTAAACATTTCCATGATTCCGTTTCACAATATTTCATTTTTAAAGAAAGTTTCAATTTCCAATCCAATGTTCATGACATGCAAGGTTTTAGAGAAGCCAATGCAACCATTATCTATACTATGTCATATTTCTCCACTTTCAACATAATTTCAACAAATATTGTATGATGATCAAAATTTCCTTTTCCTCCTTTCAATGCCATGCCACAAATAGCCAAAAACTTGCTACCATTTATCAATAAACATAACAACATGTCCACAATTCATGCACCTCCATCATTTTCATCATTTCAAAGTTATAGCAAAATTTGGACAACAATCTCCAATCTCAATAATTCACGTGTAGAGAAACCCATTATCAATATATATACATTTGTAATAAAACAAGGAAACTCTCCACTTTCTTCACTTATCATGACACACAACTATGAATTTATGTATATATGTATATAGTATCATCCATAAACCCTCATCTTCCTTTCTTCAAGGAAATCCCCAAATTTTCTAGGTTTTCTTCTTTGCAAAAACACACACATACCAAACACTTGAAAGGAACTCAAAGAAACACACCATTATCTTGTTTAAGATGATTTCAACCCTTAAGATGCTAACTTAGAAGGATTTCAGATTTTAAAATCCACTTTTGGAAATCTCTACATTTTGGGCCACAAAATCGAAACCAACATAACAACTTCAAGAAAACCTTTAAATCAACATCAATATTGCAAAACATGTATATATAACTTAAAGAAGTCCCTACCTCAAGGTTTTTGGAGAAGATGAGAGAAGAAACCCTAGAATCAAAAGGTGCCAAAACTCCATCTCCACCGCACACAATGTCGTTCTTGCTTTGCTCACCAAGATTTGTGAAAGATGATGGATCAAAACTCAATGGATTGCAAGAAATCAAAGGTTCTTGGAGTTTGGTGAGAGTTTTTAGAGAGAATGAGGAGTAAAATGATGTTTAGAGTGAGACAGAAATGCCCCAAATGTGAGACATATACAGCCAAATAGAAAAAAGAAAACAGAGATTCGGACTGCCTGCGCTCTGCACGTGCCCCCGCACGTGCGGAGCTTACTTCCCACACGTGCGGCCTTCATCCCCGCATGTGCGGCCATCTCCTCTGCCCCTCACTCTGCACTTGCTTATTAGGCAGTGTGCAACCTTCCTAACGCACCCTTCCCCGCACGTGCGGCCTCATGCCCCGCACGTGCGGCCCTGGCTTAGCAACCCAGAATTTTTTGGTTCGCTCCTGGACACTCCGGACTTGGCCGTGCATCCTCTGAAACAAGTGATGCTCAACCCAGAGTTAGACAAGAACCGGAATTTGAAAGAAAGCTCTCAAACACGACAACTCAAAGAGGACCAAAGGAAACAACACGCAATGAAACCGGTCATCACATTAATGAAGTTGAATTCTTCTCAATTTTGAGTTTTATCACTATTTCTTGTAGAAATGAATACTCTAGGTAAATTGGAGCATTTGCAAATTCATGGGCATTACATTATCATTTGTATGGTTTTGAAATTGAAATGGCTATGATTTGGAAAGTGTGGAAAATATTTGAAAGGGGGTAAATAGCTTAGTAGTTTGGGTAGTAGAGTCTAGATTTTGGAAATGATCTGAGTATGGTATTGGTACCTGCACAAGGAGTTCAGGTGCCCAATTGCCCTGTCTTGTGCTTGATACTGGACGAATGCGGGAAATGTTTTTGGGTGTCGACTAGCCCTGCCATATTATGAGCCGACAAATGTGGAAAGGATATGTGTTTTAGGTGCCCATCACCCTATCGTATTGTAAGCCGACTAATGTGGGAGCATTTTCATATATGTAAAATCTATATATGTATGTATTGCCTCTTATCTTGGGATTCTAATGTGTGTTTACTGCCCCATTACTGGCACTGAGATTTGGCATGACAACAGTACATCGTGCACCATTTCTTTAAAAAGGAAAACAAAGATTTTGTTATTGCATATGCATAGCATGATCATATCCATAGCAAACATTTATATATTCTACTAAATGTATTTCTACTGAGCGATTAGCTCATTTCTGTCTAACAAACTTTCAGGATTTGGTGATGTGCCTCCACCCAAATGAAGAAATGGTGGAGATTTTTGATTGGAGCACGAAGGCTCATTGATGATATCCATGCTAAAGCACTGAGCTTCTTTGTTTTTAAAACTGAATGTCCACCCTTTTGTGTAACCAAAGCACTAGCCTTAAAAGTTGTAAGCTATTAGGGCATTCTATATGTGTGTTCCTCTAACTCTTTGAACTATACATGTGTTTTGAATATATTTTTGGGAACAATATGTAATGTTTATTGGAAATAATTCAATAAGGAAGAGGCATATTTTGCATGAGAGATGATTGTATGTTAGAGAATTTCGTTAATTATCTTGTATATTTAAATCTATGAGGACGGATTACAAGTTGTTAATTATAAGTAGGGTTAAAATTATCGAGGCATTACAAAACCTCAAGGAACTGATTTTCTTCTTTGTTAATATCGGTGTTTTTAATCATGTTTTACATGTTAGATAATGGTTAGTTAGTTTGCATGTTATCATGTCATCATATTAGATTAGTTTAGTTTTGGTTTTGTTAAGTTAAAGGTATATTCTATTTACACACCACTAATCCTTTCAGTACACACCATTAACAAATTAAATTTGAATGGTGCTATTAGCACCCATAAATTATTTTGGATCCTCATTTCTTTAGGCCCCCCCACTAATAAATTTTGAAACCCTCAAAATTTCTTTTCTCCCCCAAATAATACCAACATTATCCTTGTGAAAACATTCCACCCATTTAATGCACACCCCCCACACCCCCACACCCCAAAAAAACCCCCTCTTCCAAAAAACCTTAGCAAAACCCACCAAGAAGAAGAAAAACCAATGTGATTACTGTCTCTGCTGCCTTATCCACCATTGTCACAGTTGATATGCTCTCTCTCTCTATATATATACATAATTTCTTAGTTTTCTTGTAATAATTTCTTCTCTTGCAGGAAAAAAATTATAATAATTGGTTTGGTTGGTTTGGTTGGTAGATATTATAAAATTGTGAGTTTAGCGGAGAACTACGCAACAATATTATCAAAACTACGCGATGAAGGAATAACTTTTGAAACTAATAATGAATTTGGGCTACTTCCAATAACTTCTACAAGTGTTAAAAATTTTGACTATTCAATGTGTTAAGAAATTTTCATGTTTGGACCTGCATTCTTGAACATTACTTATTTTTTTTGGGAATGCCTTCCCGAACAAATAAGCAATGTTTGGGCCTGCATTTCCGAACTTGAAAAGATGAAAAATTCTGCAAGCTTTAACAATTTTGATTGTGCAATGTGTTAAGAAATTTCCATATTCGAACATGCATTCCCGAACATTACTTATATGTTCGGGAACGCTATCCTAAACAAATAAGTAATGTTCTGGCTTGTATTCCACCAAAGGGTTACCATTGTTACCGTCGGAATATTGCCATTGCCGGAGAAGTGTAGGTAGTCAAATGGTTTCCACTGTTACCATCAGAATATTGCCGCCAAAGGATTTTCAAGGTTTTGAGACTGGGTAGGTTTTGAAGGTAGGATTTGGGGAAAATGGATGGGTGGTAATGGGGGTGGGTGCTCTCATAAATCCTAATTCATAATGTACTGAGTGTGTAGGTTTAATTGTGAAATGTGGTGTCTCAAAATTAATGATGTCCTTTTTAGTAATTTTATTTGAAGTTATTATTGTAATTAAAAAAATTTAAAAATTAAGGGGTCTAAAATAATTTATGGGGTGCTAATAGCAGCACTCTTAAATTTATATTCTAATAATATCATCAAATGAAAAGACCATTAAGGACAACATGGGGGTGTATTCTACTCATTCAAAAAATTCATATTCAAAAATACAAAATACTCCTCACATACCATCATCACCTATAGGGTTAGGGTTTAAACATAAAAACACTGTATTTCTTCATCATCTTCACCATTAACACACCATAGATGACACTGCGATGGCGATGGTTGGTTTCGATATAAATATTGAAAAGGTTAGTTTATGACTTAACTTTTTAGTTTTTTTGTTTATCTCATTCTTATGTTGGGGAGATGAATTTGTTTATCATGTGTTTGGATAACTAGAGTTGAACTTTTACACAATGTTCGGTTATTTATGTTTGAACAAAACAATTTTGTTCAAATTATTAAGATTGACCGAATTGTAAATGTTCATACATAAAAAATTGAACATTTTAAGTTAGTTCGGTTAAAATAAATTAAACTTTTATTCTTTGTTTAGATATAGATTTTTAAAGGTAAATTATGCAAATAGTCCCTATAGTTTACACGATGTGTCAATTTGGTCCTTGTAGTTTCAATTTGCTCAATTTTACCCGCTTAATTTAATGGATTGTGTCATTTTAGTCCAATAAATAACGGTTGTTAAGTTAATTTAACGGAAGGTCAAACAATGTGTCAATTTGGTCCTTGTATGTTACACGATGTGTCAATTTGGTCTTTATAATTTCAATTTTCTCGATTTTGACAGAGACTAAATTGACACATTGTGGAAAATACAAGGACCAATTTGGTACATTATTTGACTTTCCATTAAATTAACTTAACGACCGTTATTTATTGGACTAAAATGACACAATTCGTTAAATTAATGGGCAAAATAAGCAAATTGAAACTGCAAGGACCAAATTGACACATCGTATAAACTATAGGGACTATTTGCATAATTTACCCAATTTTTAAACACATTAAGTTGGTTCAACCCTATATTCATGAACATGACTATTTTTTTTTTTTGTTAAATTTTTTTACAGAATTCTATACCCACCCAATGTAGCAATGTTGAAATTGATTGTGTTATTGACTACACAAGTGAATCAAGGGTAAGATCAACAACACAGGTGAATCAAGGGTGAGAATGACAATCTGAAACGACAACGAGAGTTCAACACCGACGATGAAGATCAACACCAATGAAGATGGAGGCCAAATGAAGCCTTCCGTCGGTGATCTAAAACGATGAGACGAGACATGACGAGAGTTCAACACCGACGATGGAGATCCACAACAGTGAAGATGGAGGCCGAATGAAACCTTCCGTTGACAATGGAGTTCAATAGTGATGATGGAGATCAACACCAGCGAAAATGGGTTCTTTTTTTTCTTTTTTTTTATTATTTAAAGATGGAGAGTTTTTGGTATGTGTAGTAGTGAAAATGGAGAGTTTTTAGTGTGTATTAAAACAGACAAGTGGTGTGTTACCATAGGGTAGTAATAGAAAGTTAAGGTGTGAATTAAGATATTTTTAAACCCAAAAAATTATTTTGTATGTGTACTAATGGTATGTACTGAAAGGATTAGTAGTGTGTAAATAGAATTACCCTAAGTTAAATCCATAATTTTTTTATACTTTGCATGTTTATTTAGGGTGTGTTAGTTGCTATAAGTTCATGCATGTTAACCCAGTTAGTTTATGCATGTTAGTTTAGATTTGTAGAGACCCCAATTTTGTAATTATCTTAAAATCCTAATTTAGAGTTTATTTCAATAAAACCCCTAAGTTTTTGTTTTCTCGCAAATTAAACCCTAGAACTAAAACACATTGCAGGCGAATCTGATTAACCCCAATCAATCTTGGTAACTTAGAAATTATTTTCTTAAAACCCTAATATTAATTATTAGACCCTTTAATTATAGATTAATTGCTTAAAAATCCTAATTTCTAGTAACTCTGTTTTCACTCGGTTTCTCACCTTTCTTTGTGATTTAATTCAACGGGATCCAAATTAATTATTTTATTTTATTTTTAATAATTATATATTAATAATAAATATTATTTTTTCATAATTTTAGATTTGGTCTCCATCTTTTTATATTATTGCATGGTCAAGCATTTATTGTATTATTTTAATATCTATTGCACTAAATACCTATTATTATATTATTTTATATAAAATATCTTCTATAATATATCTATATATATAAGAACTACTTAACTTCTTGAGATTCGTCTTTTTCTTTTGATTTTGTCTTTTTATTTTGAATAATTTACTAATGGTGGCCTATATGTTAAATGAATGTTTTTTTTCGTAATTACACAAACATTCTTGGTCAATTATGAAATATAAATCTTTTATTTTTTAACAAATTACAAATACACCCATAAGGTTTGTTTAAAATATGATTTGGTTCTATAATACTAAAAATTACATTTATCATTTGTTATAGATTTTAATTTAACACAATATTCAGGGGAAAAAAAATTTATTCTCCTATGCAATAATAAATTATCAAAATTGTTTATTGAAAAATATTTCTATCATTAAAAATTGTTAATTGACTTAATGATTTATTTATTAACAAAATCGTTAATTGAAAAATATTTTTCATATCATTAAAAATTGTAAATTTACTTAATGATTTACTTATTAATAAAATTGATTATTTGTTATGCGAGTATGATTTATATATTAATAAAATTAGTCATTTGTACATATATACATATATATTTTTTTTCTGCTTCTTTAGTAGTTCAGTGAATTATCTTAGTAGTTTTTTTAGATGGGAGAATTATCTTAGTATTTGTTTTATATTTATTTGTTGAGAAAAGTTACACACCATAATTTTTTTTAATTTTTTGTTTATAAATTTGAAAAAAAATGTTAAAAACTCATAAATTCACCCAAATGATATGGTAATAGAATTGGAGTCTACATCATTGGGTGTATAATAAATCAAAAAATGATACGTATCATACCACATAATTCTATCATATATCTAATGATTTATTCTATCCAATTTCATAGAATAATATTTTAATTTAAAAAAAATATTAAAATACAAAACTTAAATATACTGTAATAATAACACGTGTCTTGCAAGGACCTTTCTAAATTAGTATATATATAGATTGCTTGGAGGCCAAGAGGAGTGACCAGCCATGTGAAGGCATGGCCTTGATTTTATTTTGATAGATTTAGTTGTCCTTGACCTCCCAAAATTGGAAATTTTGTCTCCAAGACTCATCATTTTCCCTTCTCTTTATAAGCACACAAATCGGGGCATTTCCCTAAATATGCTAAAATAGTAAGTCAATTCCCAAACTAAGCCTAGTTTTCAAAGAATTCCCAAAATAAGCTAACTCGCGGTTCACAATCGCGATTTCAACATTTTTCCCCCTGTCCCGCGCGGAAGTGGGCAATTCCTAAAATCGTGGTTATGAAAAGCGATTTTGATTAATAAATCGTGGTTACAAAACGCGAATTTAATTAACTTTATTTCGCTTTGAACTCACTGTTACAAACCACGAGTTCAACAAGAAAAATTTTGTTTTGAATTCGCTATTCATAACCCCGCTTTTATCAAAAAAAAAATTTCTTCAGAACTCGCTTTTTATAACAACGATTTTATAATTCGCTCTTTTGAACCACGAGTTTTGGCCAAATTTTTAGGTGAAATCATGGTTCACAACCACGATTTTAAAAGTTGTATATAGCCTCCCCAGCCCCGTGTTTTGCATTCACGCTTACTCCTCTCTCTCTCTCTCACTCCCTCTGCTGTCTCTCTCTCGCTCTTACTCCTCTCTCTCTGTCGAGCTCCCTCTGCTTCAGTACCGTCTCTCTCTCGTTGGTATGGCTTCTATCATCTACTTTAATGCGAAAAAATTAGGGTTAGGGTTTATATTTGTGAAAATATTTGTGTTTGTGAAAATGTGAATAAATTATGGTTAGGGTTCATGAATGTGGGGTTAGGGTTAGGGTTTATATTTGTGAATAAAATGTGAATAAATTAGGTGGGGTTAGGGTTAGGGTTTATGTTTGTGAATAAAATGTGAATAAATTAGGGTTAGGGTTCATGAATGTGGGGTTAGGATTAGGGTTTCTATTTGTGAATAAAATGTTGTGAAATCAGAAATAATTAATTAGAGTTAGGTTTATATTTGTGAAATTTTAACTATAGATAATTTGTTGAATGTGAATGTTGAATGTGTTGAATTTTAATTATAGATAATTTGTTGAATTTGTTGAATGTGTTTAATTATAGAAAATTTGTTGAATTTTAATTATAGATAATCGGTTGAATGTGAAATCTTTTGCTATAGCTAATTATAATTTGTTGAATTTTAATTATAGATAATCTATTGAATGTGAAATCTTAAATCTTAAATTAGGGTTAGCGTTAGGGTTTATATTTGTGAAATCTGTGTAGAAATCTGTTGAGTGTGAATGTTGAATGGTTTATATTTATCTTAAATCTATTTATAATTGTGAAATATGTTAAATGTGAAATCAGATTTGTATTGAATGTGAAATCAGATTTATGTTGAATGTGACATCTGTTGAATGTGAAATCTGTTGAATGTTGAATCTGTTTAGAAAAATTTAAATATTATGTTTGAAATGAAAAAATGAGGGTTATGGTTTTCTATTGAATGTGAAATCAGAAATTAGGGTTTTGGTTTTGAATTAGGGTTTTGAATTGATGAATGTGAAATCATTTTTCAATTAACGGTTTTAAATTGTGAAATCAGAAATGAGGGTTATTGTTTCAGAAATTAGGGTTTAAGAAATTTATGATAAGTTAAATTTTTTTAATAATGTTATATAATTTTTTTTAGGAACAAATAATTTTTACATAATCAATAAATAATTATCTATAATAATAATAATTTTCTTGTATATTATTATCGTAACTAACTTTATAATTTATTGGAAAAAAATGGCAAAATACAAGAAAATTTAATTATCTGTAGTTAAAATTTCAAAATTTTCTATCCCTTTCTTTCAAAATTTTCAAATTATTATTATTTTTTCTTTCACTTTCACTTTCACTTTCCACAAATTTTTCTTTGAATCAAAACATATTTAAGGAACAATCATGTCATTCCCTGTTATTGTCAGTCCAATAAATGACCTTAGTCCTATGCAGCTAAATATTTACAATAATTTTAATGCTGTTAATCAATTTCATAAGAAAGAGAAACGTTAATTTGGCTGTAAAAATTATTATTAATTAGGTGATGTGAAGTAGTAATAACTTAAAATTAATAAAGTAACAAAAATATTTTTGTTGTAAATTTCAAATTTTTAAGTAAGAATAAGAAATTGAAAAGTAAGGAACAAAATTTGTGATAAGAAATTGCTATGGAAGTTTTCTCGTCATTTTCGCCAGGAACAAATATATATATATACTAGCGTATGCCCGTGCCTGAAGGCACGATACAATTAATGATGAGATTAAAATATAAATCAAAATTAGAGAGGAATGTATTCAAATTTATTTATTTATTTATTTTCTTTTCTTTTCAAAGAGTAGGTAATGAATTCACATGAAAGAGAAAAATTCATAAATGAAGACATAAAACTCAAATGAAACACCAATTCATTATTAACCCAAATAAATTTTAGGAACCCCCAAAATTAGGAACCTTCATGACTCCCAAAATGATGAAAATCAATCATATATTTTTATTGTTTTTATTTCCTTCCTGGACTAATCACAGGTGATTGAGAGTTATAAAGTTGTATTTTTTTAAGAATATGTATCATTTTTTTATATTTTTAATAAAAAAAAATCTTCCCAAGATAAATTGCACTTTCCCCAAATTGCAATCTCTAAATCTAAATCTAAATTACCTCAATCTCTCTCCTCTCCTTTATTACCCACTTTCCCCAAAGAAGGTGTAGGCCGGGCCATTTCTCAAAATAAGTCAAAATACTATTTCAATTCCCAAACTAAGCCTAGTTTTGAAAGAATTTCCGAAATAAGCTAAATCGCGGTTCACAACCACGATTTCAACATTTATGGGCCTGTCTCGCGTGAAATTTGGGAAGTCTTAAAATCATGGTTACAAAACGCGATTTTGATTATGAAATCGCGGTTACAAACCGCGCTTTTAATTAAAAAAATTTTCTTCTGAACTCGCTGTTATAAACCACGATTTTATCCAAAAAATTTTTTCTACTGAACTCGCTGTTATAAACCACGATTTTATCCTCAAAAAATATATATTAAAATGTGATCAAAACATGATTTGTTATTGTTGGTAGCTCAAATGGTAGTGCAATGGTTATGCCCACGCAGAGACGTGGGTTCAAACCACGCCAACTCTTTAAGCCAAACTCAAAACTCCAAAAAAAAAGAGTTAGCGTGGTTTGAACCCAAGCCTCTGCGTGGACATAACCATTTGAGCTACCAACAATAACAAGTCATGTTTTGATCACATTTTAATATATATTTTTTGAGTACATAAGTCTTTTTTTTTGTGTGGATAAAATCGTGGTTTATAACACTAGGCTTAGCTTATTTTGGTAATTCTTTCAAAACTAGGCTTAGTTTGGGAATTGAATTAGTATTTTGACTTATTTTGGGAAATGGCCCGGTGTAGGCCTTCTTTCGTTTTCTTATTAAATTTTTTTAAAGAGTGATTGTGATTGTTATTATTTTGTATGGTTGACCCTTTAAGTAGTACACTAAAATTTTATTAACAAATTAAAAATCCCAGAGGTGTATATTTATGACACCCATGAGGTTTATATTTACGACAGTTATTACGCTGAAATTACGTTGACACCCCTGAGGTTTATTCCCCCACCTTTGAAAAAAAAAATTCATTGGAAAAAAAATATAAATAATTGGAAAAATAAATTATTTCAAAAGAAAAATTAAATTAAAAAAAAATTAATTGTTCTGAATTTTATAAAATAAAATTTATATATGTTTCATGTGAGTGTAACTGTTGTGGGTGTGTCTGTCAGAGAGAGAGATAGAGAGAGTGAGTGTCAGTGTCAATGACAAAGAAGAGTGAGTGCTGGTTTTCAATTGTTGTTAAAAATGTGTTTTCAAAAACGTTTTTACATATTTTACTTACAAGCGTGGTCACGAATATGTATAAATAAATTTTCTTTATGTATAAATCAAGTTTACCAACACTTTATAATTTATATAAAGTCACAACCTACACTCATAATTTATGTCATGATGTGAAATTTAGGTAAATTAGAAATATTGTTACTTTGATGTAAAGTTAGGTTTACCTACACTCATAAGTTTACCTACCTCATAAGATTGTTGGATTTTCTTACACTCATAAGTTTACCTACACTCAAAGTAACAAGATTAACAACTTACACTTATAAGTTTATGTAAAAAGCATAACAGAAGAGCATGATGTTAATTTTGTATGTGTTGTAAGATGTTTTTCTTAAAAAGCTAAAAAATCTAAAGCATTATCATTATTTTAACTCATATATGAATTAAAAAAATCAATAATGATTGTTGGATTATAATTGATGATTACTTAAATAAAGTTTTTGCGTCACAAGTAATTGTAATTGAATGAGTTAAAATTCATATAATTCTTTTACAAGTACAAGGAGATACAAGTATATTGTTGCTATTTTAATGTTTTTTGTCTTAATTGAAGGAAGTATATGGAGACTGTTCCAATTATTTTCTACTGGGGGGGAAACATAATTCGGGATCCCAATGAAGGCGTATCATATGATGCTGAGCCAAAAGGGATATATGCGGTGCAAATTGGCACCACGCTTAGCAATTTGGAGGAGATGTTTACGTCAAAGGTGGCAAGTTACGGGGAAAGTGTCCGATTGACCTTCAAATGTAGATATCCTTATCGCCAGTGGCAAGCACACAGCAAATACAAGATATTACCGATCAATGACGATGAGGCGTTGAACACCGTATTAAGTATCGGTGCAAGTTTTCAACCACCAAATTGTTTGGAAATCTACATTGATAAAGAGATTGTACACAATATCCCGAACATGACACATATGGATTCTCGTCCGTTCACTACATTGCTGACGCATGGGATTGACACAACAGCGTTTCAGTCTCCTATGTATGAATCAGATCAATGTTATCCACTGGGCTACACACAACAGTCATTTCAGGGCCATGGTGTAGAATCAAGTTCACGTGGTGGATATGGTTATGAATTTGACAGTAACACACAAGATGTGCCCACATGCAGCCATCATACCACTCCGGTTGAAGTTGCTGGTAATATGGCTGAAACAGTGAACGAGGTGCAGTTTGCTGACAGTGATATGTACGGTCCTGATGTCGCCCTAAACGATGATGACAATGAAATGTGTGATGAAGAAAATTTATTAGGCGGATCAGATGATGATGATGATGAAGAATATGATGCCCAGGCTCCCGTTGACCCTGAAAATGCCCCCATTCCACCTAGAGTTGAAATCCCTTTTTATGACAACATTCACATGGGTGGTGATTTTGACATTAGTACCCGTGATGTCGTTCCCCGTAACCGGATCTGGAACGCTGAAAATCCAGAGTTGGACAGAGGAATGGTTTTTGTTGATAAGAAGCAACTTCTACATGCTGTGAAATTGTACCATGCAACAAATAATCGAGAGTATAAGGTCGTAACCTCCAAGCGAGACCTTTGGGTGTCTGCTTGCAAGCACGACTGCAGTTGGTGGTTGCGTGCATCTCTTAGTAAGAAACATGGTCCTTTTGAAATAAAGCAATACAGGGGTCCTCACCATTGTTTATACCCACGAATGAACAGGGATCACACTAATATTAGCTCCAGTTGCATTGCTTCTCATATTTTGGGACAAGTTGCGGTTAGTATAAAAAATAAATGTTTACATATATATACATATTTGTTTGTTTATAGTGTTCACAAAAATCTAATCCAACTCATATTTGATTGTCGTATGCAGAATGAACCTGATATGCCAATTAAGAATGTCATCGAAGATATAAAAAAGACCATGAACTATAGTATATCGTACAAGAAGGCGTGGCATGCAAGGGCAAAGGCAATAAAAATGGTATTTGGTGATTGGGATGAATCATATAGGCAGTTGCCTAAATTCATGCATGCATTACAGACATCGAATCCTGGCACCATCGTGACATGGAAGCACAGATATACCGGGCATACAACCATTATGCCCGTTTTCCGCTTTGTGTTCTGGTCTTTCAAACCCGTCATCGATGGCTTTAGATATTGTAGGCCAGTTATAACTATAGATGGTACATTCTTATACGGTAAATACACTGGTGTGTTGCTTGTAGCAATGATTGTCACTGCCAATAGCAAAATATTACCGCTTGCATTCGCTGTTGTCGATAAGGAGAGTTTGGAGTCTTGGTCGTTCTTCATTCAAAATATCAAGGAACATATTGTCATGGACCGACAAGGAGTGACTTTTGATATCTGATCGAGCTGAGAGTATTTTAACTGCTGTGAGGCGGCATTGGCTGAATCCCGCGCTCCAATTTGTTGGATATCATCGGCATTGCCTTCGACATGTTTGCAGTAACTTCAACACACATTTCAGAAATAAGGAGCTCAAACAACTTCTGTGGAAAGCAGGGAGTGCTGATCAACGACGAAAGTGTAATGGTTTCTTAGATCAGATACAGGCTATTAACCAAGAAGCCATCGATTGGGTCCACAAGATGAATCCTGAGGACTGGGCCTTTGCATATGACGGTGGATATCGCTGGGGGTATTGACCAGTAATGATGCAGAGTGCTTCAACAGCGTCTTGAAAGGTGCAAGGAACTTACCTATCTCAGCTATGGTTGAATTTACATTTCAACGGCTCGTCAAATATTTTGACGAGATGGGAGCCCAAGCTGAAACAGATGTACGCAATGAGTTCCAATACCCTAGAGAGATGCAAAAAACTATCGAAGAGGGTATCGCAAGGGGAAATACTTTCCAGTTGATATCGTATGACAGGTTAGTTTGTAATGTGAAAAAGTTGTTATTATTATGTTGTTGAGTTAATTACACCTAAAAACGTGAACTTGATTAGTTTATATCAATATTGTCTTATAGGCCCCGCCGTGTATTTGAGGTGCAAACATCTTTTCGCCGTGGACGAGGTCGCAATAGACAGATTGTGCGGATGAATCAACCCACGTGCAGTTGTGGGAAATATGAGATAAGACACTATCCATGTTCCCATATGCTCCCTGTAATGTTTGAATGTGGTGACAATCCATTCCAGTACGTCGATCCAGTATATAGGCTTCCTGTATATATGAAGGTTTGGGAAACTAAATTCAATCCAATACCGCATCAAGATTATTGGGATGATCCGTAGTGGACTTTAATGCCTAATGAACTTCGTCTGCGAGAAGTAAAACGGGGTCGTACATCTATGGCTCGTATTCCGAATGAGATGGATATATCAGACAGGTGTTTGACAGCTCGTTGCAGTGAGTGCCACCAGACAGGTCATGACAGGCGAACATGTCCGGCGCGACTTGGTCGATGAAGACTATGTAATACTTGCATGCTGTAATATATCAATTTTAAATTATTTATTTATAATAGATCAGTTAATTATGTATTTTTAAATTCTTTATTTGTAAACGGGGTCGTACATTAAAAATGTGTATTACAAAATGTGTACTTCATTAAAAAATGTGTAATGCAAAATTGAAAATGTGTATAATTTATTCAATCTTGTATAATTTATTGAAAATGTGTACTAGTTTTTCACTGTGTACTTGATTCGAAATGTGTATTACAAGATTCTATACTTAATCACGTAGTTCTTCTACCATTTCAAAATTTCATATTTTTGAATAAATTTAATATCGAATGCTGCAATCATTGATCACATTTTATAATTTAAAAAATTTACAAATTTGAACAAAATTAACCTATTATAAATTAAAATTTTTAAAATTGGAATGCTGCAGTCATTGTTCACAATTACAAAATTTTATATGTATTTTGCAAAATTTATAATTTATTCAAATTTTTAGAATTACAAAATCAATATTTAAGTTTTGTCAAATATGCCATAAATGTAATCATTAATTTCGAATTGCTTCCCTGTAAGTGGCACATAAATTTGTCTTTTCTCGAACACGTAACATTTACTTAATTATATTTTACATCGTTAAGTACAAAATCAATAATTACAATTTTCTCTGTTATTATGTTATGATTAAATGAGATTTTGATATGGATGATTTAATATTTCAGTTGTACAGGTTTCATGGCACATGTACCTGAGGAGGTTCCACTGTTCAGACAGGCACATCGGGCTGACAGTATGTGGGACCGTCCGGTATGCGATAACGTTTGCTGGACTTTACGTCTACAATTAAAATACATTGCATTCTGTTGTATATTTCGTGATAATGTTATTATTTAAACTAGTCATTCTGTTGTGCAGAAGGAGGCCCACACCGTGTTGACATGCCGTCGGGTAGATTCTGGACTGTAGGAGCATCCGTTGGACCATAGAGTCTTGCAGTATCTATTACGCGCGGGATTCTATGGTGTGTATCGTATCGGGCACATTCGACTGGACCACGCACTCATCACTGCTCTCGTCGAGAGGTGGCGCACAGAGACTCATATATTCCATTTCCCGATCGGGGCGGCCATCGTCACGTTGCAGGACGTATCCGTCCTATATGGTCTTCGGATTGATGGTCGAGCAGTTACTAGAGTTGACCCATCTATCACGACGGCACAGTGGATAGCCCTATGTGCTGAGCTATTGGGAGTAGCACCTACACCAGCAGATTTACAGGCAGGTAGAGTGAGGGTGAGGTGGCTGGCCGAGCACTTTGCTCATCTTCCAGATCATGCTCCAGATGAGTTGGTACACCAGCATACCCGAGCATATATTTTGTGGCTTATTGGGGGGGTACTTCTCCCTGATAAGTCACAGAACCTGGTCAAGCTGATGTACTTGCCATTGCTGAGAGACATTGAGGAGATTGGGCAGTACAGTTGGGGTAGCGCGGCTCTGGCATGGTTATATAGGATGTTATGTCGAGCAGCTCAGGTGGGTACGAGGGAGATTGGAGGACCACTTGTGTTGCTACAGGTTAGTAACAATTTTATTACATGTCAATTCATATTGTATGGCATATATCAGTATTGTAATTGTGTTCAAACTAATGCAGATTTGGGCATGGGAGAGATTGATTCGCATTGCCCCGTCTAGGCGGCAACTGGTTGGTCCTGGTGAGCTTCCTATGGGTGAGGGGGACATGCAGTTGCCCACCGGATCGCGAGGTAGCCGGTGGAGGGTTGACATGGGCCACGAGGTCGTATCGACCCACGTAGTGGTAGTTTATAGAGACCAGCTGGACCGGATGATCGAGGGCGAGGTATGAAATTTTTTGATTGCGTTTTAGTTGTCTTCTTCATTGTATATGTTTTGAGTTCACGAGCAAAATTTAATTTATTTGTCGTCATTGTAGTTTATCTGGCAGCCTTACGCTGGGGTCCTCGGTACGCTCCCCGATTACTGCCGACTGGGTCAGGAGATATGGATGGCGAGAGTGCCACTTATTTGTTTTGACGTGGTTGAGTGGCATCTCCCCCATCGTGTCCTCCGACAGTTTGGTCGGGTGCAGTCCGTGCCGGATCGGCTCGACATTGAGTGGCAGTTGCACGTCACTGATAGGCGTGGCCAAGCTGGCACTAATTGGCATGTGTTTTATATGCGATATGTACAGTTGTGGGATGCCCGCCGGGACAGTATTGTACAGGCTGACTACAACGATGAGGTTATCTCCTCTTCTGACCCTTATATGTTGTGGTATCGGCGACATACACACCTACTAGTCGGGAATCCGAGCCACGTGTCTGAGTCTGGATATCAGGGAGTTGGCCCTTATCTTGAGGCATTGGTGAGTATCATATTATGTGTCAGATAATTATTAAAATCATACTTGATTTACTTTCAGTCAACTGTAGCCTAATAATAAGTCTGAATGTTTGTTCAGGTGGCTGGAGCTGGGAGGTCGTTTCACTTGGCTGAGGACGCCCATTTGAGAGGTGATGCACAGCATGCCTTGCAGGCCGTTGTAGAGATCCGGGAGTTATTGTACCAGGCATTCCAGGTTTCCCATCGAGGAGATCGTTTGCATTTCGGCCACTACGGTGTACACACTTCAACAGCTGCTCCAGACACATCAGCGCCATCCACGTCAGCGCCATCCACTTCAGCGCCTGCCACATCAGCTCCTTCGACATCAGTCACCCCACCACATACTACCCCATACATATCTGCAGATTCCCTCGACGTACTTCTTATGCAGCATACTGGCATACCTTATGTGCCTGACCTTGATTGGACACCACCCCGATACATGCATGACGTTGTTACCCTACCCACCCAGTTACCACCACCAGACAGTTCGACCGCGACTATGAGTACAGATGATGCAGTTGTCATTGACATCTCCCACGTTGACATTGAGGGCCATATTGAGCCCCCTCTAGAGCGCGCGGGAGAGGCCGAGGTTTTGGTCGTGGCGGACGTCGCGGCAGAGGTCGCGGTGCGGGCAGAGGCAGAGGTCGAGCTCCAGCTGCAGATCGTGATACAGTTGCGCCAGATGATGGAGTTTCACAGCTCACAGCAGTATCCGATCTTCCGCCACAGACAGGATCAGGGGCAGCACATGCAGTAGATGGGGGGTCACAGTCATAGGCTCCACAGGATATGCATTTACGATTGGGGGAGCCAGATATTCGGAGAGTCTACCGCAGGAGACCGAGGAGGGACGTCCACAGTCGGGGTTGTGGGACTGGGGGCAGGTTAGGGCATTAGCGGGTGTGATGTGGAGTGTATAGTTTATTTTATATTATAGTTTTTGTTATAGTTTTTGTATATCAAACTTGTACAGAGATGTAAATGTGTCATACTTATTTATTCGAAAAATATAATTTTACAATTTTTTATTCTTACTTGTTTTGATGATTTCCATAAAAATGAAAACGAAAACAGGAAAAAAAAGACAATAATTGATAGGATTTTATTATTGAGCGAGATTAGAGGACCACTTGTGTTGCTATAGGTTAGTACAAATTTTATACAAAAACAATCTAGAAAAAAAATGTAAACATTGCATAATGGATAGTTGTGGGGAGAAATATGAATAAAAAGGAAACAAAATAAATATCTAAACAAACATATAATTTTGTTTTCCCTTTTCTTTCACTTTTCTGAATGATTGCATTCACCGTCTTCTTTTCAGGTACAAACCAATGATAACCAAACAAAATGTAGACATATATATTTGTTGTTCATCTAGCTTAAACGTGTATTTCAACTATTTATTATATGAACATGTACTTCATTAAGTATCATTATTATATTCCACATCAATAATGCATGAAATCATGAAAGTCTAGTTCAAGTAGCGTTCTTCAAAATAACAATAATAGAGAGAAAGTAAAGGTAGAATGACAAGAAATATTTGAAAACAATTGAAATATCTTCCTTCATTGATAAGTCGTGGATAAGCATTACAAATTGCATGCATTACAGAAATGGTTTGGGCGTTCATCCAAACAATTTCATTCATTATCATCATCATCTGACATCTCAGTATCAGATTCATACATAACATCCATGCTCCAGGCGTAGTACTGGTGTGCATCATCCATTAACCCATCTTCGGCACGCTCATTTGCGGTCTGCATTAGTCCGGACCTTTGCAAACGTTGGGTCATGCGATTAACCTCGTCGCGGATACGATGCAATGCCCTTTGAAACAACTGTGGAGTGTCAGTTGGCATACGCATGGCTAACCGGCGAGGAAATTTAAGATTAACTTCACGACATAGCTCAACGAGAACGTTTGCTCGAGTTTTTCGAAATTCCCACTCAGCTGTCATGGTATTGACGGTGGCACGTGAGTAACGCAAATTTGGATTCATTGGGTATTCAAATTCATCTCCATCTGCAACCCAATAGCGACCCATTGCTGAATATAGATCAACCACCGTATATCTCATGATGATATCGCTCGAAATAGCTGTAAAACTTTTGTTGTGGTATGATGCGATATTTATACCATATATACACATGGTAGTTGTATGTATGAAATTATTATAAACAACTATGCATCAGAGTTGTCATGTCAACTTTTATGACCTGAACAGCTATGCATCAACTTGATAGGAGTTGTCACTTCGACTTTTATGAATTGCATAATTTATTGTTATTCCAAAACAAAAAATAAAAACATAAAAAAAAATAATAAAATAAAAACAAAGCTAATCAACCGACTAAACGTCTGAAGTAGTCAAATTTCTCTGCCTGAAATTTTTTTTAAAAAATAAATGTGAAATTACAATTTAAAAATCTTTAAAATATTTATTTGTTTTACTTTTATGCAGAAATATTTATTTAGAAATTTGTTTCACTTTTTAGGTGTATTGACATATTTATTAATTTATTGTTATTTTGTTATGACACCCCCACAAAATTTTAATGGATTGCATAATTCAGAAGGGCACAGTAGGTATGATGCAGTGATGCAGTGATGCATGTCACTTTATGCAGTGATGCAGTAATGCATGTGATGCAGTGATGTAGTAACTTTGTGCAGTGATGCAGTGATGCAGTAACTTTATGCAGTGATGCATGTGATGCAGTGATGCAGTAACTTTATGCAGTGATGCAGTAACTTTGGTGCAGTGATGCATGTCACTTTATGCAGTGATGCAGTAATGCATGTGACTTTCTGACTTTGCCATGCTTATATAGTTTGTCACTTTTTTCCTCACATTACGTGATGCATGTGACTTTCTGCAGCGCAATTAAATGTTTTATTTTTTTTATCACATTTCAAAATTCAGCTAAGTCACATCAATACGACCACACGGCAATAGTGTTGATAAACAATTATGTGATGGACTGAAGGAGTAAAGTGTAATTTACTGAATATAAAAAGAAGAAAAAAATGCAAAGAGGAGAAAATAGGATGACTGTGAAGTTCATTAAGTGAAAATAAGATAAAATATAGGCTGTTTATGAAGAATATTACTTTAAAACAAAGAAAATTTAAGCATTTAATTTCGTTTATAATTTTTTGAAAACACCAATTTGTACTGAAATCGTCAATTTCAAGTGACTACTTACTGTATTAAAAAAGTAAGCATGAAAAAATAGTTTCATGTGGCGATGTGACAACTCACTGCATGTTGTTTTATTTGACAACTCACTGCTCCAATATGAAGGGATTGCATTGTCATCCTCTGGCTAACAATTATGATTTTATTTGACAACCACGTCCGTGACTACATCACAGGTACACAAAGTCACGGGTACTCAGGATTGCATGAAATGAAAAGATAAAAAATAATATCACGGGTAACACTTCTTCCATAGTGCCCCAGCATGCATTATCGTCACTAGATCATCTCTAGTTAACCTTCAGTATGATGTCTATAAATAGCGACACCCCCAGTATGATGTTTGTTCAAGTCATAACAATAGTAATATATCTACAATTACTATTCTTATTTGTTTGTTTATTTTATGAACAATGTCTTCAAGAGGTGCAGGAAGTTCACGCCAGCAAAGAAATCCGAAAGTGTGGCTGCTACCTCCATTTACTTATGACTGCAAGAGCGAAAAGTACTCGAGTCCGAAGGATTATTATGCTGGTATTCGAGCAGAATGGGCATTCAGGGTAACGGAGCAAGAAGGATTGTTTAATGATCTACGTAACTTTGGGGCACCGGTACCTCATCGTCGTTCATTGACCATGGCTAGACGAAATGTGAGTGACTATGAAAAAGCAGTTAGCAGAATTAAGAAGGAGAACAACAGAATGTTGATGCGGAGATGTCGACATTTCATGCTTCAGCTAGCCACCGAAATGGCAGAAGCAAGCAACAGAGATTTGACAGTGATTGAGCGAAATAATGTCTTAAACAATGAAAAATATCTCTCTGACTACTACATGTCAGATGAGGAATGAGAAATCAAACACCTTTATCTTTCATATATGTTTGTATGTTGTCTAACTTCTTCGTTATTGGAGTGTAAGACAATGTTGTTGTTCATCTAACGTACAGATGTATTTCAAGTATTTCTTTTATGAACCTGAAATTTATGAAATAACTACATTTATAACTGCACATTTATTAGTTCATGACTTTCTTTATTGAATTGCAATGAGTTAATGAATGTTCTGGATTAACGAATGGATTAATGTATGTTGAATTATGTGAATACTTAAAACACATAAAACAGAACAGGTAGCTCGGTGAAAAGCTTCCCTTAACTGGGGCTCGTGAAATAGGGATCATGTACGTAAAGAATTTCAATCTCCATTGGGAAAAAAGAAAGAGCCGCCTTCCAATTCCTGGAAGTCCAGTCAAACTGATGACTCTAGTAAGGAACGGGGGGTTGACAGATAACTAAACTTGGGGGGCTGGACAAACAAGCTCAAAGCCAAGTAGTTGGTCTTGTTGGAGAACTAAATAAAGTTCATACAAACGAACAACAGCCTTGAACAACACATAAAACAGAACAGGTAGCTCGATGAAAAGCTTCCCCTAACTGGGGCTCGTGATCATGTACGTAAAGAATTTCAATCTCCATCCGGAAAGAAGAAAGAGTCGCCTTCCAATTCCTGGAAGTCCAGTCAAAATGATGACTGTAGTAAGGAATTTAAAAACCAATTGGTTTTACTTGATTTGCTTGTCAAAATCACTATTTACAATTAATTATACACAAACAGATTTACCTCAACACCAATTTGATATATGTGGGATTATGAATTCAGAAAGTCACATGGCAATAGTGAATTCACTGATTTACCTTACAATGAGCATGCCCTTATTTTGTCGGTATATGCAGATGGATTGTCAAGTCATGTGACTTGGTGCACAGGCTTTGGTTTTCTCGATTTTGTGCTCAATTTTTTTATTACAGTGACAACCCATTTCTTATTAATATATGTGGGATTCTCAATTTAGAAAGTCACATGGCAACAGTGAATTCACTGATTTACCTTACAGTGAGCATGTCCTTATTTTGTCGGTATATGCAGATGGATTGTCAAGTCATGTGACTTGGTGCACAGGCTTTGGTTTTCTCGATTTTGTGCTCAATTTTTTTATTACAGTGACAACCCATTTCTTATTAATATATGTGGGATTCTCAATTCAGAAAGTTACATGGCAACAGTGAATTCACTGATTTACCTTACAGTGAGCATGCCCTTATTTTGTCGGTATACGCAGATGGATTGTCAAGTCATGTGACTTGGTGCACAGGCTTTGTTTTTCTCGATTTTTTGCTCAATTTTTTTATTATAGTGACAACCCATTTCTTATTAATATATGTGGGATTCTCAATTCAGAAAGTCACATGCCAACAGTGAATTCACTGATTTACCTTACAGTGAGCATGCCCTTATTTTGTCGGTATACGCAGATGGATTGTCAAGTCATGTGACTTGGTGCACAGGCTTTGGTTTTCTCGATTTGTTGCTCAATTTTTTTATTACAGTGACAACCCATTTCTTATTAATATATGTGGGATTCTCAATTCATAAAGTCACATGCCAACAGTGAATTCACTGATTTACCTTACAGTGAGCATGCCCTTATTTTGTCGGTATATGCAGATGGATTGTCAAGTCATGTGACTTGGTGCACAGGCTTTGGTTTTCTCGATTTGTTGCTTGATTTTTTTATTACAATGACAACTCATTTCTTATTAATATATGTGGGATTCTGAATTCATAAAGTCACATGGCAACAGTGAAATCACTGATTTACCCTACAGTGAGCATGCCCTTATTTTGTCGGTACATGCAGATGGATTGTCAAGTCATGTGACTTGGTGCACAGGCTTTGGTTTTCTCAATTTTTTGCTCAATTTTTTTGATTACAGTGACAACTCATTTCTTATTAATATATGTGGGATTCTCAATTCAGAAAGTCATATGGCAACAGTGAATTCACTGATTTACCTTACAGTGAGCATGCCCTTATTTTGTCGGTATATGCAGATGAATTGTAAAGTCATGTGACTTAGTGCACAGGCTTTGATTTTCTCGATTTTTGGCTCGATTTTTTTTATTACAGTGACAACTCATTTCTTATTAACATATATGGGATTCTCAATTCAGAAAGTCACATGGCAACAGTGAATTCACTGATTTACCTTACAGTGAGCATGCCCTTACTTTGTCGGTATATGCAGATGGATTGTCAAGTCACGTGACTTGGTACACAATATTTCCTTTTCTCTATTTTTTCTTTCTACTGACAACTCATACCTTGTTCGTATATGTGGGATTGTCATGCAGGGCCATCTTTCTAAAGCTGTTCATAACCAACTATATAAACGACTAAAGGTGAAGACACAACCTTACAACTCATTTCGCCCTACGAAATTATCATTCATTTGTTTTAAAAAATTAGGATGGCTACATGGTTCATGGGAGGGAGTGGGAATTGCAGAGGTGGTAGGAAGTTGCAAAGGGGTGACAGTTCACGACGAGGAGGGGGAAGGGGAAGTGGCGATGCTGAAGATGAAACACCATTTCCTTTGTTAGATGCCTCTTGTGCTTATCATGATAGGTTTGGGAAGCGACATTTTGTCATGCCCAAGTACTATAGAGATCCATGTGGTTTGGTGGAGGATCCATCAGATAATCAAACAGGATATGGTTTAGCAAACGCTAGACTTCTGAAGTGGCCCGCATTATTTATAGAGCGAGTGCAAATGGAAAGATTATGTCGGGAAAATCGACTGAAGGTGCCAAAAGCACGTTCTGTTGAGATCCAAAAGGAAGATCCTGATAATGTCGATCGACTATGTGAAAGACTAGAACGTGAGATTTCTCAAATGCGCCGTAGGTTAGCCCGCGATATGCAGCTGTACATAGTTAAGAAGGATGCCCAGAAGAACAAAACAGAACCAAATGATGCGGCTATCAAGGGTGTCATGGAGGATCCTCAACTTGTCTCTGACGCTGAGCTTTCGGATTGTTCAGACTCTAAGCCACCTACCGATTTAAGCGCGAATTAGGTGTTAATGTCTACATTTCGGCAATATTAGGTCATGCATTAATATGTAATGTCTGTGTTAGAGTAAGTGTTTCCGTAATGAGTTTGTCAGATTGTCTGGTTAATATTTGTCTGTCTAACTTTTATGTTTATCTATGTATTGTGTGTTCAGTTCATGGTGTCCACAATGTATTGTTGTCCGAGACTTATGTCTGTACTACTTATGTATTTTTGTGGGAGACTTATGTGTTTTTTCCTCAAGGTTTTATGAATTACATTATCACCTTCTAACCCAAAACAAAGACAACAGAAATTTTTTTTTTTATTTAAATTAAAACAGCTTTAGTATAGCCAAAACAAATTTCTGAATAACACATTCTAACCCAAAACAAAGACGAGAAAAAAATAAAAAATAAAAAAGTTTACATGAAAACGGCTTTAGTAAAGCGAAAAGAAATTTATGAATTATATTATCACCTTATAACCCAAAACAAAGACAACAGAAAAAAAAAATATATATATATTATTTACATGAAAACGGCTTTAGTAAAGCCAAAACAAATTTCTGAATAACACATTCTAACCCAAAACAAAGACAGGAGAAAAAAATAAAAAATAAAAAACTTTGCACGAAAATGGTTTTAGTAAAGCGAAAAGAAATTTATGAATTACATTATCACATTCTAACCCAAAACAAAGACAAAAGAAAAAATATATATATTTAAATGAAAACGGCTTTATTAAAGCCCAAAGAAATTACTGAATAACACCTTCTAACCCAAAACAAAGAAAAAATAAAAAGCTCAAAAAATTTACATCAAAACGGCTTTACTAAAGCTCAAAAAATTTATGAATTACATTATTACCTTCTAACCCAAAACAAACACACAAAAAAAAAAACAAAATAAATTTACTTTAGTCAAACCAAAAAAAAATGTTAAATTGCACATTCTAACCCAAAATAAAGACAAAAGAAAAGAAAAAAAAAATTAACATGAGGACGGTTTTAGTAAAACAATTTTAACCCAAAAAATTATTCTGAAATACATTATCACCAAAATAATGACAACAGAAACAAAAAAAAAAAAAAAAAAAAATTTCTTCTTTAGAGTTCAGTTAAATTGAAAGTAAAAAAAAAATAAATTTACCTTCGGAAAGAGGCGTGGTTCGAAAGAGTGAGTTCAGAAGAAAAACCAGTTCAGCACAAAAATGGTTTTGGCTAAACTAGTGGTTACAAACAGCGAGTTCAGAACAAATTTTTTTTTTTTTATAAAAGCAGGGTTCTCAACAGCGAATTAAGAACAAAATTTTTTTTGGATGAACTCGTGGTTGTAAAAAGCGAGTTCTGAACAAATATTTTTTTTGATAAAAGCGGGGTTAGAAACAGCGAATTCAGGGAAATTTTTTTTTGGATGAACTCGTGGTTTGTAACAGCGAGTTCAACGGAAAAAAAAGTTAATTGAAATCGCGTTTTGTAACCGCGATTTCTTAATCGAAATCGCTTTTCGTAATCACGATTTTAAGAATTCCCCACTTTCACACGGGACAGGGGGAAAAATGTTGAAATCGCGATTGTGAACCGCGAGTTAGCTTATTTTGGGAATTCTTTGAAAACTAGGCTTAGTTTGGGAATTGACTTACTATTTTAGCTTATTTAGGGAAATGCCCCACACAAATCAGCCCACATTTCCACATTTTCCAACCGTGTATTCCAGTGAGAGTGATAAAGTGAGTCTGAAAGTTAGAAAAAAAAAAAAATAGAGAAAGAAGAGAAGAAGAAGAGTGAATCAAGAAGTTGAAAGTTAGCAAGGTAAGACCCCTCTTCTCTTCTCCAATCTTTTTCAACCCATCTCACTCTATCTCCTAGTATGTCTCTTGTGTGTATGTAATGTTGGTATGCATGGCCATAGGGCATATGTTCAAGTGTTAGCATGAAAAAGTAATTTTATCTTGCATTTTCTTCTCATTTCATGCACTGCTGTAGCTTTCTCATTTTTGAAAAAATATCAAACTTACTTATTCTCCAAATCTGATTTCGTGGGGTGATTCTGATGTATGTAGAGAATATGAAAATTTTAGTAACCCCTAATTATGTGTTCTTATAGCCTAAACTTTTTCTTCTTCTTCTTCTTCTTTTTTTTTTTTTTTTAAAAAAAATTCTGGTCTTGAGTTCCAGAAATACATCCCACTTCTTTAAATTTTGTAAAATTCCAGAAGAATTGTTCTTATGTCAAAATTTAGCATTTTAAGTCCTCTTTCCAACAAAATTTATTTGAGCAAAAGTTAATGTGTAGTTTGAGAGAAAATCTATTTTTCCTAAAGGGTGTCAATTCTAGACATAGTTTGGTAAAATGCATACTACAAATTGGAGATGAAAGTAGACTACTTGTTTTATATTTTTTGTTGAATTTCAACTCCTAATTTGACCTAGAAGTATGATTTCCATATTTTTCTTTCCGTTCCAACTATTCTGAAAATTTCTGGAAGTAAAAGTTTAACTGCTTGTTTGGCATAGCATGCTTATTGTTAATTTCTTGCTTTGCCATCACTACAACATGTAAGAGTTTTAGAGACCAAATTTTTTGGTCTCTAAAAGTGAAAATTTTGTTACAAAAGACATTTAGCGACTAATTTCTATCGTCATGAGGATACTTGCTAAAAGTCTCCCGAAAAGTAAAAAATAAGGCTTTTAGTGACAAAATTTTGAAAATGTCACTAATAAATACACTTTTAAGGACAAAATAATTTGGTCTCAAAAGGATTTATTTTTTGGGACAAAAAATTTGGTCTCAAAAAGATAATAATTCATCACTAATGTCCAATTTTCGTTACTAAAAATATAATAATGACACTTTTCGTAACAAAAATATTTGGTCTCTAAAAAATAATTTTGTCCATAAATTTTGGTCTCTAAAACCTTAATTTTTTGTAATGCATCGTAGCCCTAGAATAACTCGATTGTATTCGAACTCTATGCGACACTTTGTTTTTCGGAGGGATAAGGTTGAGTCTAGTCGGGGACATTCCAGGTTTTGACCCACGTTTTTAACCGTCTCTCTTGAGGTCCTCTGTTGGCACTATGCAATAGATAACTGTTGTAGGCATTCGGGGTAAGGTTTGCAAAGCAGCAAAAGAGGGGGTATCGAATAATCCGAGTCTATTCTCATGGCAGGGATGACAAATCTCTTTGGGGGGATTCTAGTGGTCTACTAACTTTGATTGTATTAAATGTGCCATTTTATTATTGTTATCTGCTTTAAGTGTTTATTTTTGCATTGTCTTATAATTGTTAGTGGATCGGTTAAGACTTTTGAGTGTATGTATATTTACTGGGCATTCCAAACTCATGACATTTTATGCCAGGTGAAGACGAATTATGTGCCGGTGATGAGTTCCCCGGAAACTTTAAAGAAACTTGGTTGCCTTTCAGGGATTAGGTTATCTACCTTAGTTTTGGACACTTCTTTTGTAATCAAAATTTTTTCTTTGTAATTATTGACTTAAAAACTTATGTTTGTAATTAATATTTTTACTTTATTTGTTAATATTTAATTTTGTACTTAATTATCTATAATATATTGTGTATCCACTAGTTAAACCCTACTATTTTATTATATTGTGTTGTCTTGATGTGCCCGGAATTTGGGGTGTCACAAGATTTATTATGTGTTAGATGTTAGTTTGTTGCATATTCATCATGTTAGTCACCTAATCGGGTTATAGGATCATATTGCGTGCATTAGTAGCATGTTTAGGTTCATATTTATATTATTAATGTATTATTATTGTTATTATCATTATGTTGCTGCAGATTTCGGATGAGTTCTTCTTTCTCTTAGAGCACGTTGCTTGCTACTTGATGCATTATTTTTCAATTCAAGTTCATGTGCTTTTGGTGATCAATTGTGCATTTTGAATGACTTCAATGATATTGTTTGAGTTTGAATCATGAGTATAATCATGATCATGTTTAAAGCCCCTTTTTTAAGAAAATCAATTGTTTTGTAAAAATCATTGGCTTGACATGGTTGTATTCATGATTTCAACTTAAGCGATATCTATTTTATTAAACAACCTAGTTGATTAAGTTAGTAACGGATTTAGGATAAATAATTGAGTTTATGGAGTTAATCAATCATATTATCTCATAAAATAAGGAATTAGTAGAGGTCAATTACTTGATTGGGCAAGTGGGGGTGCATCAATTAATGACCTTCCCCTCTCGTACCTAAGTACTCAAGCCAAGATGTTTGGTTATGACAAATTAGTGCCTATATTGAGTTTTTCAGAGTCATAAGGTTTCTTAGTTTCTGATAAAAATTAAGTGATGACTCTTTCAATGTGGGATTTAGAGTTTGGTACAACATGTGTGGAAACTTGCTTAATTCCCAAAAAAACACGACGTCCAAAATTGGCAACTCTACTGGGGACTAAGAGAACTTGACTTGAAAAGTTTTATTTTATAAGTTTAATGTGATTAATTGATTCATTGCATTACATCTTGTGGGCTCGATTTAAACCCTGTTTTGTTGCTTAATATCCCAAATAACTTGCCACTTGCTGGCTATGTTGATGTTAACAAACAAGCGTTGGAGTTTGGTCATCACGTACTGTTTGATTGACCCTTTAGACATCTAAGGTAGTTTCAGGAGGTATATAGATGGCCATAGCCAATGTACCCTTTGACTAAACTTACTTTTTGCACATAGCAAGCAATAGAACTTTTCAAACTAGGACTGTCACGACCCAAACCCGCCTCTATAGGTTTAGCATCGTAATTGGCCAGTAATCCTGGGATTACCGAAGGCCTCTGAGACAGATTAACATAATATTAAGGGCTAGCGGAAGTAAATAACAAATATACAACGTCCATTGAGCTGTGCAGACTTATATGAGACAAAAAAATTTTAAATTTTATATACATACATTTACATATCATCATATATATAGGCTAGACTAAAAGGGACTTAACCCTAAATACAGAATAAACAAAAACACTTGTTAAACCAAAACAAGAAAACAAAACTTGAACTCTATGCACATAGTCACTTGACATATCCGAAACCTCCATGGGAGGCACATAGGTTGGCTGACAAAACAGATTCCAAGCTTGGCCACGCGCCTGATCACCTATGTACATAAATAATATAGTGAGCTGGAGCCTAGTGAATAATAACAAAGTAAATGGTTTTAATGAATAATGTCCATCATAGAGTCAGAAAATCAGAGTTTATATAAAAAACAGATTCTTATCCGAAACAGAGTCTTATGCATATTCAGATTTCAAATCAGAAACAGATTCATATTCATGTTCATATTCATATTCATATTCATATTTAGATTTTGCATAAGATCATATGTGATACACCCATTAGCGCTAACAGATCAGATACAGAGCATTAAGGGTCATACTTGACCAGTTTCATAGAGGAACCTCTAATACCGGGAACAGATATCATGCTTAACCACGACATTGTTACCCTCGGGCGAGGGCCATGAGACCACGGTATTGTTACCCCCGGGCAAGGGCCTTGTGCTCATAGACTACGGTGTTGTTACCCCCAGGCAAGGGCCATGTGCCAAGGATCCTACAAATACATTTTAGAAACGTGGACAATCATTCATTTATACAAAACATAGCATTTCAGAAAACTGATCATTTAATATCATCAGAAAATAATTAAAGTTAAACATAATTTTATAGAGTTATTACTCACAGATAGCTCCGCTAGCAGATCAGATAAGGCAGACAAATTAGATAGCTTACGGTGCGTGACCTACATATAAACACATAATAGATACACATTGAAACACAATGTAATGCCCAAAAAAAAAATTACAATAATTCATCTATAAATAACTAGTACCAGATGACATAGACAAAATAATGGACTTTCGTTAATCGAAGTTAATTTACAAAAGTGACACATGCGATACATTCATAAGCTCTACCCTGAATCTATAGCATGTGATACCAATTTAATGATCAACAAAAAAATAAAAATAAATGCCCTATAGGCTTACATCTTTCCAAGACTATGCTTGGTTACAACAAAAGAGAGTTTTAAGCTCCATACATATAAAGCCCTAGGCTTGTACAGATACTAAATACAAAGCAACAAAACAAAGCTTTTAGCTCCCAGGTCCTCCCAAGCCAAGTTCTTGGAGGAGGCATGTCACTAGCACTTGAAAATGGTTTCCAAGTAGGGTGAGCCAAAGCCCAATAGAAACAATCTAACACAATATATGAATATTAACAAAGATATAAATAATATGCACATATTCAATGTCCAATGACAAAATCTTTGCAACTCTTTTCCAAAACCATGTTATGCCAAACTTACATCTCAATTCATTTTATCCCAGTTCATTAGTTACATCCACTTCATTTAATCAATCAAACAGAGGATACACCTCACAGGTCCCCAACCAATATAATTCTCATACAAATACATTCACTTGCCATTTTATAGAAATTTCATCCGCAGGAATCAACACCCATGTATACGCCCAGTTTTCGGGACCTTTACCCTGGACACATAGGCCAACTTAGTTTAATGGAGTCCATCCCCTTTCTTCTCCCAAACATGGAGTATATCCTCTTTCTCCTCTCAAACATTATACATATACAATGTATACGCATCATAATCATATTCAATGATCAAGGCTAAGAGATTAGTTTCAATTTGCCTAATCCTCATGCAATTTCTATAACAATCATGGCTATCCTCTACCGATAGCCCAAAATAGATATTTCTAAACAGATATATAATCTTTACAACAGATAAATTATTTAAATTTCCATAGGTGCAAGTTAATACATATCTAACTTCACCTTTTATATAAACATTTATTCAATTGCATATTCCCAATACCAATTCCATATTTATATAAAAATTATTCGAGATATTTTAGGGCAAAACCCCATTTTTCCCACTTTCATCCCAATCACCAAAAATCAATCATTTTAACACAACATAAGCTCATATTACTCCCATAACCATTTTCAATACATTTATTCGAATACCCCTCTTTTGATTTTAAACCAAATCCCTAGGTTTGTTCAAAATCACCTCAAATCCCAACGTTTCTTACACATCAACAAATAACTAAGCTAAAACTCATAGAAGAATGTAGAAAGTCCCTACCTCAAGCTTAGAAGACCAATGAAGAAGTGGAGAAACTCCAAAGACGCCGAAACTAAGATTTATTCAGATCAAAATGTAGCTCTTGAAGTGCTCTACCTTTTTAACAAAGGCACAAGGGTGGAGAAATCACTAGATCTAGATGAAAAAGTAGAGAGAATGTAGGTTTTAGAGAGAGAAGGACTCAACTTTAGGGTTTGGAGAGAAATAGATCTGAAAAAGTGATGTAAAATGACCTTTTTACGAACTGATATATGCATAGTCTGCTCGTGTGCAAGAAGTGACGCTTTAGTGTCAGACATAATATGTTGTTCTGCTCGAGCGCAAGAAGTGACGCTTGAGTGTAGAATACACACATCCAGTAGTTTTGTAGACAATAGACCAATGTTCGAGTGTAGGAAATGCTACTCGAGCGTAGAATACACCCTCCCAGTAGTTTTGCAGACCTGCAAAAGTACTGAGAGTTTACAAAGGCCGCATGAGCACAAGAAGTGCCGCTTGAGTGGAAAAGCAAAATTCTGGGCAACAAAGGTTTGAAAACTAAGCAACCAACCTGTTCCAAACACAACCACTACAATCCAATCACCCAAATTTAAGGAGATACAATGGAAGCAAGAGGTGAACAACAACATGAAACCATGAAACTTGAGTCCAAGATACAACAAGGGTCGGGTCAAAACCGGAATCGCTATACATAATATCATTTCTTTGATCAAATTTGACTTTTCTTGTCTTTTTCTGTCTAAGTATTCTTTCTTTATTCAAATGAATCGGGTTCATGTTTCACATATTCTTTCTTTACTAAGTCCTTCTTTACCAAATAGGTTGATTTCTTACTTGGCTTCTTAAACAATTACTACTAGATCAATGAATTATTCTTTAGTTAACTAATTTATGTTGATTGGTAACTTATTAATCTTTATTGAGTCATAAATCATGTCTAGAATGCTTTGAAAAGAGATTAGATCGAAATATGAGCAAAGTGTAGTTTTTCAAAATATGTTGAAAATAGCCTGACTGCTCGAGCCACCACTTAGTCGACTGAGTGGATTGTATTGTTTGTAAAAATACTGGGTGCACGTAATATTCGCTCGAGCCACCAATTGGTCGCTCGAGCAATCTGTAAATTTTCAGAGTTTTCAAAACTGAAGATTTAGTTTTCAAACTTTATTTCCAAAACTTGGGGTCATGCATGGCTTGCTTGAAAACATGAAAATACTTTGGAAAATACTAATACTTGACCCTTTTAGAAATCAATTTCCCAAAACTCAACAATTTTGTCAAAACTTGAATTATTTGTTCATTCATGCAAAGATTTCAAATTCCTTTTCTCTTGATTTTCAAAACATGAAATTAAGGCTATAACATATTTGCATATAATTTGTGGAGCTTAATTTAATTACAACTTGTAACACCCCAAAAAAATATGCATCCGATAAACCCAATTTAACTCATAACATGATCTAATTCTTAATTATTCCATCATTAATATGAGAGAGAGAATAATAAATATTACATTCATTAATGTAAGGACCAAAAACCCCCTTCTTTTCTATTCATGACTTTCTAGTAAGATTCATAAAACAAATCACATGCATTTATACATTCACTATTTCTGAAATATGAATCTATAGCATGTGATGATAGAAATTTAAAGCAAGCTAAGTACCAAATAATGCCCTATTGGCTACAAGTTCCAAGGCTTTGCTCGGTTACACAAAAGTGGTATTCACACCCAAACACGAATAGCCCTTGGCTTATAAAAAGAAAACAAATAAAAACCGAGTTTCGTGCTCCAAAAGTTTCTTCTTGCCTTCACTTTGACAGAGACACATCACAATCACCTGAAAATGGTTTCCACTAAGAGATGAGCATAAAGCCCAGCAAAGGTAATCTAAATAAAGTGCATTCAGTTTAACAATATCATGAGGTGCAATGCATATGAGATGTCAATGTCAAAAATATAAGTTTTCTCATTTTGAAATTCTCATGCCATGCACTTGTTCAAAAACATAACCAATTTAATCATCTATTTGATAGAACAAGGGGCGGTAAATACAACACTGGTAATCTCTAGGCCGGTGCCTGCAAGTAGGCATAACTAGCACTACCAGTCCCCACTTTACCGGCTCCTAATCGGAAGGCACGTGGTACCTACTCCGCGTGTGTTTTTGGTCTTTCACCCTGGACACTCAGGCCAACTTAAACAATACCAATCTACACCCCCTATCCAGACTTACCAAGTGTATTTACCTCATAACTCAATACATTTCAAATATTCTCAATGAATCAATTTGAAAATCAATTTCTCAAATCCAATGCGGGGATTAAATCATGAGATTATGCAATGCTCAATGCTATGTATGAATTTGCAAATATTTCAATTTACCTAATTCACATTGCAATTTCTACCACAATTAATACAACCTTCCACTGGTTTCCCAAACAATTATCTTTATACAAAATATAAATTTTAAGAGATAAATGTAACTCATAATCTTATATCTTCAATAATTTCAACGTAGGAGTAACAATCACATGTTCAATCTCCTCTTTTCCAATTCAATCAAGAATCATAATATTCTTCCAAAAATTTCATCAATTTTCTCTTTTTATTCAAACTCAAGAATTCACCAAGAATTTTCATAATGCTAAAAATAACATGTTTTTTTCAACATTTCTTAATACCTCAATATGATAAATATTTTTCATCTTTCTCAAAAGTTCAATATTTTCAAATTAAACAATTTCTAAAAGAAATTTCAATAATTTCCAATATTCTTAACATCATTCTCATCAATCTCATTGCTTTGAACATCCACTTTCATATTTTCATTTGTTCAATAAACACATGCTTTCAACACTTCAATTTCAACATTTCAAGTTCCTAGGGTTTTATCAAAATTTGGGAATTTCTCATTTGAAAGATAAATTTCTCAAATTCTTTAGTTCCAACAACCACATTTAACAAGTTGAAAACTTTAAAAAAATAAAAAATAAAAAATAAAAAATAAAAAATTGAGAATCTTCCCCTTTTCATACATTAAATATATTTTAAATAAAAACCCTAATATCTTCAAGTGTTATATTATCAAAATAATACATAATAAAGCTAAAACACATACACAAGGTTTAAAAAATCCCTATCTCAATAGCTAGAAGAGGAAACAAGCAAAAATCTCAATTTTTGACTTTGTCGAATTTCGATCTCCACCAGTCAAAATGTTGCTCTCTTCACTTTGGCCTCAAGAACTAGGGTCTAAAACCTAATCGATTTTGGTGGATCAAAGGTTTTACATGAAAGATGTAAAAGAGGGGGAAAAAAAAAATCCAAGAGAGAGAGAATTGGGAGCCGAGAGAGAGGGAATGCTGCTCAAGAACAAAAAGAAGAAAAAAGAATGAAGTGAAATGAGGAGAGGGAGGGTGCAGCACCCCACGTGGATCTGCCCCTTGCCAAAAATTATTTTTATTTTTATTATCTTTTTATACACATTCATATATATATAATGAAAGGTGCATTATAATTATATCATAAAATTTTGTACTAACATAAATTATAAAATGTTATAATTTTTTCTCACCACAAAATATATCTTATTTGCTAGTACACACCATAAATATTTGTAACTGCCTCAAGATTATAAAATAAATAATAATAATGACAACAACAATAATGCACGGTTACAAACGAGTCGTGATTCAATCAATTAATCCAAAATAAATGAAATTTAATAATTTAGAATAAATTTTCAACTGAGATTAAAGCATAAAATAATGTAAATGGACTCAATGTGATCCCCCACGTAGTCAAATTTGAACTAAGACAATATAATTTTGGGTTAATTAAATGAAATCCCAAAAATTAAATTTATATCCACATTCAATACTAAAGACCCAAGAATAATTAAAACTAAAAAAATTTGCCAAATGGGCTTTACGAAATCAAAATCGAGAAGTAATATAATTTGTTTTCACCAATTTAAATAAAATGATCCACGACACCACAACTATAATATAATAACTACACAATCAAATGATTTGAAAATTCATACCAACCCAACTCCAATCAATACCCGAGCTTGCAAACATATTAAGAAGATTACTAAATAGGTACCAAAAAATAATTAATTAAATAAATTGAATTTGATTAGACTCGTTATAACCTTCCCTCTTAAGGAATTTCGCCCTCAAAATTCGTCTAGATAACAAGAATAATAAGGTTTACCCATAGTATAACCAACTGAGCCTTAAACTCTTGACAACCATTTCTTCATTGAGACATTTCTTCATTACCCCAAACACTTACCAAGCTCACTCTCAAGAATTTAATGCTCTCTTATCTCCTCTTATAAAAGACACTGCAATCAAAATCGAAACTCTCAAACACACTTTCAACATAGAAGTGCAAACACAACAAGAATCCCTCAATGATGGTACTACTACTTATAACTTGAATCAAACAAAAATGACGAACAGTCTAATCTAGTCGGGCTAACTATATCGTGATAACATCTCGTTCTAATTACATCTGCAAAATGATTTTACTAGTATGAAGTAACAATTTTTTTCAATGCACTCAAAATTAAATTTCTACAGCCTAAGGCTATCTATAATATTAAGATACACCGTTCCATAAAAGCCACCCTTCAACTTAAAATAACTCATACTAGAATTTTAACCAACAATTTGTAATAGGAAGGAAAGAAAGAAATAGGTGATTTTTGCAACATATAAGGGGTCAACTAAAATTTTTTAAACTCACAATTAGAATATAACCGTACTCACAATCTCACCTGAACACGCCAAACACAACCACAAATTTGTTCACTCCACACAAGTGCCTCAATAGATCTTATCAACAAACGAATTCAACTATCTCAAGGAGTAATTAGAAAAAACATCTGGACGCTATATACCGTTAATGATGACTTACCACAGACAAACCACAAGTAATCTTTTCCATCATCTAGTGCAACAATTTGCTTAGAACCAATCCAAAGTGATCATCTTGAGGTCTAACCAATGAGGACGCCCTCCCTTCAAACACATAATTCAATGATATATCTTGAGACTCCAACTGTCCCACGACAAATAACGCATCTCAATATTAAGACAAATCTGCACTCAGTTACCCAATTTGAACCTAGACTAACACAAATATTAACTCGAAATGTTTTATTTCATAAGAATCTCCATTCATCCACTAACACAATCATATTCTTTCCTGAATTACTTCACACAAAGCGAAATTTACAAATCACCTTAGCCCCAATTGCTCCACCTCGAACAATAAGAAACACCTACACTCACGAAATATAGTACAACCACACCAAACATACTACTTGAGAACTCCAAGGCATAACATATGTTGCCCACCAAAGAAATCTCTACATTAGCCCTACATATCTACTCTATCCTATACAATCGTTAACCACATTACACTCAAACAATTAACTAGCAATCCATGCAACATGTTCATATCCATTGAAATGATCTCACTCCAATATAAAATGACAACAACAATAATACATGGTTACAAACGAGTCGTGATTCAATCAATTGAATCCAAAATAAATGAAATTTAATAATTTAGAATAAATTTTCAACTAAGATTAAAGCATAAAATAATGTAAATGGACTCAATGTGATCCCCCACCATTAAAATAATCAAATATGAACTAAGACAATATAATTTTGGGTTAATTAAATGAAATCCCAAAAATTAAATTTATATCCACATTCAATACTCAAGATCCAAGAATAATTAAAACTAAAAAAATTTGCTAAGCGGGCCTTACGAAGTTGAAATCAAGAAGTAATATAATTTGTTTTCACTAATTTAAATAAAATGATCCACGACACCACAACTATAATATAATAACTACACAATCAAATGATTTGAAAATTCATACCAACCCAACTCCAATCAATACCCGAGCCTGCAAACATATTAAGAAGATTACTAAATAGGTACCAAAAAATAATTAATTGGATAAATTGAATTTGATTAGACTCATTATACAACTTCCAAAATCAAATCCAAAATAATTAATTTCTATTTAAACTTCATAAACTTGGTCTTAGCTCCAACTCTTCATTTTCTTGTTAATTTTCTTAGCAAACATTGCATATATGTAATTCAAGTAAAACTAACTAATTTAATATATTCCATAACATGTTTACATTAAATAAAACTCTTAAATTACATTACATGCATGGATTAGAGATTAAAATCAAACCAATTTTTAGGTTTCAAAACAAAATCAAAACCTCCTTTGACTCCATGATTTAACCCTTTTCATGAACTCAATGTTTTCAAAACTTTTTCTTCAAAATCAAATGCATGACAAATTGCATGGCTCAAGTCCTTTCAAAACTCATGGTGCATGCAAATATACATCTCATATATATCAAGGTTTCCAAACTCAAGCTTAATTGAAACATTCTTATAATTATTTCCATATTGATTAACCTTAACCATGTTCATGAATTAATTCTTTAATTTCTCCAAATTACATGCATGTAAAAATAAGACTCAAATTCATATAAGATTTTCAAAATCAAACCCAAAATAATTAATTTCTAAGTTAATTTCTATAATCATGAACCTAGCTCATTTTGTTGGTAATTTCTTTCTAATTATATGAAGTTGAAGTATCAAACCCTTGGAAAATAATGATACATGTAAAATTAGAGCTCAAATTCATCAAAGATAATTAAAATTATTCTCAAAAGAAGAATTTCTAAATCAATTTCATTGTTCATAAACTTAATTCCATTTTCTTTTATTCTTTTCCTGGTTTCTTTCTCTTTTCATAAAATTAGTCCCATTCACTTCTTGATTTTAGTTGCTAGATAATGAATCTAAAAAAAATAAAAAATAAAAAATCAAGCTTGAAATCCTTACCTATCATCTTTAATGGTTGAATTTCTTGATCCTTCTTCCTAATTCTTAACACAAGACTTGAGCTCCTATTCTTTTTCTTCAATCTCTCTCTCTCTCTCTCTCTTTCTACTGGTGCTTTCTTTCCCTTTCTCTAACTCTCTGTTTCCAGCACATGAACTCAAATATTAATATATTTATATATATCATTTGTTGCCTTCACCTTACACGTGCACACACACACACATGTCAACATACACACACAAAATATTCCAGCACAACACTCTTATACATTCACAACCAGATTTCTCAGTACACTCACCTAAATTTCTCAACATACCCACACCCACAAATCTAGATTCCTCCATAATGCAATTTATGCTTAGGATTAATTTAATTAAGCAATACTTAGTCTTAATAAATCTTGATTAACACATAATTAATTAATTATAACTAATCATAAATCTCACATAATTTAATTAGTCTAATTTGACTTCCATTAAGGCCAAATTAATTTTATTTAATTTTACCATTCTGAATCAGATTTTTAGTCAGACTTCCCAAAGGCTCCAAATATCAAATTAAACTTATTATCTTCATCAATTTTGGTTTCTCACCTTAGCAAGGTCTTCAAGTTTGGATCAAACTCAAAATTTCCATCAATAAATTACATATTCAATTGAACACCTCATAATTAAATTTAATTCATAATAATCATAATTCCCAATTCTCATAACTTAATTAACTCCAATTCGGACCCAATTGATTAAATCTTAATCTTACCAAACTAAATCGAATATTTAATTAAACTCCCATATGGCCCGATACTCGAAATTAAAATAATTCAATTCACCAATTATACTCTCTTGAGCCATCTAAGCTTTCAATTTCTAATTCCAAATTAAATCCTTAATAAAATCATATACGAGTCAGTCTCCGAAATTTTCATAAATCCCAAATTAAATCAAAATAATGGGCAATTAAACTCAAATCTCCTTAATTAATTAAATGCTAATTATTATACGTGATGGGGTCGTCACAAGGACAAAATGCTCACCCAATTCAGGATTATTTGGTAGTCGTTTTGTATGATTTACTGAAACCCTAGATCTACTTTTACAATTAGGACAGGGCAACCTTCACCCCCCATAGGCATTAGATGCAAACTTTGTGCTTACGTGGTTTGAGTTATCCATTCGCAATTAAAAATACAGAGTTCAGGTTTTGGTGAATTAGTAATCGGCACTGATTGATTTTAAGTGAAGTTTAGGAAGAAAAGGATCAGTCAGGGGAATAAGAACAACCTTAGGACGAGAAGGATCTAGTTCTGGAGATGGCTCAAGAAGGAAATCAGTGACTTTGCTCTTGCGCTTACCGTTGTATTGGTAGGTTGGTTCAAATTCAAGCAAGTCAAACCAAAATCGTTCTTTATGTCTTAACATAGTTTTGAGGGCATCTTGGTTAGCATAGGTATAATTCAACTTCAAATGATCCAAATCTATAAAAATAAAACAAATGTTAGCTCGGTGCTAAATATGGAAAGGCAGTAGAAGAAAAATCGTGCTATTTGTAATACCAACAGATCCTTTCTTGCAGTTCATATACCAATCCGACACTGGAATTTTCGTGTCTTCATAATTTCCAAAGACCCACAAAAAGTCATCGTCATACAAGTCTTTGTTCATTATTCTTTTGGTGATCTTTTCACGACCTCTCTTTATTTTTAAATACCAATAGAAGCCCTTGTCAGTTCAGCTTAACATTTATTGATGGGATAGCTCGGATAGTCCTAGATTGAGGTTTAATCGGCAGTTTATCTCAGCTATGCCATTTATTATCCTATAAGTGTTGGTGGAAACTTTTGTGGGGCAGAATTTGGTTTGCCTAAGGAATTCACATATAAGGGGTTGAACTAGGAAGCGTAACCCTCTATCAACAATTGATATCATAGTGAAAGGGGCAAAATCCTTTGTTGTTCCATGGAAAGATTCCTTCATTTGCCAACTCAATATTTGCATTGACTAGAATGTTGCAGTCCTTTCAAAATTCATCAATGGCTCTTGGGAATTCACCATGAAATGATATTTACCCATAAACCTGGCTTAGTGTATTAGCAAATCAACGCGACGTCAATTGGTGTTGCAATAGCCCGGTTGTAGAAGTGTCGCCAAGTGGCAATGCTGGTATGCATGGTCAGTCCTAGTTCGAAGTTTGCACGGTGGAGAGATGAATTGATTATATTCGAGTTGTGGAACATATAACGATTCCAATTTAGACCCGACTCGTTTATTGTTTTGGATCCGGGATTCCTTGTCTTATTTGGTTGTTCATATCCTTATTCATCTTATTCTTGATTGAGCTTGGTTGTTTGGATGTCTTTATAGCATTTGAAACAGGTGAGGAGTTTGTTTTTCAATAGAACTATTGTTAGATTTGGTCAGTTCGCTCAAGCGGTCCTTTGGTCGCTCGAACGGTCTTTGAGAACTTCCAGTATATTTACAGGTCTGCAAAAGTACTGGGAGGGTGTTTTTTTTCGCTCGAGCGGTCTTTCTTGTGCTCGAACGGTTAGCCTTTGTTTGCAAAAGTATTAGGAGGTGGTGTTCTTCACTTGAGCGGTCACTTTATTCGCTTGAGCAGTCTCACTTATTGTGTTTGGTCGCTCGAGCGGTGTTTTGGTTGCTTGAGTGGTCTGCCCGTATATCAGTTTGTAATAGCTACTTTTTGAGTCTCTTTTTCATATATCTCTTTCTCTAAACATTTCAAAACCCTAAATCTAGACCTTCTCTCTCTAAAACTCATCTTCAACCTCCAAATACTCTCAATCTATTGATCTTTACACCCTAGTCCCTTTGATAAAAAGGTAGAGCTCACCTAGAGCTTCATTTTAATCAGAACAAAGTTGGTTTTTAGCTTCGTCGAGGTTTCTCCACTCTCTTCCTTGTCTTATAGCTTTGAGGTAGGGATTTCTCCACACTTTTGTATGGTTTTTAACTTGGTTATTTGATTTTCTAAATAATATTGTTATTTGGAAATTTTGGATGAACTTAGGGTTTTGGTTTTGAAATCAAAAGAGGGGTTTTTAAAATGGTTTCTTGGGTTGTGGGTTTGTAAATGTGGTTGACTGGTGATAAAATGGTGGATTTTTATCCTTGGAATTGATTTATAAAAAAAAGAAGAAAAAAAAAGAAGGGGATTTTGCCCTAAAATGTGAATACTTGATTTTGTAAAGAGGAAATGGAAATGAAGTTGGGTTTTATGGAATTGGAATGATGATGATGGTGGAGTTAGATATGCATTATCACTCTCATCTTGAAATTTTGGAAAGTTTATCTTTATTGGAAATTATCTATCTGTTTAGAGATATCTGTTTTGGGTTATTGGTGGAGGATAGCTATGATTGTTGTAGAAATTGCATGAAAATTAGGAGAATTGAAACTAGTTTCTCATCCATTTGCATTGAGCATTGTTGCATACTTGACACATTGAAAATGTATATTGTTTTGAGAAAAATGGGTGAATACCTTGGTAAATCTGGGTAGGGGGTGTGGTTGTGGTATTATGTTGGCCTATGTGTCCTTGGTGACAGTTCAGAAACCTGCGCGGTTAAGTGCCAAGCCTTCCAGTTAGTACCGGTAAAAATGGCAATTGGTTGTACTTGTATAACTTGCTTGTAGACACACACCTAGAGATTTCCAGTGTTACACTGCCCAATTTTCTATTGTAAAGAGAATGATTTGATGAATTTTGATATAATCTGACATTGTATGGTTTTTGGAAAGAGATGTGAAACGTTTTGACACGAGCATTGCATATGCATTTACCTTATAACTTTGTTAAGATTCATACACTGTGTTAAAGTATCTCTATTGGGCATTGGCTCACCCTCTGTGGAAAACCATTTTCAGGAACTAATGATATACCTCCGCCAAGGCCATAGCTTAGGAGGACTTGGAGCCAAGAGCTTCTTTTTGTTATTGTTGTAATTATTTTTGTACAAGCTTAGGGCTTAAACTGTATTGAGTTAAAAACTTACTTTTGTTATAACCAAGCATCGTCTTGGAAAGCTGTAGCCATTAGGGCATTTAAATATCTGTTTAACTTTTACTTCATACTACTAATTTGTGGCACATGCTATAGATTCAGGGTTAAGGTTTATGAATGTATAACTGCAAGTGTTGCCTTTGGTGCAATAGAATCATATGAATGGAAGGATACTATATTCGGAACTGTATGTAACACTGTGGAATAATACATTATAATAAACAATAATAACTTGATCATTTAATCCCAAAAGGTCATCTTTCCCATTGAACTAATAATCAATTGATTACAATTTAATAAATGCATTCTCACGATGCCCAAATTCGTTTTTTAGTTTAATGAACTAGATGACTTAACAAAATATAAGCCCCTTGGGCATGCAACATCACAAAATACATATGGTAGTTCTATTACAAAATCCCAAAACAAAACAACCAAAGTACTTCTTGACTTTAATTTTCCCCCAAAAGAAATGGAACATAGTGCTTGCGCCAACCCTTCAATGAGGCTGAACTTCGTTAATTCCTAAAAAATAATTAAGGGTTGAGCTAGATGCCCAGTAGGAACACATTTACCCAGGTATCTAATCCTTTGAACAAGATTATGGCATTTATGTAATGAAATAATACGACAAAATTCATCCTCACAGATAAATCATCAACAATTCACAATGAATTGTAATAATATAACACAAACAATTGCAATTCATATCTTCACGTAGAACTGTTAAACATCCACAACCATGGGGATCATGGAACACATTCATCTACATGAGTGTAGACACCCCATTTTTGACCGACCTTAAGACTCAGACGTCACCATTTGAGCGCTTGGTGATGGTGCATATTGTGCTCGTTCAGAAGTCTCAGAGTCTCGGCCGTGAGCCCTGCCTCCGGACTTCTGAACCCTCTTTTGTGCCTTGCCTCGGTTTGCGAACCAGACTCAGTTTTCTCTGTTTCTCTTCCCAAAGGGAGGGAGAGGTCTCATAGATCATCTGTCGGTGGTCGTGGGCTACATTTCGTGGTCGTAGGCCATTTTGCCCGTTTCGGAGCCCGGTTCCCAGTTTTCGGAGCCGTCAGGCCGTGTGCCTCGGTTCGGGACCGCTTAACCGCCTCCGTTTGCTCCGGTTTTTGGCATGCATCTTGTTTACTCCCTTTTGAGGGACACTGAGGTCTGAGAGACCCACTTCGTGGTCGAACACCACTCCCGGTGCCTAACGGGCAGTTTTCGGGGCCTCGGACTGCGCGTTTCGGCCCCGGAACCTTCATTTTGCATCGGTTTTTTTTCATTTTTGGCAGGTACCTCTGTTTCATCACCAGGAAGGCCGTAGAAGGGTGGGAGGCCAGCAATTGTTTCAGCAACCAGTTATATTCCTCCGGCGCCCTCCGACGCCCGTTTTTCTCACTTCCAAGCCAATGTTGACCACCCTAGGGTCACTTTCTTCAATCCTAACCCCCATATTTGTGTTGTAGACACCTGGGAGGACACAAATATTATATGGCCGGCCATTAATTCTACTTGACCCTTTTGAACCCCTCCTAAAAATGGCTTGTTCTCTCTCCTGTTTTGCAGTTGCCAATTTTGAACCACAGGGTTGTGTTGAGGACACCTGGGAGGCCACCAATTTGTGGTGGCCGGCCACTAATTCAAGTTGACCCTTTTGACCCCTGGCCGGCCGGCCATGGGGGGTGGCCGGCCGGCCACCTGCAGCTCCAATACCTGGCCGGCCAGCTTCCTCAGGATGTGTACATTACAACTGTGCATTGTTTTTCCCTTCAAAACCTGTATCTGGAGGGAACTTTTTTTGGAGGGAAACTTGATGCAATTTCCCTCCCTTTTTTCCCTCATTTTCTCCCCTCTCTTGGCCTATATAACTAGCCTTCCAGGTCTAGTTTGAGGGTTAGAAAAATTCCCTTAAGCTCCTTGTATTGCACCTCTCTCTCTCCCCCACTTCAAGCTCCAAGCATCCAAGTCCTACACCTTATTTCTTCATCACCACCAAGCACCACCACCACTACTCCATTTCCAGCAGCTTGGAGAGCTTTCCAGCAGCTAGGAGGCATCACTTCTCAAGCCAAGAAGCATCCAAGGGGTAGTCTTCAAGGGTAAGCATCATTTCCCCTCTCTTGAGCTCAATTTTGCAACATTTTTCTAGCCTCTTTGCTTGCTGTTTTGAGCTCCGACCAAACTGAAAAGGCCATTTTTTTGAGCTCATTTTCTTGTTTCATTAAGGACTCAACACTGTTTGAGCCCCCCATGTTGCACTTGCTTCAATACCCTCTTGAATGCCATTTTCTTGCATGATATTTTTAGCTTGTGTGTGATCTGTTTTGGGGCCTGATACAAACTTTAAATAGGCCTATTTTGAGCCCCTCTTCAACATTGAAGAAGGGCTCAACACTGTTTGGGACCTTCATATATCACTTGTCATTGTACCCCTCTTAGGTCCCCTATTTTGCATGATTTATTAGGCTATTGTGTCTCTGTTTTGGGGCTTTGGTCCGAACTGAAAATGGACCTAAAATTACCCCCTCTTCATGTTTCATTAAGGGTCTAGGGCTGTTTGAGACATCCTTGGTATACTTCATGTTATAGCCCTCTTGTGGCCTTAATTTTGCATGGCATTTTGAGCATATTTCTACACTGTTTTGGGCTTGACCATCTACTGAAAAAAGCCATATTTTGGGCCCCTCTTCAACATTTTTGAAGGGCCCTAACCTGTTTGGGGCAAGCATATATCAGTTACTTCTTTGCCCCTTGTTGGCCCATTTTCTTGCATGAGTTGTTTACCATACTTGTATCTGTTTTTGGGGTCTTTCATAAACTGCAAGTAGTCATATTTTTGGTCCCTCTTCAGTGTTGTAGAAGGGTCTTTTTCTGTTTGGGCTTTGCATCTACCACTTGCTTCATTGCCTCCCTGGCGGAGCCATTTTTGTATGCTAATTTTGCCCTATTTATACCCATTGTTTGGCCATTCTTTGAACTGTAAAAATGCTTATCTTGGGGCTGCCTTGCTTCTGTCTTTTCATTCCATGTACCAATTATGCATGCTTTGTATAGCTATAAGTCATTTAATGTACCTAGTTTTGCATTTCGGGAGAGATTCCATGCATCAGGTGTCATTTCGCCTTGTTTCGGGGCTGTTTTCCCCCTCATTTTGCCACTGATTTTTGCATGTTTGCATATCATATTCCATGTCTTTGCCATGTCTCATTAGAGTGGCATTTCCGTGCCGTAGGTTCGGTCCTCGGTTTGCGTGCACGCGTGCACACATTTCGAGTTGTCTTGTTTTCATCTTATGGCCTCTTATGTGAGTGTGGCTGAGGCTCTGTCGTGTTGGTGTAAGTCCATATTGCATTGCGTATGCCATTTCATCCATAGCATTGTGTACGCTCGGTTGTGTAGCACCTCGTGTAGCGTGTATGCCATTCCATAACCTTGTGTATGTTAGGATTGTATCTTAGTTGCATTTCATGCATACCATGCATATTGCATCGTGTTCGGGATAGGAGTTAGCCCGGGCACGGGAAACGAGGTACGTTCCGTATTCCGAGTGACGGAACGTGTCTCAATTCCCAAGTCACCGACACTCCGGATTATCCATGATGGAGTTAGGTTTTGTTGTAGTGTTCATATGCATTCATTCTATATTGAGTTGTGCAATTTGGCTCCTCGGCCATCATGCATCGAGATGCATGATTGGTGGCACGAGGATCGAGGCATGCATACATTTGTGAAAATACATTGCTATGCCCCTTTCCTGCTCTCTGGTGCAGCATATCAAGAATCAGCGGTCTTCCGAGGCTTGGAGCACTTTTCAAGAATCATTGCAAAACAGAGGCTAATTGGGGCATTCTAGTGGATTTCCGCGCAAAGCAACCCAAACATACATCATTCATCAGAGTCGAGGCAGTCCCTGGCTTGCATGCCAGTTTATTATTTTTCCTAGATTAATTTGTAAATTAATTAGGATTTTTGTATTTATTCGGGACTGTATTATTTATTCATTTGGGACTGTATATTATTCTTTTGGACCCTCCGCGTGAGGGCATAATTGTAATAAGTGTGCGTGAGTGTGATGTATGTCTTCCAACCCCACGTCTTTCTTCCCTTTTATTTACCTGCTTATGATGGTTAGATTAGGGCATATTTCAATTAGCATACAGTATGATAGCATGTTTGCATTCATTCATCTGTTTTGCATGCACCGGGCTCGGCGCATCATACTAACTGCATTTGTATTTCAATTCCAAGTTGAATACATGTTAGCTGTAGCATTCCATATGCCATGTTTAGAATAGCCGAGCCTGCTATAGTTTGCATTTTTGCATGTGTTGCATTAGGCATTTCTGTATACTTAGGATCATGCATGATTTCTAATGTAGTTTCTGTTTTGGCTTGGAGTACTCGGTGAGTTTTTATGCTTTAGCATCCTTGCATGTGTGTGAGTGACTGCCATGAATAGCATGCTTACCATGAGGCTATGTGCTTATGTGATATAACTGCCTGAATGCCTGTGGGTGAAGGTTGGGTTACTTAGATTGGAACAAATCATTGACTGGATGTTTTAAGCCCACTAGATAGTGGCAAAACCATGTTTTCTAAGCCCACCCGAGGGTGGCATAATCTGCATTTTAAGCCTACCTGCGGGTAGCAAACCATCTTTCAAAAACAAACATGAAATGTGTTGTTCCAATTCAGGCGATCCAGTCTATACTTGTATGCTGTGCGCATCACGTAGTAATCTAGGCTAATAACCGGAATAAGAACACACAATATTTTCAAAACTAGATATCACGGTTAGTAGAGGCCGGTCTTTGACCAGGCGAGCGGGGGTGCTCACGAAGTGACCTTCCCCAATCGTACCCAAGTTCCCGAGCCGAGGCAACTTTGGTGATGACGGACACGTGGCCTTTGGCACCGAGTCAGGGTTTCCTAAATTTCCCCATAAAAAAATATTTAGGTGGCGACTCTGTATCTGGCAAAGCAGTCCATCAAAAATCTGTTTTCTCAAAAACGATTTGCCGGATTTGGACTCTTTGGTTCAAGATTTTGAACCGTGACAATCGAGTCCTTGAACTGTAGTGAGCCCAAATGAACAAAACGGGACTTAACCCTCCCGAAAACAACCTTTACTTTTACATTTAGAAAACAACCCCACATTTGCCGGCTATTATACGGTGGGAAGTGGGCACCCTAAGGAAAACCATCCATTTTTCCACTTTCACCGGCTATTATACGGCGAGACTGTGTGGACACCCCAAAACTTTTTCCCACATTCGTCCAGCGATAAGCCTAGATAGGGCATTTGGGAACCTTTTTAAACTTCCCGCGCGGGTACCAACACAACACCACGTTTACCCAAAACCGACATCACACTTGGACTTATGCATGCTTAACAATTAAATCAGATTTCAATCCCAAGATCAAACATCAAACTTTACCATAGATGAACATCACATAAACTCGAAGAACAATAGCATACAAGCCACAATTCCTTTAACTACATCAATATCCATATTTCCATCTTTCCCATTTTTACAAATTGTCATGGATCAAGAGAAATTCCATTACATTTGGTATTTTCTATTCAATATGGGAACTTAGGGTTTCACCAAATTTGGGGGTTTCCCTTCTTTATTACCAATCTAGATTCTAACCACATTTACATTCATATTTTAAAGAAGGAATTGAGAGATTTCACACAAAATATTAAACAAATGAATTAACAAGTGAAATAAGAGTTAATCTAACAAAGTCTTCAATTAATTCACAAATCACACACAATACCATGAAATCCCTTCAAAAGTGAAGACATACAAGGATAAAAGTATCCCTACCTCAACTACCAAGCCAAAAATCCAAGCTTCTTCACGAATCTATCGCAAACTCACAATCCAATCGGTGGATAATGATAATCTTCAAGTGTTCTTCATCCCTAGCAAGCGATTTTGGGTGGATTTCAAAGGCATGAGAGGTATTTAGTGGTAGAAATCTAGGGTTTCATAGAGAGAGAAAGAGGAGATGGAAGACAGAACCAAAGAGATGAGACGATGATCCAGAATCACCGAATTTAGAAAGCTGATATCGCGTTCCCCACTCGAGCGTGACTTCCTACGTTCGAGCGAACAGACACAATAAAGAAGGCTCGCTCGAGCGACAACTTCTTCGCTCGAGCGGAGAAAAAGAAACCTCAGAAGTTTTGCAGCACTACAGTGAAACTTCTGGAAGCTAGCATTTCACGCTTGAGTGAGCGGACATGCCTGCAATGCAACAAAATGCTGGGAGCAACAATTCTACTCTCGAGTGGCGGTTTTCCTGCTCGAGCGGACCTGAAAACAAAATGTCACAGTATTGTTATTCAATAACTGTCGTGGGATGAATTATGGTTATTTTTTTCGGGGCATTACAAACCGATTGTGTTAATATGAAAGTTCAGCTCAGTGTTTAGGCGTGATCTAACATATTCCACTCGGTTTTGAGCAGTGTTATTGAAAGCATGCCTAGGTGCAAGTCCCAGCCATGTGCACCCCCTGCGCCTTGCAATGGTCAAGGTGAGGCGACTTCACTAAGGCGTAATTAAAGTGAGCGAGTCAAACAAGGCGTAATTAGGCCCAAAGTGCAGGCCTTGAGGGTTTTTTTTTTTTTTTTTTTTTTTTTTTTTTTTTTTTTTTCTTTCATTCAAATTGGACTACTAAAATTATGTAGGTTAGCTATAGCAAATATTTTGACTAACCAGTAAGACTTAGGGGCTTGAAATGCTTCCTGATGATGAAAGGTATCATATCCTCAACCTTAGAGATGCTTGAAGTTGTTAGAGTTGCTATATTGCAATTTTCGTGCCAAAAACTACTTTTTGCTAAAATTACCATTTGTTAGTTTGTATTGAGGGCTTGTTTTCACCTAGAAAGAGTTGGAATTTGGAAACACGAAATTGTTGGTCTTTGAATTAGATTTCCAACACTGCTTGATTTGCTTCAATCAAATGTCGAATGAAAAAGATATGCCCAAAATATGAAAATTTGTTAAGGATGTGTACGCGTACATGCCATGTGCATACGCACATCTTTGCAAAGGCATCGCATTTTCGTGCATGCGTACATCTAATTGATGCCCCAAATTTTGGTGTTTTAGTGTGATTTCTTCAGGAGGCGCAAGGAGATTGCGATGGGGGAACCCTAGGATGACCTACGGTGTTCCCCAAGCATCTCTTAAGCCTATAAATACAACCCCTACACCCCTATTTCAAAGGGTTGGACTTTTGAGCAAGTTTTGTGAGCTTTTTGAGTGAAAAACCCTTGCCGTCTCTTCTCCCCCTAAGCCCTAGCTCCTAAAATACACCCTCCCATAACCATTCTAACAACCTAAAAATCATCTAAGGCTTGAAAAACTTGAACCTAAACTAAATCAGAACCTAAACTTGAGGGAAGCAATCAAGCAAGAAAACTCGTCTTTTCTTCGCGTGTTCTTCGGTTTATAGCAAACCAGTGAGTAAGTCTTATTTTCCTCTTTATTTCAGTAGTTTGTAATCCATATTTTTTAATATTTAATCATGCTAGGGTGTTAGTCCATCATAGCATCATGTAGTTCTTTCATTCTTGTAAGTTTTATTCATTTTCCTACCTATTCTTGCATGTTTTCTTTATTTTTATTAGAATAGCATACTTAAGCTTGCATAATCATGTAAAAATCATGCATTAAGCCTGATTTGAATTATCATATAGATAGTTTGCATTCTTCTCTTCTATTTGTTAGTTGCTTTACTTGCATAATCATTGTGTTAGTAGTTTCAAACCGGGTTTAGGATCATCATTTGTATGTCTAGTTTCATGTTAGGATGATGTTTATTTTCTATCCTTGCATGTAAGACGCTTGAGTGGGCATCCGGGTAAGTTTCCTCCATCCTCTTGGCATATGTGTGCTTCTTGCGTTGTTTTTCACTAATCCAAGTCTATATGCTTTTCTATGCGAAATTGTTTGTTTTGAATGTATTTATGAATATTATTTATTTTATGTTTAGTTTATAGCCATGGATTGATAAAATTCACTTTTGATTAAAAAAAATCATTAACTTTGGAAAATATGGCTTTATTCTCTTAATCTAAAGTAAACAATTTTTATTTTATTCAAATCACATAGTTGTAGGTTAGTTAAGGGTTTTAGAGCTTAAAATGAACTTGTTTGAATAATTAACCACTAAAATCATAAAATAGAAAGTTAGTAAAGAATCGTCGGATTGGGCAAAAGGGGTGCTGTCATTTAATGACCTTTCCTTTTTGTACCTAAGCTCCTGAACCTATAATTTTCTTGGCTGTGACGGACTGGTCCTTAACTTAGTTTTCATTGTTAAAGGTTTCTTAATTCCATTTTAAAAATTAAGTGGCAATTCTTTGTTGGTCAAAGCAAGTCATTGTGGGATGCATGCCATAGACTTGAAAAAGGCATGACGCCCATAACATCCTTCAAATATACATGCCAATATTGTCGATTTAGCCTCAAATCAACAAATGATAGAAGAAAACCAAGCCCTAATCCAAATCTCCGAAGAAGTTGAACTCCTCAGTCATTTTTCTAGTCGTCGTCTAGTCCAGGAGCTTCGAATGTGCAAGTATGTTCTTATCTTCATTTCTTTGTCTCTTCTTCCCATTCTCTTCGTCTTCTCTGTTCTTCTTCATTTCTTCTATTTGTCTCTTCTTCTTCTTCTTCTCTTCGTCTATTCTCTTCTTCTTTGTTTCATCTTTTGTTCGTCTCTTTTACACTACTTCTTTCCTATATTTTCTTATTGTTTTTTGGCTGTTTTTCAATTGTGTTTATGGGCTGAAAATTGTGCTTAAAAGATACCAAAGGTAGAGGGGTAACCCACCCTTCTTTGAACCTTATTTTCTAAGCTTGAGCACTTGTGTTTCCCATCAATTTTCTAGCTTTTTCCCACTGATTTTCAAAGGTTTTCAGAGGCTAAAAAAGTGGTTTTCAAGTCTAAAAAATGGAGGGGTTAGCCACCCCTCCTTTAGCTTGCTTACTAGCTTAAATTCTCCATTATTTTAGCTTACTCTTTTGCATTTTTTTTTTACCTCAATTCCAGCACTATTTTAGCCTAATTTAGGTCTGTTTTTATGTGTTAGTTTCATTTATGCTTTGTATAGTATGCTTGTAGTGTAAAGGTCCTCATAGGTTTGGTGTTTTAGGCATTAGACACCAACCTATTTGAGTTGATAGCATTTATTTAGTGCTTTCCATACTTGTGTTCACCTCTAATCACCTCTACAACCCCCCTCATTTTTTAGCTTTTTTTTTTTAATTTCCTTAAGAGTCATTTCAACCGATTGTTGTTTAAGCTTGAGATAGAGATCTTTGTGCTTAATGGTTTAATCTCTTCGGAGGTTCATTACCAAAGGCATGACATCTTTCTCATGCCCAAAACAACTCTTTGTTTGACACTTCTCTCCATTAGTGGACTTAATGCTCATTTTTGGATTAAAATGACTAAGAATGGAAAGGTAATTAAAAGAAGCTAATAAAATTGGGGGCCAAAATGTAACAAGATAATAAAATCAATTTGGATTGAATCGGACGTTAATTGAACTTATTGAGTTTTGAAACATTTCATACTCTCTTGTGATGATAATGGTTCAAAATATCAAGTCAACCATTTCCCTTGATCAATATCATGATAGGAAGAGGTTTTTGTTGGTCTTTTAGCTTCATTTATTGAGCTTTTGTCCCTTGATTCATAAACCATCACGCAATGCATTTGCGTCGATTGATGGCTTGCGAATCAAGCCTAGCCCTCCTTTGATCTGTTTGATGATAGGGAGAGGCAGGGTGGACAAACACCCCTTGAAAATACTTTGTTTGTGCTTTGTTTCATGTCTGTTGCAGCAGAGCAGTACCAAACATTAGTGGCTGGCCGACCACATTTCTGTACGGCCAACCACTTCTTCTGGCCAGCCGGCCACATTTTTCAGCCAGGCAGTGTCTTTTTTCTTGTAAAACAAAGCAGAGGCTGAGGTGAAAAATAGTGCAATTTTCTGACTGCAAAACAACATCATTCCTGCAGCCAAACAGGGACATTTTCGGGTGGTGAATTCGTATTTCATGCAAGAGTACTTCCTCCTTGCGACCCGTTAATGAGTAGCTTGTAATTAATTAAGTGTAATTCTTCAAACTTGTAATAGCTTAGTTAATTAAATTTGTGTAGTAAATTGCTTCTAACTTGTAAATAATTAGCTAGAATAGTTGATTCATTCGAACCCTCTTGCGAGAGGGCAAATTGTAATAATGTGTATGTCTTCCAACCCCCATTTCTTTCTCCCTTTTATTTACTTGCTTAGGATGGATAGTATAGAGCATCATGTTTCTCTTAGCATTTTCCATGATTTGCATCCATTCATCTTGCATGCATAAGGTTCGGTTCATCATTCTAATGGCATTGTCATTTATTACTTCCTTGAATACGTACTTCACTACATGCTATCAAAGTGATTGACATGACATATTACACAATCGGACCTATTAGTTGCATTTTTGCATGTGCTACATTAGCCATCTTGTATCGTTAGGATCAAGCAATTTTTTTCTAACTCTTTTTCTTCTTTCGGCTTACCTTGGAGTACCTAAGTGAGCGTTTTTGCTTTAGCGTATTGCATGCGTGTGATTGTTGCTATGTCAAGCATGTTTATCATGAGGCTAAGTGCTTAACTGATATACTTGTATGAAGGCTAATTGCTTAAGTTGGGATGATTTGCTTAAATGTACACATGAGATCACTTTTTCAAGTGGTACATATTCAAAACACTTTTCAAACAAACATAGAATCAAAGTGTTCCAACTTCTGCAAATTAGTCTATACTTGTGTGCATCACATAGTAGGATAGCCTAATAATCAGAACAAGAGCATAACTAAATAAGAATCACATTATGATTTGTAGAGGCCAATCTTTGATCAGGTGAGTGGGGTGCTCAATTTATGACCTTCCGCTTTCATACCTAAGTTCCCGAGCCGAGATACTTTGGTGATGACGGACTAATGGCCTTTGGCACGAGTCTCGGGTTTCCTAAATTTTCCAAAAAAATATTTAGATGGTGACTCTGTAATCTGGCAAAGCAGTCCATTTTTGGCATTTTTGATTCAAAATTGATTTTCCAAAAGATTTGCCAGATTTGGACTCATTTGTGTTTATCTATTTCACATTGCACTTGTGAAATTAGATTTAGAACCGCGGGAGTGAAATATGGGCGTTCCTTGGTGCTAGATGGATGGACTTCGTAGAGTAGGAGTACCTTGATTAATTTTTTAGGCCATTGTCCTAGAGAAACTATGTTTGTTAAGTCCATCGATGCTTCAAGCTACTCAAAGGATGGGCAAAAACTCTTTGAACTACTTGATAAGTTAGTGGATGATGTTGGAGAAGTTAATGTAGTCCAAATTATCACAGATAGTGCCTCAGCTAATGTGTTGGTTAGTAAGAATCTTTTGTCTTGATTCTTAAAAAATATGTACTTACTAGTTAGTTAGTTTAGTTGTCATTAAATAATCTTTTGTGTTTTGTTTCTATAATTTTAATAGGTAAGTTTTTGGAGGCAAAGAGACCACACCTCTTTTAGACACCATGTGCTGCTCACTGCTTGGATTTGATACTAGCAGATATTTTCAAATTGCCACATATGAAGAAGACATTTGAAAGGGCTATTTGGGTACACTTATAACCGTCCAGGTGTGTTGAATATGATGAGGATGTTTACACAGTTTAAGAATTTGGTCAAGCCTGCCAAGACAAGATTTGCAACAGTGTTTCTCACTCTATCTAGGATTCATCAACAAAAAAATACCTTGAGAAAGATGTTCACTTTGGAGGAATGAACAAGCTCCAAATGGGAAAATGAGCCAAAGGGTAAACAAGTAACACAGATTATGTTGATGCCTTCATTTTAGAATCTCGTTGTCTATGCTCTTAAGGTCTTGGGTCCACTTATGCACGTGCTTAGGTTGGTTGATTTCGAGAAAAAAGAAAGTATTGCAAAGTCATTTGATAAAAAAGAAAAAAAAAATTCAAGAACATCTTTGAAATCGTTGACGATAGGTGGAATATCCAATTGCATCAACCTCTTCATGCAACTGGCCATTTTTTAAATCCGGAGTTCTTTTATGCTAATCCAAGTATTGAGCATGATACTGAAATCATGTCAGGGTTGTATAAGTGTGTGCCGAGGTTGGTTTGAGGTACTAAGATTCAAGATAAAATCACTCAAGAGATGAGTACTTATACAAAGTCTGAAGGTCTCTTTGTGATGCCAGAGAGTGACAAAAGCACCAAGTAATCCATTTTACACCATTAACTTTTTCATTCCTTTAGAATAATCAAAAGTTTCTAATTGTGCTAAAATTAGTTGCAATTCATAGCTGATTAGTGGTCTGCATATGGTTCTTTTGCCCCAAATTTGCAAAAGTTTTCCATAAAAGTTCTTAGCTTAACCTGTAGTGCATCTGGTTGTGAAAGAAATTGGAGTGTATTTGAGCATGTGAGTATCTACCTCAAGTTTGGTGATTTCCTTTTTTTGTTTGTTTGTTTGTTCTCATATGGTAATTTTTAATACATTCTCTTATTCCTGTAGCTCCACAAAAAAAAAAAAAACAAAAAACAAAAAACAAAAAAAAAAACAAAAACAAAACAAAACAAAACAAAAAATAAATAGGTTGGAACAACATCTCAATGATTTGATACTTATTAAGTACAATAGACAATTGAGACGTCAATATGATATAAGTAACACACTTGATCCTATCACTTTAACAAATATTGATAGAAGCAATGAGTGGTTGGTTGGGATAATGGATGGAGAAGCAAATGAAGATAACGATAATGTATTTGATGATGAAAGTTTGACATGGGGTGATGTTTCCAGAGCTTCTGGAGTTTGGTAAAGAAATAAGAGAACTAGAGCAACAACTTTAAAGACACCATTAGCGCCGAGGGCAAGGCCAAGGGGTTCTAAATTATCAAATGCACTTCAACTGATAGATGAGGAAGAGACAGATTCAGATGAGACAGAACAGGAAGATGTAGAAGGATACAAATCCAATGATGAACAAGAAGATTATGAGTTGCGTTTTGTTGATATTGAGGATAATGATTGTTAGATCCTCATTGGATAAATGGGAGCAAAGACTTGATGTTTTGTTGGTTTAATTTGTTGATGCTTTAAAATGCATGTTTAAACTCGAAATATTGTTGTTAGTTGACATTTAGATCATGGATATTCGTTTTTTATGTTGAATTTTGGAATATTACTCATTTGTCTATGTTAAAATAGTGATATTTGTTTGTATTTATTTTTAAAATTTTTCAATGTTTTTTTTTGTTTGTTTATGTTATAGTAGTTAGTTATTTGCTTATATGCCTTATATTAAATTATATTATTTTAGCCTACCATGGTGCGCTTTATTTCAATGAAGCCCGCGACTTGCCTTGCGCCTAGGCCTCAGGAGACCTTGGTGCACTTATCACTTTTAATAACATTGGTTTTGAGCATGTCATTGGAAACTAGCTCGGTCGAGCCAGAAACAAGTTTTTGTTCAGTTTTATAGTTTCTAAGGATTAAAACCATAAGTTTGCATAGTTGAAGTCTAGATTGAAGAAGTTCATTATTTGATTCAGATTCCAGGTTTTGGGAATGATATATTAGGGTTGGATTATGGAATTTGTAAGGCCTAAATTTCATTCTTATGAGTTCACGACTATAAATCAATCATTTTGAGTTACATGATGAAGAGATTAAGAAGCATTTAAGCCCAAGGATTTAAAGAACTCAAAGAATACGAAGAACAACAATGGAAAATTGGAGAAAAGTCACCGTTTGTTGTGCAAGTTTGGATTCCAATCTGATCAAGATGCTCTAATAGTGATGGCGATCTATGAGTGGTGAATAGAATCGATTGAAATGGTTAGGAAGATGGAGATCTGGCCTTGGTGCACTCAGTTTAACAGCATATTCATGAAGTGAAGAACCTAATTTGTATGTATCATCTCTATATGTAGGGAGACAAAAAGGATGCCATGATTTGAATTTTTGGAAAATGTGCACAACAGTTGGAGTAGGTACACGAATCCACTAGACGAGAGCCATGTGTTCTAGAAAGGACGTGATGCTAGGGTTGTTGGTGCTCGTGCCATGTAGATGGCTAGACTGACTTGGACCGAACAAACATCGTAACCGAGTAGGGATTTAGCTCGGTTTAATAGAGTAATCTCAATCATGTTGAAGCAGCTGGAATTAAGGGGCAATTGAGAGGGTAATTTACGTTGTGCAAATGGGCGGAGCTAAATTCACATGAGCCTTGGGTTTGCGTTGTGAAAATGGGTCAAACTAAATTGGTATGGTTTGCTCTCCATGTCATTCTTATATGAAATGGATTTAGGACCAAGCTATCCTTAGAAGACTGGGCAAACGGTTAGCGGGTGATTAGGCAGAATGTGTTGAGCGACGTTGGCCATGCAAACAACTGTGCTTAGCCTTATGGCCTAAGTACATTCTTTGGTATGGTAATGCACCGTCAGAAATTAGCATGAGACAATATGTTGCATGGTGATCTTGCGGGCTAGCAAGGCTTAATTAGTTCGGTTGTTCGGTCCTTGACTAAACGGGTTGATGTTTTAGTTCAATTGATGAGCTACAACTTTTGTAGCGTTCAGAAATTTTGTCTTCATCGCTCGAGCAAAGGTTTGTTCGCTCGAGTGGTCTTTTGGAGCATCGAGTACTTTTGTCTGTAGTCCAGAGATTTTGAGAGATGGTGAAGTTTGCTTGAGTGTAAAAGTGTTCGCTTGAGTGATCTGTTCTTTCATGGTTTGAACTTCGGGGACATGAGTTCTGTGCTCAAGCGAAGGTTTTGTCGCTCGAGCGGTCTTGTGTCTTTGATGCTCAAGCGCTTATTTTATCGCTCGAGCGGTCTGTTCGGGATTAGGACTTTAAAAAGTCATTTTTGGCCCGTTTTACTTATTCTTTTCCAATTCCTTCTTTGTCTTGTCTCTCTCTTTTCAGCCATGGTTGAGCTTCAAACCCCTTTATACCTTGGATTTCAACTCCTTAGAGTGAAAATCTCACCCTAGTTCCTCATACCAAAATGAAAAGCACGAAGAGGGCTTCCTATTAATCTGAGTGGATAGTGTTTTCATCGAAGTTGGATTTTCGGGCTTCGTTTTCTTCCTACTAAAGGTAGGGATTTCTTTGTTTGTCCTTAATATTTTCTTATAGATAGATGGGTGATACATTTTTATTGAATAAAACCTTTTGTTAAAAAGGGATTTTCTTGAAAAACATATAGAGGGAGTTACGGTTTCCAAAACAAAAGAGTTTAACATCTGACTAAAGTTTATTATGGAAGTTTTGAGCTATTGAGATGTGGTTATACACCTTAAAATAAAAAGCCCTAGTTTCTAACCAAACCCTAGTTTTGAATTGTATTTTAACATGAGATTTTTTTTTTCCCTTCAATTGGTCTTTAATTCTTGAAATTGAGTTGATGCTTGGTTGAATTGAGCATGAATGTCGATTATTAGATGTTATGGGAACAATACTTGTGGGATAGGTTCATGTCATAGTAATTGGTGATGGAAATTGGTGTTATGAATATGGGAAGTGTATGATATTAAATGGGTTATGAGATTTGAATAAGAGGAGTTGTGATTAAAATGTGTGGAAAACAAATCATATTTATTCATAAAGAAGAATTTTACCGTTATTGTTAAATGTGATGTTGGTGTAACTTTCTAAATTGAAATGAAGAATTGATGGGTTAAAGTTTTGAAAAGAGGGTATGTTTCCTTTCAGCTTGTGACCGGTAAAGCGTGGTGCTTAATAAAGGTTTCGACTTCCTTATAGAGTAACGCCTAGTAAAGCATGTGGATTGTTGGGCTATATGGAAGTTCCGATGTCCTTCTTGTTAGCCACCGGTAAAGCATGGCGCCTAAGATAGGTTTCATCTTTCCTTCTAGAGTAGTGCCCGGTAAACTGTGTTAAAAAGGCTTGGTTGGTGAAGCCGGTTATTGATATGTGGATATTTGTTGTTAATTATGTGATAACCTTATATGTGTGAAATGGGTTATTGTGTGTATGTGTTGGTGTTATGCGGTTATTGATATCAATGAGTTTGAAATATGAATTAGAAAAAGTAAATGATTAGTTGGCCTAAACCTTTGTCTAAGGCAAAAAAGATTTAAGGAAATCATTTGACCGAATTTTGATAAGATAAAAAGTAATAAAAGAGTTCTTTATGATATGCTAAGTGGGACTTTTGCAAAAGAATATCTATCTATGTAATCTATTTTGCTTATACAAAAACACATTATTATGTATGTATCACCTGATAGCATTCATGATCACATATATCTGTTGATCTTATTGTTCAGAATCACTGTAGATCCCTGCTGGACCTCATGTTCATCCCATGTTGTTTAACTATTTTTTAGGAACATAGTTGGATACAACAGTTTGAAGTTTTTTTTTAGTATAGGATCCATATTGTGTGGATTAAACATGAAGGGTTAGAGTATTGTGGTGATGATGTTGTTCTTCTATTTGTAAATGATTATAGTGTAATTTTTCTTGTAAGCCTTTAAGGCACGTATTGTGAATATTTGTATTGGACATCTCCATTATTGTAATTATGAGAGAGAGAGAGAGAGAGAGAGAGAGAGAGAGAGAGAGAGAAAGAGAGAGAGAGAGAGCCTTATTTATTCTATTTAGTTTGTTTGTTTTCTATAATTATAATTTGGAAATGGACTTTTATGAGGAATTTGGTAATGTATCCGAGTAATAAAATTTGGGGTGTGACAACTTGTGTCGTTTCAGTTGGTTTGTGGTGATTAAGGTTTTGAAAGGATGGGCATTATCCTTTAGGAAATAGATTCCTAATAGGACATTATGAAGAGGAATTAGAGTCCTATTTGGATTCTACCTTACGTAAACATAAAAGCTCATAATTAACCTAATCCAGGTATCACAATCTTTCTTCACAAATTAATAGAGTTTTTCCTTACTTTGATTCCTAGAACTGACTTAGGCATCAGAGAGGTTTTCCATCAAACACCTGCCAGGTAGCTCACCTGTGTTCGTGTTTTAGGTCATATGACATCATTCGGAGAAGTGCAAGCTTGACCGCTAGATTATACTTGTGATGAATATTTCATACTCATACAGTTGTTGATTATTGGAATAGCATAGTGCTGGAGCATGTTTATGATCATTAAGGCAAAAAGCCCTAATTTTATTTATTTATTTGATATAGTTGAAAAATGAGAGGAGTTAATGGATGTATATTTGTTGAGCATGTTAATCATTGGGGATTGGTTTTGTGGAATAAAAATAGATAAAGATTTTATGATAGTTATGAAATTGAATTTATGTTCTAAGTGTCGATGATTGAGATAGGGAATTAATTATGGAAGTTGTGTGATATTATAATTGTTGATGAAAAACCCCAAAACTAAATTTAAGGTATATAGGTTGTGGACTATATGAAAGTATATTGTTTTAATTATGAGAATTATATTGTTTCACTTATGAGAGTCGTGCATTTATTGTTTAAAGGTTTTGTCCTTGGCCATCAGTAGAGGATGGCATTGATTGTTGTTGAATAGGTTATGCATGTTATGTGTTGTTGAATGAATTGAAATCTACAATGTGGTAAAATGGTGAAGTGATGAATGATGAGAGTGTTATAGAGGGTCCGTTTTCTTCCAATTAGCACCCGGTAAAGTGTGGCACATTGACATAGATTTTGTTTCCTTCCGGTTTGCACTCAATAAAGCGTGGGTTGAGGTTCTGTTTCCTTCCGGCTTGAGGTCTGGTAAAGCGTGGCGCCTTGAAACATGTTCCATTTCTTCCGGCTTGCACTTAGTAAAGCATGTTGTGGAGCTTGATGAAACCACGCAAATATTTATGTGTTTTGCAACTTGTTAATTGATATATGTATGTGTTGAGACATGTGTAGTTGATGAAAATATGTGAGATTCCCAATTGATTCTCTATTTGTGGAAATGATAAATGCGAGATTGTCTTCAGTGGTACAGTGATGTAGATGTTTGGTAAAGTAGTAGTGTTGGTTTCTCTAAAGCTAAATGAAGTTAATAAATCCTTTTGAATCAAAATTTCCGAATCATAAAGATGGGAATAATTTTTCTTAAAATTATTAAAGAATGAATCTTTTGAGGAAAATTATACGTATGTATGTATGTTTTGAATATAAAAGTCAACACTACTTATGTACTTATAAACTGAAGCATTCATGATTATAGCTATTCATATGATGTAATTGTCTATTTTGAATGAATATTCTAGTTTAAGATTGTTAAGTGTGGCAGAAACTAGGTTTGCGTCCAACATCATCATGGTTTTACGTTTAAGGGAAGTTAAGACATCCCTTGAGCAAATGGTGATGGATGCAAACTATAAAATTTATAAGACGACAATAGTGTGGTTGAGATTAAAGCTCGTGAGGTAAAACAATGCCTTGTGGATGACTCATGGTGGGATAGCATAGATTACCTTATAAGCTTTACTAAACCTATCATTGACATGTTAAGGCAAGCAAACACAGACTCTCTAGTTTTACATCTAGTATATGACACGTGGGATACAATGATTGAAAATGTGAAAAAAAAATCATCTTTGACATGAAGGGATAGCCATAATCACTGGTCAATCAACCTTCTTTAGTGTCATTCACCAAATTTTGGAGAGTAGATAGAACAAAATTGACACCCCTTTACATTGTATGGCACATTCATTGGTTCCAAAATACTATTATCATGCTTGGCTCCAAGATGGTAGTAATAGAGTTCCACGAATATCACCATATGAGGATCATGAAGTCTTCATGAATAGAAGCAAATGTTTGAAGAGGTTGTTTCCTAATCAAATTGCTATATGAAAAATTTATGCTGAATTTGTAGCCTTTCTAGTAGGTTAGATTATTTTAACCAGCTTCATGTCATTGATGCAAGAATATTTGAGGAACCTTTTTCATGGTGGGCTAATCATAGTGCTTTTACACTATTACTACAAGCATTGGCTTTTAAATTGATTGTGCAGCGAACATCTTCCTCTGGTTACGAGAGAAATTGGAGTACATATTCTTTAATTCAACGCATTAAGAGAAATCGACTAGTGACAAGCAGAGCTAAAGACCTAGTGTTTGTGCATTGCAATCTTCGCCTATTGTCAAGGAAGAGTAAGGAGTATAAAGAAGGACCTGCAAAATATTGGGACGTATATAAGTTCACTCACGTTCAATGAAATAAATAATATGCAAGTATTATTTATAACCTGCTAAAAATGATTTTTGTATTTTTTTTCCCTTACAGGTGGAGATTTGTTTGATATAGAAGGGCGTGAAATGATGGAGCTAGCACAACTTTCCCTTGATGAAACAGAGATGCCAACGATGACTTTTGATGATGATGATGAAAGTTAGCAACCTGTTCCTCAAGATTCAACAAGTTGAAGTTCAAGGGTGATAGTTAACTAGTTTTTATTTTTTTCCTAGTCATCTATTCTTAGTCTAGGAGTAGAAGACTAAAAAACGAAATTGTGTATTTTTTTTAATTTTATTTTTATTTTTATGTCAAGGACTAAGTATGCATGAACCTTACTTTTGGGAAATTCACTATGATATTTTGTAATATGTTTTTTGGATAGTTTATTTGATGGCATGGATTGAAGTTACATTTGTAAAATGTTTTATGAATTATCTATTTTGCTGACACATAATTTTAGAGTTGATTTTATCTTACAATTTAAATGCATTTACTTATACTTTGGTAATTATTGTGTAAAATACATAATACTTCGTTAGACAATAATATATATGAAGCAAAAATACAATGTAGTCAAGTTATCAAATGTAATTGGGCTGAAGACAACTTAGACAATAATGTTGTGGAGTGAATGCGAATCATCCAATTAGGTATGTCCTTTTTAATTAAAATTTAAAATACAATGTAAAATACTTATTGTTAATTCATTTTTCTTGTTCTTGAAGTTTCAATGCTCATATCACAATTGAGGATTTTGAATTTGTGGCATTATACATATATACTCCTTGATTATTAGGTATACCTTGCTTTCCATACTTTAATGCTTACTAAATTTTTAATTTTATATTTTTACACTCTTTTTGTTTAGCCATATCCACATATCCATATCTATTTTTTGGATACTTTTTTAGATGTACCCGCGTTTCCATCATTTAGGGATTTGACGAGTCCGACCCCTAGATACATACCCGTACCCAACACTTGTACCCGAGTCCGTGTAACATAGGTAGCAGCTTTTATGTTGAGAAATCAAGCAAAGCGTTGGAGGCGCTTGGTCAAACGTCAGTATGAGGGTAGGGAAGCAAAGTTAGTGTGGAGCAAGTTTAACCTTTTATTGAGAAATACTTCCCTAAAGCGATGCCAAGGCAGAAACAAGTAGAGTTTTTCAACTTGAAGCAGAATGACCTAACAGTGGCTCAGTATGAAGCCAAGTTTGTAGAGTTGTTGAGGTACGCCCCACATCAAGTAGCTAAAGAGGAAGATAAAGTAATGCTTTTTTAGAATGACTTGTGGTCAGACATCAATGAAAAGGTAGCTATATTGATATGAAGATGTTATCATCATTGGTAGGCAAGGCATTACGAGCTGAAAAGGGAGCCGATGAGGAAAAGAAAGCCAAAGAAAAGAAAGCCAAAGAAAAGAAAGCCATGGAACCACAAAACAAGAGGCTTAGGGAGGAGAGGCAAGTAGAGCAGCGTGGGAGTAGTGGCAATCCTAACAAGAAGCCTTACACCCAAGGTCAATCTGGCAATGACATGAAGAAACAAAATTAGAGGATTTGTGATAGATGTGGTAAATCGCATTCTGTAGGGTATATTGTGATGGTTTACCTAGGATATGCTATAAGTATGGCAATCCTAGACATTTGTCTGCACAGTATATATCGAAGAGAATGAGAGGTCATCTATCATCACAGTCATTTAAGGGGCAAGGCATAGACAACATTTTTAAGGTGGTGGATCTAATCAGAAGCAGAATAATGGCAAAGTGGAAGTAATCAAGGTCAGACATCTAGGAATGGGACTCAAAAGAAGAAGTCAGCTACTCCAGGGTGTGTATATGCTCTCATTATAGATGAGGCTAGGGCTACGCCATCTGTGGTGCAAGGTACACTCCTTATATTATCTGTGCTTGCTAGAGTTTTATTTGATTCAGGCTTTACGCATTCTTTTGCTGCACCTAGATATCTACACCGTTTTACTATTCCTTGTGAGCCTTTTGGATGCTTGTATTGCCATGTCTACTCCATTAGAAGGAACAGTAGTATTGAGGGATGTCTGTAGATCTTGCAAGGTAAAGCTAGATGATCGGATTTTTCTAGTAGATCTGATTTCCTTAGAGATGAAGAATTTTTATGATATTTTGGGAATGGACTAGTTGTCAAATCATCATGCCTTAGTTGATTGTTTCAGAAAGAGAGTAATTTTTGCTATGCCAAGATAGCTTGAGTTTTTCTTTCAGGAAGATAGCAAAAGGTCTTCTATTTGTTTATCTCTTCTCTTTAGGTTAACCAACTGTTGAGGAAAGGGTGTTGGGGTTATTCAGCTTGTGTGGTTAGCAGCAAACAATTGGAGTAGAAGTTAGAGAAGTGGCTTGTGGTAAGGAAATTTGTTGATATTTTTCCAGAGGATCTACCTGATCTTCCTCGAAACTGTGAGGTAAAAATTTCCATTAACTTAGTACCCGACACAACACCTATCTCTAAAGCACCTTATAGAATGGCACCAATGAAGTGGAGAGAGTTACAGGAGTTGTTGGACAAAGGTTTCATTAGGCCTAGTGTCTCACCTTGGGAAGCAGCTATATTGTTTCTGAAGAAGAAGGATAGGTCAATGAGGTTGTGTATTAACTATAGGGAACCGAACAAGGTCACAATGAAGAATAGGTATCCTTTGCCGTGCATTGATGACCTATTCGACCTATTGCTGGGAGCTTAGGTATTCTCTAAGATTAACCTGAGGTCAAGCTATCTCGAATTAAGGGTGATGGAGGAGGATGTTCCAAAGACAGTTTTTAGAATACGTTATAGGCATTATGAGTTCTTAGTGAGGCCTTTTGCTCTCACAAATGCACCAACCGCATTTATAGATTTGATGAATAGAATGTTTAAAACCCAACTGGACAAATTTGTGGTGGTGTTCATTAGTGACATCCTAATTTATTTGAGGAGTAAGGAGCAGCATGAGCAACATTGAGGATAGTACTTCAGATATTTAGGGAGAAGAGATTGTATGCTAAATTCAAGAAGTGTGAGTTTTGGCTAAGTAGTGTTGTGGACTCGCCTTTTTCCGCGCCCCGCCTTTCGGAAAGGGAGTTTGAAAAGAAAGGCCCTCATAGTTCAGACTCTACCTGCGGTTCCGAATCTAGTCTCACAAGTGCAATGTGAAACTGATAATCACCAAAGAGTCCAATCTGGCAAATCACTTTAGAAAATCAATTTTATATCAAATAATGCCAAAACTGAACTGCTTTGCCAGATTACAAAGTCGCCACCTAAATATTTTATTTTTGGAGAAATTTAGGAAACCTTGACTCGTGCCAAAGGCCACGTGCCCGTCATCACCAAAGTTGCCTTGGCTCGGGAACTTAGGTACGAGAGGGGAAGGTCTTGAAATGAGCACCCCCGCTCGTCCGATCAAAGATCGGCCTCTACTAATCATGATATGATGTTTTATAAACCTTATGTGTTCTTATTCCGGTTATTAGGCTAACTTTCCTATGTGACGCACACAAGCAAGTATAGACTAGTCGTAAGACTTGGAACAATTCAACTTCATGTTTGTTTGCGAAAATAGTTTGAATTTGCCACCCTCAAGTGAGCTTCAAGATGCGGATTTGCCACCTCAAGTGGGCTTAAAACATGATTTGCCACTTCACAAAGTGGTCTTAAAACTTACATTCGTTGAATTGTTCCAATTCAAACAACAAAGCCTTCATCCACAGGCATTCATGCAGTTTAGCATTTAAGCACATAGCCTTATGGCAAGCATGCGGAACATGGCCATATGGCAATCACACTCATGCAAGTATGCTAAAGCATAAAACTTATCAAGTACTCCAAGCCAAAATAAAAACTAGTTAGAAAGATGCATGATCCTAATTATACAAGATGCCTAATGCAACACATACAATGATGCAATTAATAGGCTCGGCTGCTAATATGGCATTTGCAACACTTTGATAGCATGCTTTGAAACACGTATTCAAAGAAGTATTGAATTGACAATGTAGTTTGAATGATGCGTCGAGCCTCGGTGCATGCAAGACAAATGAGTGGATGCAAACATATAAGCATAAGGTATACTAATTGAAAATGTCTCTACTCTAACCATCGAAAGCGGTTAAATAAAAGGGAGAAAGACGCGGGATTGGAAGACATGCACACACACACGCACGCTTATTACAACATTATGCCCTCGCGAAGGAGGGTCCGAATGAATAGGCTAACTAGCTACGCTAATTAAGCTAACTATTACAAAACGAAACTAATTAACTATTCTAGTTAACTAATTATTATAAACCAAATTGAATAACTAGCTACGCTAAGCTAATTAAATATTACAAATTGGAATTGATTAACTAGTTACACTAACTAATTAAGCAAAGCAAGTAAATGGCCTCGAGAGGCGAGGGATGCAAGCATGCTCAGCTTCTCTTCCCAAAATTGCCACCGCCTTGCCTTTTGCAACCTCTGTTTGCACTTGCTTGAACATCGAAAATTGTGCCAACTCCCAGAACACCTCTGCTCCATCTCAAGAACACACAGAGCAACCTTCTTTCACTGGTGGCCGGTCGGACACGAATGGTGGCTCTCGGCTACCATTAGTGGCCGGTCGGCTACTTTTGGTGGCTGTCGGCCACTTCTGGTGGCCGGTCGTCCACCTCTTCCCTAGACTTCTCTTTTTTGCTGCAACAGAGAGCAGACAGAGGCAAAGCAGTGTATTCTCAAGGAGTATGTGTACTATTACCCTCCTTATCGTTACACAAGGTCAAAGAAGTGTAATTCTTGGCTCCAAAACCATCAACCAAGCATTTTCAATGCATAATGGCCAAAGAACCAAGAAGTACAACTTCATTGTATGCAAAAACAAGACTCAAGACCATCACCTCGTCATGTGTGATCAAAGGCAATAGAGGCCAAGGAGATTGGCTCATTTCATCACTTTGAGTATGAAATGCTCCAATCTTCCTTGTGTTCAATATAACGTCTGATTGAACACATGCAATGCAACACAAGATGCTTATCTTGCCTCTTTTACTTCGTCACTTTTGTTTACTCATTTTAAGTTACCAACTCATTCTTTAATTGATTTAGTCCATTGGTGAGAGTCTTCTAAAGAGAAAGAAGCGTCAACCAAAGGATGATGTAAGGCAAGAGAGAGTTCATGCCGTTGGTTAGTAGAAACCCTCAAAAGAGGATTAAAACTATTAAGCACAAACTCTATCTCAAGCTTAAAACATCCCAAGCTTGAAACAACTCTCAAAAGCAATTTAAAGAGTGAAACAAATGAGAATGTGACAGAGATTATGATGCTGAGATTACATGTAAAATAACACTACAACATGCAAGCAACTCAAGCACTTCATGCTTAAAGGTCTAAAACACTAAACTAGTGAAGCCCTTTACACTACAACCATGTAATACAAGCCTCAAAGGACTTAACCAGCCCAAAACAGAGCTATAAAAAGTCAAAACAATAGCAAAAACATGCTGAAATTAAGCTAACACAAGCTAGAATAAGAGGCCAAAGCATAACACAAGCTAAACTATCAAGCATAATTGCACTACAAGCATATAAAGCAAGACTCAAGTGCTCCAACCAGCCCAAAACAGAGCTCAAACATGCCAAGACAGAGCCTAAAACATGCTTGAATTAAGCTAAGTTAAGCTAGAAAATTAAGGTAACATGTGAAGCAACCTAGGCATGGAAGCAAGACACAAGGAGGGGAGGCTAACCCCTCATATTTTGGACTTCAAAAGTTGATTTTTACCACTAAAATAACTCTGATTTTTAGTGGTTAAAAGGGCCAAAAAGTTTGATTTAAAGGTGGTAAGAAATGGCACAAAAGGCTTCACAAGCCAAAGAACAAAAAAATGAAGACAACCCCCTAACTCACCAAGACTTAAACTACCATTTTCAAACCTCAAAAACAGAGTTTTTTGTAGTTGAAAAGCCAGGTCAAAACAGTACAAAAAGATAGTAACTCAAGTTATGTAAGGCAAGTTTAAAAGGTAAGTCTTATACCTCTTGAAGCACAAGACAATTTCAGGCACAAATTCAAGCTCAAAATCCTTTCTAAGGCTCCAAGAAGACCTCGTAGAACCTCAGCTTCAAGGTAGTCAAGATTAATCAAGGGTCTATGTGCAAAAGTGTGGAGAAAGCTAACTACAAAGCACAAAATAAGAAGAGAGAGAGAGAGAGAGAGAGAATTTTGATCAAAATTGTCTAACCCTCCAAAATGGGGGAGAGACCCCCCTATATATAGAAAAACAAGCTTAGAGCTTGTATTCATCCCTCTATACATGTGTATGGAGATGCACTTCAGTGAACAACAGCTGGCACAACTGGCAAACAAATATCTAAAAAAGGAGAAAAAAGGCCGTCGGCCATCAATGTGGCCGATCGGCCATCAATGTGGCCGATCGGCCACCACTGATGGCTGGTAGGCACAAGCCATGGCCGATGGACTGTAGGGATGGCCGACAGGCCACCCTCTCCTCCAGACTTGAAGTAACAAGCTCTTGGTCCGCAACCAAGCACAAAACAGACAAGTTGAGAGGCTCAAAGGCAAGGCGCTCGGCCGAGAACTTCAGGCACTCAAAACGAACACAAGCATACAAAACCATCGAGTGTTCAAATGATGACGTCCAAGTCTTGAGGATAGTCAAAAATGGGGTGTCTACAGTTGCCCCTCTTTGACAGAACTCGGAAGTGATGAAATGACGGGAGTGAATGTCGAAGCCCAGAGACGTCCTATTTTTGACAAGGCCGAAGACTTGGACAAACAAGCAAACAAAACAAAGAACGGTTGCGCCCGCAGGCTGCCTACGTATCCCTTTGCAAGGAATCAAAGCAGCGTAGTTCTGGGGCAAAATGCAAATGATATGCACGATGCAAGAACATAACTTATGATCATGCAATGTGGCTACAATGAAACATCTGGATGCAAGTGCTATACAAAGAAATGCTACAGCAAACTGATACATAAACAAGTAAACATGAACCAAATCACATTTCATGCAGAAAGGATGTAAGAAAATTATGCAATCTTAACTGCGCCTTACGCAAGAAAGGCAAAGAACAACACAACCCTCAGGCGCACCCGAGCTGTTAAACAAGATTCCAACGTGTGGCACACGCGAGGAGAGAAACGGTGTGAACCCAGGGACACACCCTAATGTTCCGAACCAAAGGGAATAGTGATAGCAATTGAAACACGTCCAAATATTATTTAACCAAAACAAAGAGCGGTATAAGCATTGCAATCCGTCTGAATGCTTTTAACCAAAGCATCCTAACGCGTCACGCGCGAGAGGAAAAAGGAAGTGGTGCAAACACTGGAGGGTGGTATAAACATTGGAGCATGTCCTAATGTTTCTAACCAAAACAAGGTGGTATAAGCATCGGAACACGTTCCAAATGCTTCTAATCGGAGGGTGGTATAAACATCGGAACACGTTCCAATGTTTCTAACCAAAACAAGGTGGTATAAGCATCGGAACATGTTCCCAACGCTTCTAACCAGGGGGGGTGGTATAAACATCGGAAACACATCCCAATGTTTCTAACCAAAACAAGGTGTGGTGTAAACACCAGACGTACCCGAGCATTATTAACCAAAATAGGGTGTGATGTAAGCACCGGGCGTACTTGAGCGTTTCTAACCAAAACAGGGTGTAAGGGACAAGAATGATCTTACCTGGAGTTCCTCTGAATGAACCGTACATACAATATCATCTGGTTGCACCAGCTTTGAATGAACTGTACATACAATATCGTGCCTGCATAAGAAAGAAACTTAATAGGTACAATACAATAAGAATGCATGTTCTATGCAAGACGAATAACCGTGACACAATGTCAGAGGCATGTTTCATGCACAACATGCAAGGAACAAAATAGAAGCATATTCTATGCGGCCGAGCGAGAGCATGTTCTATGCAATAGACAGAGTAATGCATATTCTATGCGATAGAAGCAAATGCATGGTCGATATAACAGGTACGAACATTTTCTATGTGAATGTAAGGGCATGTACAAGGAAATACAATGCATCATGCATATCCTATGCAAACATGAGAACATGTACAATGCAATACAACACAACATGCATATTCTATGCGAAATGACAGCAATGCATCTTCAAGGCAACATGCATATTCTACGCAAACATGAGAGCATGTACTATGCGATACAACACAACATGCATATTCTATGCAAAATGACAACAATGCATCTTCAATACAACATGCATATTCTATGCAAACATGAGAGCATGTACTATGCGATACAACACAACATGCATATTCTATGCAAAATAACAACAATGCATCTTCAATGCAACATTAGTGAATGCATGTTCCATGCGAGAGTAACAAATGCATACTTCATGCTCGACTAAAGTACAAAATACGTGACGCATGCCTCACATATATGACGAAAATGCTCTAATGCAACATGTTCAAAAAGCAACTCTCCGATCTTGCGATATACGAAAGGATACGAAAAGGATACGCTTCGTCCAATAAGAGGCAAACAAGGATCACCAAGAACACAGTTCAAGTCTCTGTGAAGAGAACCCAAGCTCAACAGTAACTTTTCCTTGCACCTCTTAGGAAACAGGGACCAAATCAGTGGGAAAACACCAAAATAGGAACATTGGGGACTGGAAGACCACTAGGGAGGGGTGCCGGCCACCCATTGGCCACTTCTAGGCACCATCGACCACAAGAGGAAGCTATCGGCCACTAGTGGGGGCCGATCGGCCACAAATGGCGGCTGTCGGCCACCGATGGCAAATTTGGGGCAAAATGGGGAATTCACCTTGGGTCCTTATATTTACACCCTCACACCTCATTTCCACACAACCCTAAGCCCGAAAATCATCCTTCTCCCTCTCTAGACCTTCATCCTCCTTAGATCCTAGCACTACATGCATTTTCCAATGCCCCATAAACGTTTTCTTCGCTAAACCCTCATAGTTTACCCCATTTTGAACGGATCGAAAGTTGATTTCGGGGTTTCCTTCTTGATTTTCACCACTCGGGGTTTGTATTCCCCAAGTTTCTCTTGGATTCGGTGCCCTTTCCCAAACTCCATCCTTTTCTTCCATTTTCTCCTTCCGCGAGTTGACTTTTGTTGACTTTTGGCATTCTCTGCCCATTTTCCACATTTTCGACCACTTTCTCATCTTCCCTTGAGATAGCGGACGACATCCCACACGACGGAGCCTCTCTAGAGATGGAGGTAGATCCAGAGTTTGAGCTACTGCCACTCAGCATTCGACCTTTTGACCCGGTGACGTATCATCCCGAGATACACGTGCTACCTCCCGATAGCATTCGACAGTTCTAGGGATTTACAGGAGGAGCACTGGAGGACCTCTTACTGCACGAGCCGGAGTCACATTTATCTGATGGTGCCTCCGAGGTATACACTTCTTCTTCATTTTCCGCAATGTACGTTGCATTTCTTGCCATAGCTCACACTGTCTTTCATCTGTTCATCGCAAACACAGTTATGCACTTATTTCTTACACTTCCTTGCATTTGCTTGTCCCAAACATACTCTTACACTGTATTTCTTACAATGCTTTTCATCTGCTTGTCTTGATCATAGGGGGATTCACGTGCCATCCGAGGAAACGGGACCACCTTCACGAGGGAGTGGTACATGGAGCTCCCCGATGCTGATCGCTATATCATTGACGAGGCCGACTTCGGCTCATTCTACATGGGGCTCTCGCGCCTCATAGCGAGCCGGCCTTTACTAGGTGCCTTGGTAGAGAAGTGGTGGGATACCACCGATTTCTTTCACTTCTCTACCGCAGGGGAGATGACGATGACTCCCTTCGACTTCTCTATGCTCACCCACATAGAGGTGGGGGGTCATCCGATTCCTTATGATACTGATATGGGTGAGTGGGAGGCCGCTCAGATTCATCTGCTGGGACTCGCCCGCCTATCTCCTGATCAAGGATGGTTCAATACTCCTGGTTTGCAGACCACCATAGAGGGACAGCACCAGCGACCCGAGAGGAGACCGAGCAGTATGCACGAGGTTTCCTGATGTTCCTGTTTGGCACTACCCTATTCACCGACCGGGCGAACACCGTCGGGCTATACCTCATGAGTGCCCTGGTGAACCTATCCCATGTCCGACTCTACGATTGGGACGGCGCTGGCCTAACCACCTTATACGGATACATGAGCTCAACCTCCCATAAGAGCGGACATCTGATAGGAGGCTATTGGAGGGCCTAGGAGGTATACTTTACTTTTCTGTTTTGCATTTCCTATCGTGCTTTCTGCTTTGCACTTTCTGTACACTGTACACACTGTATACTGTACACACCCAATCTGCTTTCTGTTTTGTATACTCTGTACACCGCACACACACGGTCTGCCTTCTGCTTTACATACATTGTATCTTGCACACACACAATCTGCCTTCTGGTTTACATACATTTATCCCCCACACAAACAGTCTGCCTTCTGCTTTACATACATTGATCCCGCACACACATAGTCTGTCTTCTACTTTACATACATTTATCTATTGTATATTCACTGTTGCCCTTTTGCTTTCTGCAGCTATGGTTGTACACCTACTTTCCAAGACTTGCCCCAGAGCCAGAGGTGGAGATGCCGCCTGTTGTGCCGTACTCTCACCAGTACGACGGGAGATGCCAGCGGAGGTCCTGGGAGTCCTTCCCCTTCTTCCACTGATACTTCGATACTGTGACCGCGGCTGAGGTAACTCAAGCTTCTCTGCTATTTCCGTTTTCCTTTGATTCTGACTCATATCGCAATATATGATGATAGCTAACAATCTGCACACTCTCCATTTACAGATTACTTGGCAGCCTTGGGCGACGATGCCTGAGGGAGTCAAGGATTAGTTCGCTGGTGCCCAAGAGGCTTATCGCTTCCGGATCCTACTCAAGGGCCCGGTTTGTCGGGCATGGTTGTTAGGGGAGCGATTCTTGTGCTAGACCATCGGTTTGCCAGAGCCGGTAGTTTCGATGCCGCCTCCGGCGTATATGAGAGCCACAGAGAAATACACTATGCAGGAGATGATCGATTTCACTAGAGGCTGGGACGCTGACTTCTTCCAAGTCGAGGATGATGACACAGCCTTTATCCAGACATACCTCATGCCACCTCTAACTGGGGCCCATAGAGATGAGAGAGCGAGGGCTTCAGTTATGGGAGAGAGAGACAGAGGGGCCGGGGCGGCCAAGACCCATAGCAGGAGAGGTTTTGGGGCGAGACAGAGGACTGGGTGGCCAGAGTTGCCTACCAGACTCACCTACCGGCGACATACCGGGGAGGCTTGCTAGATTCCCATTGAGCCCGCACCAGCCGGGCATGAGCTTGTCGGGGTTCGAGGCCCAACTCTAGTATGTACCATACTTTACATTTTGCATATTTACTTTATTACAGTTATGCTTTATAGAACACTAATCCTCTCAACGCACTTACAGGCACCCATAGAGTACACCGGGCAAGCCCTCGAGCTAGTGGCTTCCCTGACGGAGATGGTGCAGAGGAGCATGAACCTGCTCAGCCTCTACAAGATTCCGATAATTTCCTTCAATTCGCACTTCATGCCGATACATCAGTATTTCAAACATAATCTATTTCAAACTGCATTGATTTGGCACACTGCACTCAGATACTGCATTCAAATACTGCATTCAAACTGCTTCCTGCACATCATTTCTTTGCGTCAGGTATACACCGCAACTGATGTGTTTTGACAAACTGCCATTTTCAGATCCCAGGCACATTGGACGTTCCAGCGGGAGTTGCAGCGGGACCATCTATACCTCTTCCGGCAGTAGGGAGAGAGAGACGCGAGGCTCCGACTCACAGCTGAGACATAGCTAGGGGCACTCGTGACGAGAGTAGCCCTTCAGAGCCTGTTCTAGACGATGATGAGGATGAGACGAGTGAGGACGAGGAGGCAGTGAGTCCACAGTCAAAGTCATCTGAGGACGGAGAGAGTGATGCTTGCTCAAATTCTGAGGGCGGAGATGATGCTAAGGCCGGTTCAGCAGCTAACTCAGACTCGAGGGCCTCTAATAGCGGCATTGATGGAGATAGTTCTGAGTCCATGCCCAGGAAGAAGACGAAGAAGGCCTCTCGATCCTGAGGTGGATGGCACTGATTTAGATGCTTTTTGCTTAGTTTCTTTTTGCTAGTAGTGTTAGCACATTGTACAGTTTTATTTTCTTAAAAACTTGTACTCTTTTGTAAAAAGAAACCATGATTGAAATAAAAAATTAGCTTTTGATGAAACATATTGTATTTTACATTCTGAGCATCGCATTGCACCACTTTACACCAAAAAAAAAAAAAAAACCAGGATTTGATGGAAATTGAATATTGTACATTGTATTGGCAACTTCTTAATCAGGTAATGAACCGACCAACACATAACAGACAGAGTAAAACAACTCAATGAACAACTATTGCAACAACTCGATAAACAAAACAACAACTCGATAAGCAACAACAAAACAACTCAATAAACAAAAAGAAACAACATAAAAAGCGACTCAACAAAACTCTTAAAACAAGGCGGCAAAATGCACTAAGAGTAGAACAAAACACAGGTTCTCAGCACTCCCAACACATAAGAAAGCCATAGGAATCATGTCGGCTATAAGAAGAGGTTGTTGGCCACCAAAAATGATTGTCGGCCATTAGCACTGGCCGGTCGGCCACCAACACTGGCCGATCAGCCACTAGTGCAGGGAACCTCCAGATTGCTGCCACATGTCTTCCACTTAGCATCTTATCTTCTACAAAAGTTGGGACTTTGTAGTTTCTTCATTCCTACTCTCTTTTTGCCACAAATGGAGCCATTCTTCACCGAAAAACTCTTGACTTGGATTGCAACTTTAGATGGCTCGGAAAAAGTGAATTTTCGGGGTTTCGGGATAAATGCACTATTCCCGCTGAGTCGTACCCCGCCGTGTTCCTTCATGCTGCGGCTCGATGTTGGAACCCGATTACACATGTTTTCAACTTCGTGGAGCAAGAGATGTGTCCAACAATTGAAGAATTCCAAGTTCTGATGGAATCCCGATGTGACGAGAAAATCTTGCCCCAATCCCGTTTTGGCCACATCCAATCTTTAGGAAGGATGTGTGGGCTCACTTTACATGAGGCTCGATCCTTGGTTCGCAATGGAGAACTAGACATTCCCAGTCTCATTCACCAATTTTCTAATGCCGGCGACCACAGCGACCGTCTTTGGCAATGTTTTCGGCATTATGCCCTTTGTTTGTTCATGTTGGCTCATTTTCTTTTGGCCCCTAGCTTCGGAGGGTCTAGCATTCGCTTGATCGAAGTAGCCCAATGCTTGAAAGAGGGTAAGAGCTACATTGGCTTGGTATTGGCCGAGACTTTGATAGGCTTAGATGCCTTCCACTGGTAAGAAACAACCAAATTCGCAGGAAGTCCACTACTCTTGCAAGTAATGTTTCTCATCTTGTCTCACTTGTGTTTCTCACATCATTCGGCCCTCAGGCTCTGTTTTTCTCTCAAAATCCTTTCTCATTTTTTCTCTCCACGCACATCTCTCTATTCTTTAATCTCTCTTATTTTTCATCCCTCCCCAGATATGGCTCATGGACAGGTTGAAAGTAGTGGACTCTTGCCTTGCATATTTAGCACGAGGCTATTTCTTTCGCCTACAGCTGGTTGATTTCCCGAACGAGGGATGGTGGTGCCACTGGATGTGCATTAGATCTGCTACTGACATTACTTGGCGTTGCCCCTGGTTTGACCTGCCCGAGATGAGCTACATCATGTCTCGAAAACCTGGCATTCAACTGATTAGCTTGACACACTGTGTCTTCTATTTTCCATTCCGATTCAGGCGTCAGTCCGGACACGACCAGATTTTCCCAGAAGAAAGGGTAGAGTACCCGGCTCCATTTCCAATCTGAGGTTCACAGCTAGCTCGATATCCCACTGCATGGAGGACAAGAGAACTTCTAGCTCCCGCTTTCAATTTCAGTTGCGCCCTTCCTGGTGAATGCATAGCTTGGCTTGAAGATGAGACACAAACCGGGCCTACTTTAGCATCTGAAGCTTCCACAAGCTCTGGGAGGGGACGTAGGAACACCTGACTCATCTGTGCCCCAAGTTTATTGCTTTAGTCTAACTTTCAAGTTTTCCCTTTTGAATGTAATAAAAAGAAACTTTGATTTGTATCGAGAGTTAGAGAACTCTGTATTGAAATTAATGAAATTGAAGGTTATGGGCACTGAAAATTTTCCTTTTGGTTCAAAAATGGTCTAAGTTGTAAAAAGGTTAATTTGAACAAAATCAACTTTTATTAAAACTTTTCAAAACCATTTTCGATAAGGATCACAACTGGACACACCCAGAATCTATCCTTGAGATGTACAACCCCGAATCCAACGAATGGAAAATTGCCCCTTGTCTGAATATCACTGTATTGTATTGTAACCAGCTCTCATAGTAAAGATCACAATTGAACTCTTGGACACAGAAAAGACAAAGATGACTAGAACAATCTCATGGACACAATTGATTTGGAAGTGTTTATGGCTGGACTTCAGAATGAAGTTGCCTACGTATCCCAAAGATGGGAATCAAGCCTTACGTAGTTCGGTTCGGGTTCACTTGGGTATTAACACTTTCCTTTTGCGCTCTAACTTTTGCCAAGGCCGCCTTTTTTGGGTTTTCAACCTTGCGAGCTCAGTTTTTCTTTTTTCTAATTTTTTGTGCTCTAACTTTTGCCTAGGTCGCCCTTTCAGGTTTTTGGCCTAGCGAGCCACTCAAGGATAGTATTTCTTCAACTTGTCCATGTTGATTGGTTAGGAGAATTCGAGGCCATCTAGGTCCATAAGAATGACAGCTCCACCCGACCAGATAGATTTGATGATGTAAGGACCAGTCCAATTGGGTCTGAACTTGCCCCTAGGGTCATTGATGGGAGCTCGGTTGTCTTTGAGAACTAAATCCCCTTCTTTCAGATTCCTGGACTTAACTTTCTTGTTGAAAGCCCTGGAGATTCTACATTGATAACTTTGGACGTGGTACAGTGCTTTCAGCCTCCTCTCGTCGAACAGTATAAGTTCCTCAAACCTGCTCTACTGCCAATCTGCTTCTGCTATCTGGCACTCAGCCATAGCCCGCAGCAATGGAACCTCAACTTCAATCGGTAGAACAGCTTCCATCCCATAAACCAGAGAATATGGAGTTGCCCCAGTAGATGTTCGGATTGATGTCCTATAGCCCCAGAGAGCAAATGGCAACTTGTTTGGCCAATCCCTGTAGGTTTCCACCATCTTCTGTAGAATGTGCTTGATGTTCTTGTTGGCGGCCTCAACAGCTCCGTTGGTTTACGGCCGATATGTGGATGACTTATGAAAAGCCACGTTGTATTTCTCCAACAAGTCGATCACTTCTTTCTTGAAGTGGGAACCATTGTCTGAAATGATCTCATTCGGGACCCCATAACGACAAATGATATTATTCCTGATGAACTTGGCTGCGTGCGATGCTTTCAGCACTGCATAGGATTGGGCCTCGACCCACTTTGTAAAATAGTCTATTGCCACCAAGATATACTCATGCTTGTTTAACCCCTTCGAAGTAACTGCCCCAATAACATCAATTCCTCAGACTAAAAACGGCCATGGTCAAGTCATGTTGTACAACTTCGACGGTGGGATATTCATGCGATTTGCATGAATCTGACATTTGTGGTATCGCCGAACAAAACCAATACAATCCTCCTCCATGGTTGACCAGTAGTAACCCTGCCTGAGAATCTTCTGAGCTAGCATTACTCCGTTCATGTGCGATCCGCACTCTCCTCCGTGGATGGCCTCCATTAAGCGCTTCGACTCTTCCGTATCAACGCACAGTTTATGCATTCCTAGATGGCCTCGTTTGTACAATTTACCCCCGCAGACGATAAACTGAGCAGCCATTCGCCGTATTGCCCTCTTATCTTTGGCATTTGCCCCTAGTGGATAAACCTCATTTTCCAAGAAGTTCCAGATATCATGATACCAGGGGTTCTGATCTTGTACTTCATCTATTGCGGCAATCAACTCATAGGCCGACACATACCTCTATTCAATAATGATCGGACGCATCCGGACTCCCAAAGGGATGTTTATCATGGAAGATAGAGTTGATAAAGCGTCAGCGAACCTGTTGTTCTCTCTTAACAGATACGTGAAGGTTAGCTTCTCAAACCTAGGAATCAGAACATCCAGGGTTTGGTGATAGATTTTCATCCTTTCTTTCTTAACCTTCCAATCTCCTTTCGCCTGAGACATAGGTTCGAGTCCCCAATGACGTCCAACCGTTTTGCCCCTAATTCTAGGGTAGCTTCTAAGCCAGCGATACATGCCTCGTATTCTGCTTCATTGTTTGATACCTTGAGCCGGAGTTTGAAAGCTAAAGGTATGTGGGAATTGTCGGGTGCTATCAGCAACACCCCTATCCTATAACCATACTAGTTAGACGCTCCGTCAAAGTACATAGTTCAAATCTCTTCCTTGACTTGCAGAATAGCCTTATCTAGGAACAAATACTCTACTGCTTCGTCTCCCTTCACTGGGTGGTCGGTTAGGAACTCTGCTACTGCTCTCCCTTTCACAGACTTGCGAGTCATATACTTCAAATCAAATTCGGAGAGAAGAAGCAACCAATGGGCTAGCCTACCTATAAGCGCTAGTTTCTCGAAGAAATATTTGATGGAATCTAATCTCAAAACCAGAATTACGAAGTGAGCTAACAAGTAGTGCCTCAACTTCCTGGTAACCCATACCAAGGCCAAGCAAGCCTTTTCCAACGGGGTGTAACGGGTCTCATATTCTAGCATCTTCTTGCTTAGGTAATAGATGGCTTTCTCCACTCTATCCTCAGATTCCTGCGCAAGCATACAGCCCATTGTCATGTCAGTTATTGACAGATACAAAATCAACGGCTTCCCCGATTCTGGCGGTGACAACACAGGTGGGTTCTGAAGATACTGTTTGATCTGCTCAAAAGCAACTTGGCATTGGTCATCCCATTGGAATTTCTTTCCTTTCTTCAGGAGACCAAATAGTGGTTCACAAGTCCAGGTTAATTTTCCAATAAACCGTCTTATGAATTGCACTTTACCTAGAAAGCCTTGCACCTCATTTTCAGTCCTTGGTGGTGGCATTTCTAGGATGGCCTTGATTTTGGAAGGATCAACCTCAATGATCCTTTATGTAATCAAGAACCCTAGCATCTTCCCTGCTATGACACCAAAAGTGCACTTCTGTGGATTCAGTCGCAACCGATATTCTCTGATCCGTTGGAAAAATTTCTTCAAGGCAGTGTAGTGGCTCTCTCTTTCCTTGGACTTGACAATCATGTCATCCACATACACCTCAACCTCTTTGTGGATCATATCATGTAAGATCGTGGTTGCAGCCCGTTGATAAGTAGCCCCAGCATTTTTCAGACTGAACGGCATCACCCTGTAGCAGTAGGTTCCCCACTGCGTGGTGAAGGCAGTCTTCTCTCTATCTTCGGGTGCCATCAAGATCTGGGTATACCCGGAAAACCCATCCATAAGGAGAGCAACGCATGGCCTGCGGTGAAGTCCACCAACTCATCGATGTGGGTAGAGGAAAGTTGTCCTTCGGATTAGCTTTGTTCAGATCTTTGAAATCCACACACACCCGAATTCTGCCATCTTTCTTTGGCACCGGAACAATGTTGGCCAACCAAGTAGGATACTCAGATACTAGCAAGAACCCCGTATCTATCTGCTTGGTGACCTCTTCCTTGATTTTCAAAGCCCAATCCGGGCGTATTCTCCGAAGCTTCTGCTTGACGGGTCAGGCCTCAGGGTCAAGAGAGATCCGGTGCTATACAATCTCAGGATCGATTCTAGGCATGTTTTTGTAGGACCACGCAAAAACATCTTTGAAATCTTTTAATAAAGCGACTAAGCGCTCACGTTCCTCCGAAGACAACGTGGACCCGATCTGGACTAGACGCGGATCCTTCTCAATACCCACATTAATTGAAATGATTTCATCAACAAGGGGTTTTACAAACCTCTCCTCCTCTCGATCAATCAAATGTTTCAAAACTAGAGGAATTCTTTCCTCGTTGTTTTTATCAAAATTTTGAAAGTCATGATCAATGCAATATATAAGTGGCACAGAAAAGCACTCAGAAACAGTAGTGGTACCATTCTCATTCAAAGCTTCCAGCTCGTCCAATTCCTCGGTTACAACCGACTCAAAAGAAAAGGAAAAAGACGACCTGGACAAAACAACGGCATCCGGGTTATCAACCCTAGGAATATCGAACTCTGACTCAGAAGAACTGGAATCTGATTTTGACTCCACAGACTCTGTGGAATCAGATTCCGGTTCACTACCTGATTTAGAACTGCTGGACAAAAAGCCCTCCTCGAACTGCCAAACGATGGAGGGTGCGATAGATGCGTCCAGAATACCACCAGAAGGGTCCACAGCTGATTGATCTCCAATCATAGAAACGGTGAAGTCATCCCCTAAGCTCTCTGGTGTGATCTGAGGATCTGAAAGGAGACAACCTAGCGTTGCTCCTATCTCAAGTTCTCTACCATTGGACTCATCCTCTGTACTCTGTTCAGCCTCAGCCAGTAGGTCAGTTTGTTCCTTTGTAACTTCATCCCCTTGCAGTTGTAGGTTGAAGAAGATCTTAAAGCCAGGAAAACGCCGCTTCTCAGAGTTCATCCATGGCTCAGGAAAGCCGCAAAATGGGAAATCTTTCCCCTTCCAGACAAAGCGGTCGTTCAGGGTTCCTTGAATGGGTCTATGCACCAGCTCATAGTGCTTCCCACTTTGCTTAGCTTTGACTCTTCCTGCCATTTCCTTCCCTTTTCTTACCCAGTCCTCTCTGGTAGGCGTGTAACCTAAACCAAAGGCATGAGGGTTATGTGGCACTTTTGCCAATGCAGCAAGGCCCTTCCGGCCGCTCCTTCCCAATCCCATTTCGGGTACATGCTATAGCTTATTCATGAGGTAGACAAATTGAGCACTAACGTACAACCCCTCATCAATAGCCAGGATATCTTGCACCACCCGGGCCTCGACCAAGGTGAACCTAGACAGGAAAACATCTTCATCGCCATGTACAATTTCCAGTACCGGTGTAGTGACTTCTGGGGGAGGATGTATAGAAGAATTCCCAAAAACAATAGCTACCCCCTTTCCATGGGGGTACTTCAGTATCTGATGCAGAGTGGAAGAGACAGCTTTCACTTGGTCCAGCCACGGCCTTCCAAGGAGTAAGTTAAAAGTGGCCGGAACATTCAGGACGTGAAACTCAATGTCCTGTTGTGCTGGGCTAACCTGCGTTCTGATCCAGATTGTCCTCATCACTTCCCGACTTGTATTGTCATAAGCTCGAATCACCTGGACCGTTGGTACAAAGTCTACTAGCTTCAAGCCAATAGCATAGGCTGTGCGCGACGGACACACATTAATTGCAGACCCGGTATCAACCAAGACGACTGGTATCCACTTCTCTTTACATTCAACAAAGATATATAGTGGCTTGTTGTGCTCAGAGCCCTCAGGTGGCAATTCCTAATCTGTGAAAGTCAAAGTCGACGAAGCCCCTCCCGGGAAGACCAGTCCCACTAACTGCTTGGGGGTTGTGTCGATAGAGAGCTTAGCCTTATCCATTACTGATAGGACGACTTGTTTGTGCACCCGTGAAGCCATGAGCAATCCCCAAATGGATATGTCTGCTTGAATCTTCTTCAGCTGCTTCAGTACAACTTCTTCTTCTAGCAGTTTCTCATTTTTCTTTTCTGCCCCCTTATCTTTCCCCGATGCTTTTGGTTAGTCTAGGTGTGGGGGCTTAAAGTATCGCCCGCTCCTGGTCATGTGATCCACTTCTTCAGAATACCATGTATCATCTGGCAGATTCTGTCCCCAATCTTCATCCGTGTGGACAAGATGCAAATCATCATCTTCCCACCACATTCCTCCGATAACCGACAAGCAACTGTTCGGTTCCGTTCTAAATATTCCCACATCCGCATCACAGTGAATCCTCGCAGGGCCTTTGGCTTTTCTAGCCTTCTGATCATTCTCAGTGCTTTCATGCTCGAACCGCTTCAGTGCGGCCTCTGGCTCTATATCAGCTGTACTAACACCTTTCAATTCCTGAGCAAAATTCTTAGTACCAGTGCTCTCCGGCAACCTTCCCTTGTCATTGACCATTCCGGCCATTGCAGCAATTCATGTTTCCAACTGTTCCTGCTTTGGCTGAGACCCCTCATTAATATCTGGTTCATCACTGAGCCACCCCGTATTATCCGTTGACCCGTTCATATCAAACCAGTCGATCTGTACACTCCCCAGATCTTGTTCATCGAAGAACTGCAGATTACTGATGTCCTCCTCGAGCTCGGCTAAGTCATCGAGTCCCTGGCTTGGTCCATCCTCCCAGACTACATTAACCTCCATTCTCATCGCCAATTCCACCCCTGGTCTGGCCTGACTTGTTGGCACAATGTAGCGACACGGGTTGTATGCCTCTTCAGTTAAGCTCACAAAGCCCTCAAACATGTCTTCTCTACCACAGCCACCACCACAGGTTCGGGTTGGGATATGGATGTGCTCATCATGCACAAGTCTGAGCTTTCTGGGATGAACAGCGCTGGCTTAGGTAGGTGGGAGGGGGTGATGTATATATTGGGGTCGTATGGGACGACCAGTGTTTGGATAAAATTTATTTTCTTGGGTGGAGGGGTTTGGTTATGTAGTGGGAGAGGATTTGTAGTGACGTTAGGCTTTTGAGGAGGCGCTATCACTTTGTTGTCAATGAGATCCTGATTCTCATGATGTAATCTAAAGCATAGGTCGGTATCATGACCATGTTGCTGGTGGAAGGCGCAGTATTTGGCCAGGTTGTGTAAGAGGGAGGGGATTAGGCAATGGGTGCGACTTTAGGGGCTTCAGATGCCCTTTTTTGACTAGGACCTTCAAGGCCACAAATAGAGACATGTAGAGTGGGGTGAAAACCCTCTGGCCTCGGGGTTGGTGCTTTGCAGGTTGTGAGGTGGTTTCGGATGTACCTGCAAAAGGAGTGGAAGTTTTCGGTGTGGTGGTGACCATACCAACATCAGAGGTTCTTGCAGCTGCATTACTACTCGTAGCCGCATTGGAACTACATGTAAAAGCCCTCTTGGGTTGCTCTTTCTCATGGTCTATCAGACCCTGTTTCATCGCATCCTCTATCTACACCCCTATTTCATGGAGGTCAGCAAATGTAGGCAGAGGTAAGACTATCATCTTCTATAGCAACCTCGGTTGCAGATTGCGGACGACCATTCTGGTCTGGTCCTTTTCAGCTGGCCGGGTGGTCATCATGGAGGCCTTGGCCCTTAACCAAGTGACGAAATCGGAGAATCCCTCTTTCGGCTCTTGACGAGTTACCTCGAGATCACGAGTTGTGACCTCGATTTGAGTGTTATAGGAGTATTGAGCAATAAAGGCCTCAGCCATCTCTTCCCAGTTCCTCTTTATAGAATCCTCAAGTTTAGCAAACCAAATGGCTGCGATCCTTGACAAGGTTTGGCTGAAGAGGGATAACTTCTGCAGTCTAGTTAGGCCCATCGGCTGAAAAATATCTAAAAATAGCCGCAAGTGGATCATAGGATCACCCAAGCCATCAAAGCGGTCTATATGTGGCATTTTAAACTTGTCTGGCAAGGTCATCGTTGCATCGGTATAGCCACCCTCTATATCTGGGATCGAATTGACACCCTGAGCCCGTTTAAAAAGCTTTTCAAGCTTGCTTACTTTCAGCGCAGTAGGGTCAGCCTGAAGCTCAAAGGGTGCCTCAGTTGGGTAAACAGGTGCTTTGGAAGTCTAGGGTGGAACCGGATCCACTGGGATGTCGGCATTTTCCTGGACATTGGCTGTGGGAGCAGGTGCTTTGGGTACTGGAATGTTTGCAGGAGGTGGATGGGATGCAAAGGCTGTTGCCTGCTGTGGCTGCTGTTGATGTAGCCTAGCAATCAACTCAGCCTACTGGGCTGCAATTCCCGCTTGGTGAGCAGCATCCAACTGCATATTCTCGATAGTCTATTGAAGTTGGCGCATCATATCCTCCATGTTGGCTGAGGGGTGCTGATTTATTAGAACTGGTGCTTTCTCCCTTTTTGAAGTTGAAGCAGATAACTGGGCTTGATTGAGTACAGGTGAAGTAGTCAGTAACTGCTGAATTGGCGACTGCTAAACCAATGAGCTATGCCTAACTCTCCTCTGTCTTATAACCGGGAGTAGCGAAGCAAACACTGGTTGTCCTCCAATAAGATCCTCAGATCGGTAAATCCGCCTTACTCGAGTCCAGAGTGCTTGGGGGGTAATTGCTTCGTCTGAAGCAATTGTGAAACACTACCTTGCAAAAAGAAAAAATAAAGTAAGAGAAACAAAAATCAGAAAACGCACAGCACCTCGGCTTAGACAGAGACAACGCACAGTTGAAATCATAAGCTGGACGACTGTACTCAAACACTGATTTCTGTCCCAAATTTCTACCTCAACACTGATACCCTCAAACTGAAACCCAGACTTGCAACTGATACATACATTCCTGTAGAGTTACACTCTAAAAGCACGTATCAAGCAAGTGAGAACCAAAACGCCCCTATGATGGGGTAGGGTTACCCTGTCCTAATCTCGTCAGGAGCTAGGGATTCACTACGCAAACACGCGGTTTCATACAATCCTACATTCGGGTGAGCAACCTGTCCTAGTTTGGAACAGTCTCTATGGCTTCCGATATGCAACTAGGCCGATTGGTCAAAAAGGGTACCTCATCAAGACCACCTAATATACCTCTCATACCTAACACCGAGAAGTGAAAGGAGGATCAAATGGTACAGCGGTAGTCCAGATCCAAGGGTTGTGTTCCCATCATGGCAGAGCCCGCAACCGATCAGCTTTATGGCACGCTTTTCCAAGCGAGCCTCCGACAAACCGTTCAGGAATAGCAAATGGCAAACACTGTGACTTAAGCGCACCGATGCAAAATGCAATGCAAAGAAACACATAAGTGTAAATAAAACAACATATCATGAGTTCGAGTCAAGTTCTCTAATTCCCCAGTAGAGTCGCCAGAAACTGTGGACTCGCATTTTTCCACGCCCCGCCTTTTAGAAAGGGGGTTTGAAAAGAAAGGCTCTCACAGTTCAGGCTCTACCTGCAGTTCTGAATCTAGTCTCACTAGTGCAATGTGAAACTGATAATCACCAAAGAGTCCAATCCGGCAAATCATTTTGGAAAATCAATTTTATATCAAATAATGCCAAAACTAGATTGCTTTGCCAGATTACAGAGTCGTCACCTAAATATTTTATTTTTAGAGAAATTTAGGAAACCCTGACTCGTGCCAAAGGCCACGTGTCTGTCATCACCAAAGTTGCTTCGGCTCGAGAACTTAGGTACGAGAGGGGAAGGTCCTGAAATGAGCACCCCCGCTCGCCTAATCAAAGATCGGCCTCTACTAATCATGATATGATGTTTTATAAATCTTATGTGTTCTTATTCCAGTTATTAGACTAACTTTACTATGTGACGCACACAAGCAAGTATAAACTAGTTGCAAGACTTAGAACAATTCAACTTCATGTTTGTTTGCAAAAATGGTTTGAATTTGCCACCCTCAAGTGGGCTTAAAACATGATTTGCCACTTCGCAAAGTGGGCTTAAAACTTACATTCGTTGAATTGTTCTAATTCAAACAACAAAGCCTTCATCCACAGGCATTCATGCAGTTTAGCATTTAAGCACATAGCCTCATGGCAATATGGCAATCACACTCATGCAAGTATGCTAAAGTATAAAACTTATCGAGTACTCCAAGCCAAAACAAAAATTAGTTAGAAAGATGCATGATCCTAATTATACAAGATGCCTAATGCAACACATGCAATGATGCAATTAATAGGCTCGGCTGCTGATATGGCATTTGCAACACTTTGATAGCATGCTTTGAAACACGTATTCAAAGAATTATTGAATTGACAATGCAGTTTGAATGATGCGCCGAGCCTCAGTGCATGCAAGACAAATGAGTGGATGCAAACATGCAAGCATAAGGTATGCTAATTGAAAATGTCCCTAATCTAACCATCGAAAGCGGTTAAATAAAAGGGAGAAAAATGCGGGGTTGGAAGACATGCACACACACATGCACGCTTATTACAACATTATATCCTCGCGAAGGAAGGTCCGAATGAGTAGGCTAACTAGCTACGCTAATTAAGCTAACTATTACAACACGAAACTAATTAACCATTCTAGTTAACTAATTATTACAAACCAAATTGAATAACTAGCTATGCTAAGCTAATTAAATATTGCAAATTGGAATTGATTAACTAGTTACACTAACTAATTAAGCAAAGCAAGTAAATGGCCTCGAAGGGCGAGGGATGCATGCATGCTCGACTTCTATTCCCGAAAATGCCACCTCCTTGCCTTTTGCAGCCTCTGTTTGCACTTGCTTGAACACCAAAAATTGTGCCAACTCCCAGAACACCTCTGCTCCATCTTAGGAACACACAGAGCAACCTTCTTTCACTGGTGGCCGGTCGGACACAAATGGTGGCTCTCGGCTACCATTAGTGGCCGGTTGGCTACTTTTGGTCGGCTACCAGAGGCTCAAAGGCAAGGCGCTCGGCGGAGAACTTCAGGCACTCAAAATGAACACAAGCATACAAAACCATCGAGTGTTCAAACGATGACGTCCAAGTCTTGAGGATGGTCAAAAATGGGGTGTCTACAAGTGTGTCATTTTTAAGTCGTGTGTTAAGTAAAGATGGTCATCTATGGATAGCACGAAAGTGGTGGCGATTGTTGATTGGCCACGACCTACTTCTGTGAGAGGTACTGTAACGCCATTTTAGAATCTGATTTGCATTACCCTATCCATTATCATCATCCATTTCCTTATAAATGAAATTGTAGAAGCTACATCATTAGCTTAAATATATAATAGGAGTTCTCTCTCATGTATACATATGATGCACCAATAATTACAATTGATAAAGGAGCCTTAGGCTTACATTTACATAAATCAAAAGGGTTTAACCCTTGATACAAAACAATGGCATTCCGCCTACATATAGAAGGCCCCTTGGCCAAAAAACAAAAAGGAGCTTCTCAACTCAAGTAAATTTTGCATGCCTGTACTTGAAAAAGATTCAACAACGTGGGATGAACATATAATCCAATACGGATCCTAATAATTCTTATTAATATAGTACTATACATGTATATGATCATGAATACTCCACATAATACATATACAAATAAAGTTCTCTTTTTCATTATTCAAAATACACATATATAATTATAATTTCCTCAAAAGTCATTCTTTAACATTTCAAAAAGGATCATTCATTTATCTTACCATTTCATTCTTAATGATTCAAAAGAATTCACCAACTTCGAATGGTTTTAAAAGATAGCAATTTCAATAAGCATTCACAAATCCACTATGATAGACGGCCTCAAGCAATCTCAACAACTACATTACAAGTTAATACTTGTAATGCTAAGTGAGTCGTGAACAATTTCAACAATCTATAACATCATATAATTTACTAGAATCATTATCACAACTACATAATATCTCCGAAGTTATCATGCACATTTTCTAGCCATAAGCATAAAGGGGCAATTGGGCACCCATTACAACACATATACATATTTAAATGAAACATTACTATCACATAACACAATTCGGGCTTCATCAAGCCACTACCACCACTTTACCAAGCGCTAGTGTGAAATCCCATATTTTTATTGAAAAAAAAGAAGATATTTTTCAAATTTTTTGAATTATTATTCACATTATTTTGAATTTAATATTATGTATATTTCTATACTGAAAAAGTATTCAAAAAAACATTTTAAACTTTATATTATTACTCAATACTATTTTCTTAACATTATGGTATTTTTATCATCCTTCGATTTTTATCTCTCAAAGCTCTCTCTCCCCCTCCATCCTTATCTCTTTCTTCTTCCTCATCTCCCTCAAGAGCCATCGCCACCCATGTGAGTTTCATCATCACCATCTTTCATTCCTTTAATCCTCTTCATCACATTTGTCAACTTCATCAACACCACCGAACCACCAACTGCACTGCCATCATGAGCATCACCATCACCACCACCTTTCAACACCAAACCTACCTCCTTCACAACCAAGTTCCATCACCACTACCATCAAGCTCCACGACCACCATGTGAGACCCCTGACTTTTGTAATTTCTTTAAGATCCTCACTTTTGGATTATTTTAATGAAAGCTCTCGAATTCTCATATACTTGCAATTTTAACCCTAGTATCGAAAACGCGTCCCTATTGGAACCATACAAACTCTAATTGATCCCGGTAATTTAGAAATCAATTTTAATACCCTAATGATAACTAATTAAGTCCCTAAGTAAGGATTGATTACCTAAAGTCCTAGATTTCCAATTCTCACTACAATCGTTCGATTAATCGCCGTTTAATTTGAAATGAAGAAACTTAATCTGAATTTAATTTCCAAACCCTAATCCAATTAAATGCTACACTTAAATAAATATTCCAATTCATAAATTAATGTCTTAGCCCTCACAATTTATTATAGTTTCATTTTGACCCCAAGTTAGTACCATTATACATATATATATATATAAATATTTGTATTTTTTGTTCACAAATAAATAATTTTGTATCTAAAATATCTTCAAAAGAAAAAAAAAGAAAAGAAAAATCTACAATTTATACACAAATCATCAAAGAAAATCCCCCTAAATCCAAGTACTATAGCTAGCCACCTCTTCTTATATATATAGTTGTACTTTTGTAATCAAATCTCACAAGATATGGAAAGACTTTGATCAAGTACCCTTGAATCAAGGGATTACGTTTGTACCTTACATCAATTTAGTTCTACATTGACTTCATCAAAACTAGTTCATATTGAAGTACGTAATTAAGGTCCATAATCATCCACTATTCCATTTCATCCTAACTAAATCCAAAAATATTTAATTGAATTGGAACCAAGGTCATTTTGGACTTTTCACACCAAATTCTCTATAAATACACCACCACCCTTCACATTTTACACATCAAATACATTGGGAGAAAGTGAACCTTGGTGGTGGAGGAGAGGAAAAGAGAAGAAAATTGTGCAAACACTTAACATAGCTTCAAGTAAGCCACAACACAATCCTCTTTTTTCTTTTCTCATTCAAATACATGATCTTATAGGTTTTAAATATTATTTTTAGATATGTATTCATGGTGTTCTTCTATTTGAATAAAATAATTAGGGTCATGTTTCTTTTCGTACTTGTAGGTTCACTTAATGGAAGCAAAACCACCTTTTTCTATCCATTTCTCACATTATTTCCAAAGGCATGTCTCATTTCTAAAATGCTCAGTTATTTTTACACTATTTAACATATTGTTGTCATAAGAGAAGAGGAAAATTACTCATGGTTGCCCCTTTTTTCTATTTCTCTTTTTATTTGAAGTTTTGTGCAAGAAAGACAGATATTTTCAATCTAATTTAAAAAATTCCAAAAAAAATACATAAAAATCCCATTGACCTCATTTTTATGTCAAAATTTTCCTTAATGTGTTATCTTTCAAGTAAAAATGGTTTTATCGAAGAAGAGTGAGTGGTTTAAGAGAAAATCCGATTTTCATAACAGTTGACGAATTTGGATAACAATGGAGTGTTTCTTTAATGACTAAAAATCTAGGAAAGCTATCCCAACTTTGAAAGATAATCTAGAAACTAGATAAGATTCTCTACAAACTATGGAGAGACCGAGTTCTGGAAAAATCTGAAAATATCTCTTAGATTGTGATCTTTAAAGTGTACCTAATCTGAAAATTTGTTTTTGTTAATGATTTCATACTTTTAATTTCATAAATGTGCTTATTATCACATGTTTGAGCCTTAGTATGATATTTACATTATTGTGTCTATATTTCTTTACCATAATGCTTTGATGATGCTCATACTTGTATGGAAATTGTTGTCTAGATAACTTGTTCTAACCTTAGCTTAAAACATTTAACACAACAAGAAACTTAATTGGGGTGGTAATTAGGCTTTTGATCACTAAAGTAAATTTATAAAATAATAACTCATGCTTTTAAGTATTGATTAGATGATTTTTATTGATGAATTAGTAATGAAAGGAATTGGTATCGAATTGATGATGAGACGTTTTCCCTAAGTGAGCTAAATCTTGCACCAGTGTGTCACGGTACCCTAAGATGAAACGAGGCATATTCTGACTGTCTACGGATTTGGGTATGGAATAAGGATGGCAGTGAGGATCTCACAGAGGGCTTGTGTTCCTGGAAGGTCGTTGCTCCTTGGTAGGCCATTGACGTTACAACTCGAATATATAATTCGGGGCGTAGGCATCCTTGGCGCTTATATTGGTATAGGGTTAGGGGAGGTCCGAATAGCTTTGTATCCAATGCTTAGTGGTTGGTTAGGAATGGTGATTCCATGGGGAATCGCCTATAACTAACTTAATGAATAGTTAACCTAGGGAAATGAAACCTATTATAAGCTTTGCTTGATTGTTGCATCTGCTGTAGGTTATGTTCCTTCCATTGTTATGATTGTGTATTGGATTTGAAAAATGGGTGGGGTGTGTGTGCATTTATTGGGCATTCCAAATTCATGGCATTTCATGCCAGGTACCGAAGAGACCTTTATAGATGACAGAGAATCGAAGACCTTTGAAGACTTTTGGCTGTCTTAAAAAGAACTAGAAGATATTTTTTTTTTAAAATCCATCTGTAATATTTTCTCTTTTGAATGTAACACTGATGGAACTTTGGGTTGTAACTAAATCCCAACTTTTGAAATTAGTATTACTTATATCTATATACATGTCTTTTGAGGACCTATTTATATACATGTTAACTTATGTAGACCTTATGTTAATACCTAGTGGAGATCTGCAAAAAATGTAACCTTGCTATTTAAGGTGGTTGGACTTTGAAGGGAGGCTATATTAACTCTTTCGACCTTTCTGGGATCTTACTTGTTTATTGACCAAAGGACTCATTAGTGACATGTCCTAGAGTTATAACCTTAGGAAAACCCTGTAATTATTAGTTAATGTATCCTTGATATTTCTAATTTTTGGGGCATCACACACCATCACTGCAAGCTCTGTCACAACCACCGGACCCCACCACCACCATCACTTAATTTTGTTACCACCAATAACCACTCTTCACAACGTGATATAGGTGAAGAGGAAGAGGAATGAGGAAGATGGTAGGGAAAGAAAGAAAATTAGAGAAGTTTATTTTGAATTTTCAAAGTTGGTTTGTGGGCTAATTATGTCGAAACCACTCATTTCGGGAAGAAGTGAGAAAACAAGGTATCGTAGGATGAAGTACGAAGCAAGATGAAGAGATTGGTGAAAGAACAGAGTAAAACGATCAAGAATCAAGAAAGTCATGGAGTCCAAGAGATGGGTCAAATAAAAGTAAAAAATGAGAAGAAAAATCTTATATTTGATCAATTTTTTCAGAGCTTTGACGGCAAGCAAAAAAGACAGAACGAGGCGTGTGAGAGGTGATATCATATATGCTTATTTTGTGAAATTATTTTATCATGCCTTAGTTGCCTCATGATTAGCTTTGGTTAATATTGTGGTGATTATATATTGTTCGAACCAAAAACATAATGAACTTAAGAAGGGGAAACTTAATCGGGTGGTATCGGGTTTGCGTTCACTCGTAATGATTTGAAAGGATTGTTGAACTGGTTGGTTCAGTAATGAAATGATGGTGGGACATGTTCCTTTTGAGTTAAGTCTTGCCCAAGTTGTGTCATGACACTCAAGTTGGCTTAGGTTTAGAATGCGGTTCTTTATCTCAGTCTTGCAGTGGTCTTGCAAATCACAAATGAGAATGCTTGTGGCACAAATGAGAATTCTTGTGTTAGACCGGAACACAAATGCGAATTCTTATGGCCAACGGGTTATGACTATCTTGCATTCCAAGATGACACGACCTAGGCACATAACCCTAGGAGTGGGCATCTAGAATGGTCAGCAGGAAAGGGTACTGGTTTGCCTAAAGCCAAGCTTGAAGTGTTGGGTAGGTACGACATTCCATGGGGAATCACATAGAATTGACTTCTGACTGAATAATATAAGAACTATAACTCATAACAATTGTGATTAGACTTTTGAATGCTTTCATGATGTGCTTATTATTATTGTCATCTATTTGATATAAATGATTTTGCTTGATTAATGCTTTCACTGTATAATATTATCATGTACATTAATGTTTATCTTTACTTGTTATTATTTATACAATTGTATTGCTATATCTATACTTGTTCGTATTATTCGGGGGCGTAGACACCCCATTTTGACCGGCCTTAAGACTTGGGCCCTCTTTTTTCAACACCCAATGATGAAAGTTGGAATATGCTATCTTACGAATTCCTCAGTAGGAGAGCCAGATTCAAGCTTTAATCCTAACCCTATACTCGTTTTGGCCAAACTATTTTAGACGATTTTTAAATCTTTTTCAAAATGTTTTTTTTTTTTGGTATGCGCATTCAAACATTTATGTAAGGTCCGAGGCTCGTATTTTCAAAATTCAGCTATCATATTTTCTTAGTAAATTGAGCAAGAACAAAGTGGAAAGAATGAGAATTTTCCAAAAAAAAAAAAAAAAAACGCCTGTTTTCCCCTTCTAAAAAACTATCTAGCCAAATGATTTTTTGTCTGGCCAAACACTTTTTTGTCTGGCCGGGAAATAGAGTAGTTTTGGGAAATTCGACATTTTCTCTGAATTTTACACAATTATCTTAGATATTTTGCCTTTAAATGTGATAACCTTATTTTGTGTTATACTGTTAATCCTTAATTATATTTGTGATTATGTGCTTAATGTGAATTTGGATGTTAATAATGTGATTATGTGTATTTTTGAATTCATATATGTCCATTGTAGAGAAATATGTTCAGTATTCTATTATAAACTGAAATTGAGGGCTGTAGAGGCGACAGAAACCAAAATTGATTGTACCGTTGTGATCAACACAATTTTTAGAGTCTACGGTGAAATTTATTAAAATTTGATTCAAACTGAATTAATTAGATTAATTCAAATTAATTAAGCCTTCAATTAAAATTAAACTAAGCCTTGATTAATTAGCTTAAGTTTGGATTAGTGAATTAAGTTAATGAAGCCTATATATATGCTAATTAAAGGGCTTAACTCATATTTTGAGCTCAAAAATCTGCCAAGAGAGCTCTAGGGAGAGAGAGAACAAGGAGAATTGTAGGAGATTGGAAGGAGACTTGGAGAATTAACCTAAGATACACTTGAATTCACACACTAGGTATGAAATTCTACCTTAATCCTTGTAGATAAAACATGTAGAAGTTGAATTCATCTAGTTTTTGAGTTTATTTGCATGAAATTGTACAATAGAGGCATGAATCACCTTGAATTAAGGAAATGAGTTGAAATATGTACATGCATGCATGATCCTTCATTTTGAGCTCAGATTTCTTGAATTGCATGCATGCATGAGGTCTAGAAGACAAGACCTTGAAGGTTTTTCATGGTTTTATACATTTTATTCCATCTTGTTGTGTTTTGAAAAGAAAAGCATTCAACGGCACCAGCAAAGAAGAAGGTTTGTCCCTATTTTGTTGTGTTTTTCCTGCATTTGCCTCAACGACATGATGTTTTTATTATCACAATCGCTCTCGACACGTGCAAAGTGTGTAACGTGTGAAAACCCTCAGTTAATACTACCTCTGCGTGGGTTGGTGGTTAACACGAACCTCAATTAATATCGCCCCTGCACTCGTTGGCGGTTAACACCACCCTCGGTTAATATTGCCCCTTACTTGGGTTAGCGGTTAACACTACCCTCGGTTTATATTGCCCCCTATGTATGTTGGTGGTGGTTAATATTGCCCCCTGCGCGGGTTAGCAATTAACACCACCCTCTGTTAATACTGCCCCCTGTACGGGTTATCGATTAACACCACCCTTTGTTTCCTTTTTCATGTTACGGTATGTTTGGGGTGTGTTGTGGAGTTCCTTGTTGCTGTGACTACCAGTCATATGCGACTTTGGCTGTGGTCATCATTTCCCTCCAATGTCATGGCACGTGTGGGTTTTGCATTTCTTTCATTCATGTAGAGCACGGTTATATGTATTGTACGCTTTTCCGCAGTTGTTAGCTTACTTAGAGTCATTTGCATGAGGTCCTTCTCTTTCTTTGGTTATCTCTGCAATTTATCTTTGTTCTACCTCGTCATCTTCCATGGCATTCACATTATTACACTTTTCAAAACTCTAACAATGTGGTACACGTAAGCCCAATTATCAAATCATGGCAACGTGTGCTGCGTAAGCCAGCTTTTCAAAAGTGCTTCGAGCATGGCATTTGCATTTTGGCCCTGAACTGCGCTAGTTTGATTTCTTGCAAAGGGATAAGGCAACCCTCGGGTTCAACCAAATTTTATCTGCATGTTGTTTGTTTGCCCAAATCTTACGGTCTCATCAAAAGGCTCATTTTCAGGCTTTGACATTCATTCACATTATGAAATGAGGCACTGAGCTCTGTCAAAGAGGGGCAACTGTAAACACCCCATTTTTTACTAACTTTAAGACTTGGGCACTCTCTTTTGAGTTCCTAATGATGAAGATAAGATGTATTAATCTTACAAGTTCTACCACAAGAAACCTAGGGATCAAGCTTTAAAACCATCCAATACCTATTTTGGACAAAATATTTTTGGCCAGAATAAAAAACCTTCTTTCAAAATGAATTCTAGTGGTGTAATTCTAGACATTTCCATAGTGTTCTGAGGCTTACATTTTCAAAATCAAAGCATTGTATTCCTTCAAACAAACTAAGCAAAGGATGTAGTGGAAATGAATGGAAGGGATGAAATCCTCTAAAATACCTGTTTATCCATTCAATTCAAGTTAACCTTCTATTGTTGATCTAATAGTGTGCCTGCTGGCTGGCCGGACGTCATATACTAGTTGGCCAAAAGGATGCGGATCACCAAAGGAACAGGTGGTTGAATGTTCCGGGTATAGAGCATTTTTTAGAATTTCAACTTGCTTTGCTTACCTACCGCTAACTGTAGACACCCCATTTTTGACCGTCCTCAAGACTTGGACGTCACCGTTTTAAACACTCGGTGATCATCCATGTTCGTGTTCGTCCTGAGTTCTCGGAGGTCTCGGCCACGCGTCTTGCCTCAAGACCTCTCGACTCGACTGTTTTGTGTTTGGTTTTGCACCAAACACTTGTGTTTTGCTTTTGAGGGGCAGAGAATGGCTTGATGGCCATCCCCACACCTCACCAGCCATGGCTTGAGGCCACCGGCTATTGTTTTGTTGCCATCGGCCAAATGTTTGGCCGGCCAGCACTATTTGTGGTCGGCCGACCATTATTTTGGCCAATTTGTCATTTTTGGCTGGCCGACCACTGTGCATTTGCTTTTGCAGATATTTTAATGCCAGCTGTGCTAGCTAGTATACACTTTGCCCCCCCCTCCATACACGTGTATGGAGGGATTTCACTCTTGCTTAGCTTGTTTTGTAAGCTTGCAAGAGTGATCCTCTATAAAGAGAGGGCCTCTCCTCCCTCCTCAAGGGTTACAAAAATTCCAGAGGGTCTCTGATATTAGGGTTAGGGTTGTGTATCTCTTCTATCTCTATATCTCCCTCTCTTGTGTGTATAAGTGTGTGTTTGTCCCTTACTTTTGTGTACAAACACCTAGTTCTACACCTTACCTTGGTTGCTGAGGAGCCAATAGGTTGTTCTTGAAGTTCTTGAGTGGATTCAAGCTTGGAGAAGCAGCTGGAGTGCTGTTCTTGAAAGGGGCCTACAAAGGTAAGAATTTCACCCTTTTTACCCGATTTTTGCATAGGCTTTTAGACATCCTTGCTTGCTGTTTTAAGCTTAGTATATAACATATAAAAGTTCTGATTTTGCTTGCTTAAAATAGTTGTTTGAGGTTGCTTTGAGCTTTGGGGTTGTTTGACCCCTCTTAGGCCTTGTTTGGCCCCTATTTTGTGCTATTTTGGTGAGCTCCGGGACCACCTTGTTTGGGCCTCCTCACCACTGAAATCTTGAGGGATTTCAGTGGTGAGGATGGTGTCTTAAGGTCCTAAGAAGGAGAGGGCCATCCCCTCTCCTTGTTGCCTTCAAAAAGTGCCATTTTAGCCTCATGTGTGAGCACTATTTTTAAGTTCATGTTGGCTATGTCTTAAGTGTTATTTGTGCTTATTTTACCATAATATAGCACTGTTTTTACTTGGTTTAGACACACCATGCATGCCCTGCATACTTGTCTTGTAATGCCGTATTTTGCCTTAACATGCTTTAGGCTTTGACCCTTGTTCTAGCATGATTTTGGCCAAGCTTTGTGAAGCTTTTGTGTATGTTTTAGTGTGCTTTAGCTCTGTTTTTAGTTGTTTTGGCCATGCTTGACATGCTTTGTATAGCCACCTTGCATTTTGGCTTGTTAGCCTTAGGTGTGTGGACTTTGCTTGCATACTTTGCTTGCTTTAATTAGTTGGTTTGGCACCTCTATTTCATGCAATTTCAGAGTTTGGTATGCTTGCCATGTGTCCATGATTATCTCCCTTTAAGTGTGCTTAAAAGTTGCCTTTTGATGCTTAGGAATTGGATCATGTATGCATGCATGCTTGTATGTGCATTTGGCCCCATTTTCATAGCCTTTGGCCACTGTTTGGGCTTAGTAGAGAGCTGTCTATCTTGGTATGAGTCCATTGTTCGCGTGTTGTTGCATGCTCGCCTTGTGTGTAGTTGAATACTTGGCCTACCGCATGTGTTGCATGCTTGAATCATAGTGCATTTGGCATGCATTCTCATCTTTGTTTTGATTGCTTAACATGCCATATATTTTGCATATTTGCATGATTGGCATTGCATCTTGCATGCTCAATTAGCTTGCATACTTGTTATATGCTTTGCATACTTGCCACATGTTCATGTTGCCTACTTGGTTTCCATGCCTAGGGTGCATTGCATTGAACATGCATGTCTTGTCTCTTGATCAAGTGATAAAGGTTGGGCCTTATTTGTTTATTTGGTTTGCATTTCATTTGAAATTAAAATGCGCAACTTGGCTTCTTGGGCCATCACGCATCGAAATGCGCGATTGATGGTCCAAGGGCCGAGTGCCAAGCTCCTTTGAGTCATGAATATGATAAGGAGTGTGGTTGGTGCAAACATTGCTTGAAATGCATTGCCATGCCATGTTTTGCCCTCTGCTGCTATCAAAACAGGTTCTGCAAGAAGCTTTGGCCGGTCGACTACATCAAGTGCCGATCGACCAATTATGGATGGCCGATAGCTCCATAGATGGTCGATGACCACTCCCCTTTAGCCGGTGACCATTCCTCATGGCCGGTGGCATTCCCCAGTGTTCATGAGGTGTACCTTGGGAATTGTGCCATTTTCAGAGGAGCAGAGCAGTGAAAACAGAGGCAACTTGTACATGGCATTGGATTTTCGGGCGAAGCCAATCCGTGCACGCGTGCATCCCTCTTCCCGAGGCCTTTTAATGCTTTCCTTAGCTTAATTGATTTGTTAATTAATTAGGTGGTCTATAAATTATTTAATTAGGTTGTAGGTTAATTAAAGTGTATTATTCTTTTGGTCCCTCCGAGCGAGGGCGAATTTGTAATAAGTGTGAGTGCGTGTGTACATGTCTTCCAAACCCCCACTTCTTTCTCCCTTTTACTTACCTGCTTTGATGGTTAGTATTAGGGCATGTTTAATTTAGCATACCTTATGCTATGCATGCGTGCATCATTCATCAATCTTGCATGCACCGGGCTCGGCGCATCATGCTAACCGCATAGTATTTCAATTCCAAACTTGAATACGTGCATCGAGTTGTCGCATTTCACATGTCATCCTTAGATTAGCCGAGCCTATTCTAATGACACTCTGTATGCGATGCATTAGCCATTTGTTAACTTGGACTAGGGTCATGCATGATTACTAACTAGTTCATTGCTTTGGCACGGAGTACGATGTAAGTATTTATGCTTTAGCATCTCGCATGAGTGTGAATGTTAACATGACAGCATGCTTACCATGTGGCTATGTGCTTATGTGATATTACTGCCTGAATGCCTGTGGGTGAAGGTTGGATTGTTTGAGTTGGAACAACTCATTGAAATTCGTGTTTTAGCCTACTTGTGAGTAGCAAATTTCAAACTGTCTTCCAAACAAACGGATATGCGATGCTTTGTTTCAAATTAGGCGATCTAGTCTATACTTTTGTGTTGTGCGCATCACATAGTAAGATTAGGCTAATAATCGGAATAAGAATGCATAATGTTTTCAAAACTAGATATCATGGTTAGTAAAGGCCGATCTTCGGATCGGGCGAGAGGGGGGTGCTCATAGCTGACCTTCCCCAATTGTACCCAAGTTCCCGAGCCGAGGCAACTTTGGTGATGACGGACATGTGGCCTTAGGTGACGAGTCAGGGTTTCCTAAATTTCCCAAAATAAAATATTTAGGTGGCGACTCTGTATCTGGCAAAGCAGTCCATGTTTGGCACTTCTTTCAAAAAAATCTGTTTTCTCAAAACGATTTGCCGGATTTGGACTCTTTGGTTCAGATTAAGAACCGTGACAATCGAGTCCGAACTGTGGCAGCATAGGCCCCACGAGGGCGCATCCACAATATCTCAGTTATTTACACCATGGGCTCTATATTTACACCATGGGCTCTATAAATAGAGCTCAGCAAGTCTATGCAAGCTTTTGGACCTCTCTCTCCTCTTCTCTTACTCTATACCTACCGCCTTCACTTTCTAACATTAAAAACTCCATTAAAGCTTGATTATAAGCTCTGGACAAAGGAATTGGACAACAAATAACACATCAAAAAGTACTTGAGGGAACCAAAAAGGGAGTTTGTGAACAAAAGGACTCACCCTTTTTAAGAGGTGAATTCTTTGCATCTTTAATCCCTTTTCCACTCTTTTTTCTTCAGTTCTAACTTCATTTTAATCATGTGATTGTTGTAAGTCCTCATAGATGTGGAGGGAGTAGAATATAGCCACTCATCCATTGAGTTGATAGCTTTTTATTCATTTTCTTGCTTTCCTTAGCTTTTAAATTCATTGTTGTTATGCATCTTGGACCCTTGTAATCCATCAACAAGTTCAATAAGTAGAATAGCTTTTCTTGTTACTATACTCCTCTCATTCATCTATCCTATCTCTCAAGTGCATCAATCCATGTGTTCCATCTGTTTGCTCAATTACCTTTCTTTGAGCATTTTGGAAGTAAAATAAGAGATTTTGGGTCAAAAGAAGTTGAAACCTCCCTTCTTGATCAGTTGTGAACATAGAGAGGGGTGTAACCATCTGTGTGGAGTTTTTCAAAAAATTTGATGAATCCCTTGTTTTAATGAGCAAAGCTTCCACCAAGAAATGATTTGCATTAATCTACAGTCTCCACTTAATAACATGGATTTGGGCATTGATTTTCCTTTATTAACAAAGAGAAGATGTAGGTTCCTATCCATTTCTTAGGCTTGAATTAGTTCTTGATTTTGATTCATTCCTTTGTTAATCTATCGCAAAATATCTATTGTATATATCTTTTTATATCATTGTTAAGGGTTGTAGCCCATCTACCTCTTCCTCAAGTGATCTCTGTGAGCAGAGGTGTTAGAAGGGATGAGCACCCCCTAGAAAGTGTCTTTGGCCTCTGTTCTAGAATTCTGCACTAACCTAAATCTCAATCGGAAGAAGAATTTGGCCGACTACTTCCCTGTTAGATCGACCCATTTTGTGTCTGGCTAAACATATCCTTCTAAGAACAAAGCAAGTAGTTTCTAGAGAGTGCTCTCCTGGATGGTTCTGGAGCTTTTGGATGATTTATTTAGTATGATTTGTTAGATTCAGCAGTAGTTTGGCTAAATCAATTCATTGTTGTAATAATCTCTCTCTCCCTTCCTTTCCCATTTGAATTATTGTAATAATCTTTGAACCCCACGTCTTTCTAACCCTTTTACTTACATGTTTTCCATACTGCATCATGTTTTATTTATGATACATGTATATTGCATCCATTTTTCATGCATTCGTGTTTGGTTCATCAGCATTTGTGGAATTTGTCATTTTCAAAGTTGAATACATGCATTACTCCATGTCTTGAGATGATATTCATTTCATATCTTAGTATCTAGACTTCTAGATGCATGTTGTGTATGTATTGCATTAGTCAATTGTATATAGGATCATGCATACCAATATATACCTAAACATTTCATGGGGCCTGCCTCGGAGTACTAGGTGAGGAGTTTTTGGCGTTAGCATATTGCATGTGCATGTTCCTTATCATATCACCATGAGGCCAAGTGCTTAATTGAGATCTCTATTTGAATGCCAGTGGATGGAGGTTATGTTGTTTATATTGGAATATAGATGATTCTTATGTTGTTGAGTTTGCATAAAAAAGACTTTTAAAAAATGCATGAAATCTAGGCATAACCAAAATTAATGACACAATCTATACCTACATGCCTCAGATAGTAATGGTAGCATTATTAATAACCAAAACATAAATATATGTTGATTATAAAAACCAAATCATGACATAGTAGAGGTCGATCTTTTGATCAGGTGAGGGGGGTGCTCAATTAATGACCTTCCCCTCTCATACCTAAGTTCTTGAGCTGAGACACTTTGGTTATGACGGACGGTAGCCTTTGGCACGAGTCACAGGTTTCCTAATTTCCCTAAAACATTAGATGGCAACTCTAAAATCTGGTGATGTAGTCCATTCCTAGCAAATATTTTTGCAAAAAAATAGGTTTTCTATAATAATTGCCAAATCTAGATTCTTATTTTTTGTTTCACATTGCACTAGTGATATTAGATTAGAAATTAAGGGTCTGAACTATTGGGCGTGCTTGGTAATCCCAAAGGCATTCCACAATAGGCTCTATTAAATAATAAGCTTGCGTAATTTTTTTGAAAAAAAATGGTCCTCATCGTGTCCTTTGCGTGTCCTCAGCGTGTTAGGCGCGTGTTCGATGCATGTCAACCAACTACAGGTCACCTAGAGAGTGATCGTGATTGATAGTATGCATGTATGTATTGATTTACATGTGATCTCAGTAATTTACTCACATTTATATGATTTTTTTTTTTTTTTTGATTAACAGGTCAAGCATTGCGATCAAAAAAACGTTTCATGCATTGAGTTATGCATTCTATAATTTTTGACAAATGTTTCTTAAAATTGCAGCATGTATGCCTATCTAAATTGATATACAAGGATAACCTCAATAGTTTACTTAATAAGGAGCAATCTAGGGAAGAAAGTAATAAGTTACATAAACATCTCGAGTCAGATAAGAATATAATCTTTGTTATGCTAGTCCAATTTGCATACCTTAAATTGTTGCATAATCAACCTCAGCTAATTAAATTACAACTTTTGCTTAATTTAGAAATAATTAACATCATTTGAAACAATAAGTTATAAGTATGTCAGAGTGTCCGAGACGTGTCAGGAGCATGTCCGTCTTCGATACGTATTCGACACCTATACGTTACCTCTAAAGAGGTGTTTGTGCTTCATAGAATTGCCTCCTTGATTAATCAATTCTTCCTCGATTAAGTTTCCAAATTTTATTTTTCCTGCTTGCTTTGTTGTTCAATCAAGCAAATGCCTTTTATATCCTTCCATTTTTCCTTGCCTCTTTGATTTCCTTCAATGCATGTGATGTAAATAGGGCCAGCAAAACAAGAAACTCTTACAGAAGGCAGTAAATAGGCAAACATAATAGCAAACAAGAAACTCATATAGAAGATACCGGAATTTGTTAGTCTTCTAGATCTGGACAACAAGGAAAATAGTATCTTAAGTGCTAGCCTCTTCACGCATACAAAAGCGACAGAGGGACTGGTAGGTGCCATGGGGTCAAATCCTCAAACCATAGCCTCGAAATCTTTAATACCATAGTTGCTTTGAAAGCTCTAAGCTCAGATCTATATTTTTCTTCAACAAAAAATCCCTTTTCTATGCATATCACTCTCTTTTTATAGAAAGACAAGAGGCTTCTTCAAATAGCCAACTCAAAACCTGTGTTTCATGGACTTGTCAACTTCGGCCGGAGTACTCGTGTCAACACAACACAACATGACATGGGTATGGGTACAGGTGTAAGACATAAGTAAGACACATCACCTTTGTAATGGACGCGACTGGCCACAGATGACTACTGATGACAAATATGAGTCTGCTATGGTGAATCGACGAAGATGAAAACGAAGACAAAGACAAAGAAGAAGGAAGAAGATATGTTCAATAAAAAATGTTGAGCCCTTATAAAAAGTAAAAACACTGCCCAATAAAAAAAATATTTAAACATAGGCTCTATTAAATAATAAACTTGCTTACGCGTATTAATAGAAAACATGTTCAATCCAATATATTTGGAAATAATAAAACCTAGGCTTTATTAAATAATAAACTTGCTTAATTTTTTTTGAAAAAAATAGTTCTCATCGTGTCCTTTGTGTGTCCTCAGTGTGTCGACATGTGTCAAACAACTGTATGTCACCTCTAGAGAGGTGATCGTGCTTCATAGTATGCACGTATGTTTTGATATACATATAATCTCAATAATTTACTCACTTTTATATGAAGTTTTTTTTTTTTTTTATTAATAGGTCAAGCATTGCGATGAAAAAAACATTTCATGCACTGAGTTATGCATTCTATAACTTTTTGTTGACAAATGTTTCTTAAAATTGCAGCACATATGCGTTTCTAAATTGTTAAACAAGGATAACGTCAATAGTTTACATAATAAGGAGCAATCTAGGGAAGAAATTAATAAGTTTCATAGTGTAGACACCCCATTTTTGACCGACCTTAAGACTCAGATGTCATCGATTGAGCGCTCGGTGATCGTGCATGTTTGTGCTTGTTTCGAGGTTTCAGAGTTTTCGGCTGAGTGCCTTGCCTCCGGGCCTCTGAACTCTTTGTGTTTCGGCTCGGTTTGTGGACCAAGCCTTGTTTCCCTTCCCTGGAAGGAGGAGGAGGTCTGTGGGCCACCTTTTTGTGGTCGTAGACCACTTTCCTCGTTTGGGTACCAGTTTCTGATTTTCGGAGCCTTCGGCCGCGCGCCTTGTCTCGGGACCGCTTAACGTTCTCCGTTTGGCGTGGTTTTTGAACCACACCTTGTTGCCTCTGCCTAGAGGGACACTGTGGTCCGAGAGACCACTTTTGTGGTCGTAGACCACTTTTGGTGCTCGTAGACTAGTTTTCGGGTCTCTCGGCTGCGCGTCTTGCCTCCCAGACTTTCGTCTTGCATCTTTTTGGTTTGTTTTTGGTGCAAACCTTGTTTTCCTTGTTTGGAAGGTGGTACAAGGGTGGGAGGCCAGTTCTTCCCCTTGGAGACCACTTTCCTTTCTGCCAGCCAGTTTTCTGGTCGGGCAACTGGTTTTCTTGGTCTTTGGACCACCTTTTCTGGTCGGCCACCACACCATTGCCTTGCTTTCATGCTGCAGACCATCTCCCCCCCATGGCCGACCACTTTTTGCCCTGGCCGACCACTTTCACTGGTCGGTTCGACCAGTAAAAGTAGCTGGCCAACCACTTCAAGTGGTCGGCAGCTTTCTATCACCTTTTTGGAGATATTTTCTTTCCAGCTGTCACAGCTGGAAGGCACAAAAACCATCCTCCATACACTAAGCTTGTCCAACATGCTTACACTTTTGTTCTCTATAAGAGAGGACCTCCCCCCTCCTCCTCCAGGTTCAGAAAATTGTGCTTGAGAGTTATAGATACACCTTTGTATCTATCTTGCATTTTCTCTTCATATTTGTGTTCAAAAGTGCCTTTTTATCACACTACTACACACAAACACACACTCAAACACCATCCTCTTGGAACTGAGATCCCTAGGAGCTAGTTTTGGAGTTTTTGGATTAGTTTAAGCTCAGAAAAGCTGCTGGAGTTGTGGTTTTGAAGGTGTTCTTCAAGGGTGAGTCAACTAGCCTTTAAACCCTTGTTTTGGTTTAAGCTTTTGGACCTATTTGCATGCTGATTTAAGCTTAACTTTATACTATAAAAAGTTTTGATTTTACATCCTTAACATGTTTGTTTAAGGTCACTTTTGTGTTGGGGGTAGTCTACCCCCCCTTAGGCCTTGTTTGGCCTTGTTTTTTGGCCTTCCTTTTAAGCTATTGGGACCACCTTGTTTTGGCCTTCTCACCACTGAAACTCATAGGAATTTCAGTGGTGGAAATGGTGTTTTGAGGTCCCAAATAGGAGAGGGTCATCCCCTCTCCTTGTGTTTTGTATACTTGCCATATTAGCCTCATGTTTGAGCATGTTTGTTAAGCTTATGTTGGCCATATCTTAGCATGTATTTGGGATTATTTCAGCATGGCATACCACTGTTTTGGTTTGGTTTTGTCACCTCTTGCATGCCTTATACACTTGTAGTGTATTTCTCACAAACTAGTCTTGTATGCTTCATGAAGTAGCATGTCTTCCTAGCTTATTTTAAGTCCATTTTAGCATGTTCTTGGTGTTGTTTTTCCATGATATACCTCTGTTAAGGTTTGGTTTGATAGCCCCTTGCATGCTCCATGCACTTGTAGTGCATTTCCATAAACTAGCCTAATGTGTATCATGCTTTTGAACATCATTCTAACATGATTTTGGCTTAACTCTAAGAAGCTTTTGTCCATGTTTTAGCATGCTCTAGCTCTGATTTGTGTTGTTTTGGTCATGCATGCATTGCTTTGTATAGCCATGGTTCAATCTTGCTCACTAGCCTTGTGTATTGAGTCCACTAGCATGCATTACTTGGACTATTTTCATGATTTGGCATCATTTGAAATGTGATTTCAGTACATGTAGTGTGGTCATACACTTGCATTTGTCACTCTTTCAATGCTTTGAAAGGTTGGTTCTTTATGCCTTAAACATGAGCCATTGTGTATGCCTTCATGCCTAAGCTTGCGAGCTATCATTTCAATGTGTATTTGGGGTTATTTTTCCATGATATAACTCGAATTTTTGTTGGTGAAGCCATCTCATGCTTGGTCTTGGTAGGTGTAGTGTAACCCTCCCTTTTCACCTTGCATATTCCATGCCTTATGCCCTTCATGCTAGCTTGCTTTGGCTTCCTTCCATGCATGTTTTAGACTCATTTTGACATGTTCTAGGACTGTTTTGGGTTGCCTTGACCATATGCTTCATGTTTTGCATAGTTGTAGTACAAATGGCTATGCTGGTTTCAAGCTTTGGGTACCATAGCATGATTTGGCATCATTTACCATGACATTTCAGAGCATGTAGCATTGCCATGTTCCCATTTCATTCACTCTTTAAGTGCCTTTGAGTGTTATGCATTGTTGCCTTGTTCGTGGCCTAGCATATATGCCATCTTGCCTAGGTCCTTGTGCCCTCATCTTAGCATGTTTTGGTCTTTGTTTAGACCTAATTAAGCTCTGTCCATGGTTGGTTCATGCATTTGTGCCATGTGTTGCATGTCCCCTTGCATAGTCCTCCTTGCTAGCCTTATGCCTTAAGGACCCTACCATGCCATACTTGTATTGTTTGAATGATTTGGCATCATTTCATACCTTATTTCAGTGCACTTAGTGTTGTTACACTTCCACATTTGTCACTCTTTGAGCACTCTTGAGGGTTGTGCTCTTAGGCCTAGTGGATAGGCCAATGCATGTGCATGCTTGGATATGCTTTTGTGCCTTAGTTTTATCATTATGGCCACTGATTTGGGCATGACCGAGCTTTGCCTATTTTGGTTTAAGTCCATCGAGCATGACATGTGAATGTTGTTACATTGCATCATGTTGTTGCATGCTTATGTTGCCTTGCATTGTGTATGCATGCATTAGCATTGTTTGCATGTCATTAGCTTTGTTAAGTTGATCATGTCACATTGCATTGAGTATGCCATGTTGTTGTTTGCATTGTGTATGCCATGTTACATTGCATTGTGCATGCTTGTTGTTGGCATTTTGTTTAGCATGATAGTTGCCTTGCATTTTGTTTGGATTAGGTATTAGTCCAAACATGAGGAACGAGGGACGTTTTATACTTGAAGTGATGAAACGTGCCTCAATTCTCAGTCGTCGACCCTCTTGATCAATCATGATAGATGTTAAGGCATTTATGTGTTTATGTGTGCATTCATTTCATATTGAATTGTGCAATTTGGCTTCTCGGCCATCATGCATCGAGATGCATGATTGGTGGCCCGAGGGTCGAGAACCGCACTCCCTTGAGCTTATGAAATGATAGGGGGACTGGTTGTGCACACATACCTTGCAAATGCATTACCATGCCCTTTTTTGCTCTCTGTTGCAGCAAAGTGGAGAAGTGCAGCAAAACTGGTCGGCCGACCAGAAAAACTAGCTAGCCGACCACTTTTTCTGGTCTGCAGCAATGGAAAGTGGTCGGCCAGTGGCTGGTAACATCCCTAGGTGGTCGGCCATGCTCCTACAGGTCCCCAAGGTGTGTTAGAAGCTTTCTGGAGCTTGGTGCAAGGTTTTGAGAACAGTTACAAACAGAGGCAAATCGGGGCATCGCGACGGATTTCCGAACGAGGCAACCGGGCATGCATGCACTCCTCTTCCCGAGGACCTCTCTTTACTGCTTTCCTTAGCTAGTTTATGCTTTGGTTTTGTACCTAAGTAGTTAATGCGTTTAGCTGCTTATTTGGGTTGTAATAACTAGTTAGTTAACTTGTTAGTTAATTAGCTTCATTTTGTACTTAATTAGTTAGCTTGTTAGTTAATTAGTTTTGTGATGTAATAATTAGTTTAATTAGCTTAGATTAGTTAGTTAGCTTCTTATTCGGACCCTCCGTCGAGAGGGCCAACTGTTGTAATAATCGTGCGCGTGTGTGATGCATGTCTTCCAACCCCTATTTCTTTCTCCCTTTTACTTAACCGCTTACGATGGTTAGTTTTAGGGCATATTTCGATTAGCATACCTTATGCTTGCATGCATGCATCATTCATCTGTTTTGTATGCACCGGGCTCGGCGCATTATACTAACTGCATTGTATTTCAATTCCAAGTTAAATACATGCATCGAATTGTCGCATTCATATGCCATTCTAGAATAGCCGAGCCTATTTTAGCTGCATTTTTGCATGTGTTGCATTAGCCATCTTAACATGAACTAGGATCATATATGATTTCTAACTAGTTCTTTGTTTTGGCTCGGTGTACACTGTGAGTGTTTACGCTTTAGCATACTGCATGTGTGTAAATGCTGCCATGTTTAGCATGCTTGCCATGAGGCTAACTACTTAGTTGATTAACTGCCTGAATGCCTGTGGGTGAAGGTTAGATTGCTTGAATTGGAACAATTTATCAAAATCCTCGTCTTAGCCTACTTGCGAGTAGCAAACTTCAAACCGTTTTCACAAACGAACGTGCAATGTTTTGTTCCAACTTAGGCAATCTAGTTTATACTTGTATGCTGCGCGCATCACATAGTAATTCTAGGTTAATAACCAGAATAAGAACACATGTGTTTTCAAAAACAAAATATCATGTTAGTAAAGGCCGATCTTTGATCAGGCGAGTGGGGGTGCTCATTGCATGACCTTTCCCTCTCGTACCCAAGTTCCCAAGCCGAGGCAACTTTGGTGATGACGGACACGTGGCCTTAGGCATGAGTCAGGGTTTCCTAAATTTTTCCAAAATAAAATATTTAGGTGGTGACTCTGTATCTGGCAAAGCAGTCCATGTTTGGCACTTGTTTATAAAAATCAGTTTTCCAAAACGATCTGCCGAATTTGGACTCTTTAGTGATTTATCGGTCTCACATTGCACTTTGTGAGATTAGATTCAGAACCGTGACACGAGTTCGAACTGTAGTAGCTCAGAACAAAACGAATCCGCACCCTCGCGGCGCGGAGAGCGGGAGTTCTTCGGGGCGGTCTACACATAGACATCTCAAATGAGATTAAGAATAAAATCTTTGTTGTGCTAGTCCAATTTTCATGCCTTAAATTGTTGCATAATCAACCTCAGCTAAGTAAATTACATCTTTCGATTAATTTAGAAATAATTAACATCATTTGAAACAATAAGTTGTAAGTATGTCAGTGTGTCCGACAAGTGTCCGAAGCGTGTTCGTGTTCGACACATGTCCGAAACCTATGCATCACCTTCGAAGAGGTGTTCGTACTTCATAGTATTGTCTCATAGATTAACCAATTCCTTCTTGATTAAGTTTTCAATTTTGATTTTTCCTGCTTACTTTACTATTCGATTGGGCAAATTCCCTTTATATCCTTCCATTTTTCCTTGCCTCTTTGATTTCCTTCAATGTATGTGATGCAAATAAGGCCAGCAAAACAAGAAACTCTTACAGAAGGCACCAAATAGGCAAACATAACAACAAAAAGAAAGTCTTACAAAAGATACCTGAATTTAGTAGTCTTCTCGATCTAGCAAGGAAAATAATGGCTTAAGTGCTAGCCTTTTCTCGCATTCAAAACCGATGGAGGGACTGGTAGGTGCCACGGGGTCCAATCCTGAAACCCTAGCCTTCAAATCTTTAAATCCTAGCTGCTTTGAGAGCTCTGAGCTTAGATCCATATTTTTCTTCAGCAAAAAATCCCCTTTCTTTGCATATCACTCTAACACAACACGACATGGGTACGGGTACGGGTGCAAGACTTGAGTCGAACACAGCACCTTTGTAATGGACAAAGCTAACCACAGATGACCACCAATGACAAATATGAGTCTGCTATGGTGAACTGACAAAGACGAAAATGAAGACAAAGACAAAGAAGAAGTAAGAAAACATGTTCAATAAAAAAAATGTTAAGCCCACATAAAATGTAAAAACACAGCCCAATAAAAAAAAATTTAAAACCTAGGCTCTATTAAATAATAAATTTTCTTAAGCCTATTAATAAAAAACATGTTCAATCCAATATATTTGAAAAAAATAAATAAAACCTAGGCTCTATGAAATAATAAGCTTCCTTATTTTTTATTTTTTTTAAAAATGGTCCTCAATGTGTCTTTTGCGTGTCCTCAGTGTGTCTGGCGCTTGTTCGACACATGTCAAACAACTGTACATCACCTTTAGAGAGGTGATCGTACTTCATATTATGCTTTTATGTATTGATATACATATGATCTTAGTAATTTGCTCATTTTTATATGAAGTTATTTTTTGATTATTAGGTCAAGCATTACGATCAAAAAAATATTTCATGCATTGAGTTATACATTCTTTAACTTTTTGTTGATAGATGTTTCTTAAAATTATAGCGTGTATGCCTATCCAAATTGATATAGAAGGATAACATCAATAGTTTACTTAATAAGAAGTAATCAGACATCTTAAGAAATACTAAGAATATAATCTTTGTTGTACTAGTGCAATTTTCATGCCTTGAATTGTTGCCTAATCAACCTCAGCTAATTAAATTACAGCTTTTTCTTAATTCAGAAATAATTAACATCATTTGAAATAATAATTTATAAGTATGTCAGCATGTCTGACATGTGTCCAGAGCATGTCCATGTCCTACACGTGTTCGACACCAATACGTCACCTCTAGCAAGGTGTTCGTGCTTCATAGAATTGCCTCCTTGATTAACCAATTCCTCCTTGATTAAGTTTTCAATTTTTATTTTTCCAACTTGTTTTGCTGTTCGATTAGGAAAATGCCTTCTATATCCTTCCATTTTTCCTTGTCTCTTTGATTTCTTTCAATGCATGTGATGCATATAGGGCCAGCAAAATAGAAAACTCTTACAGAAGGCAGCAAATAGGAAAACATAACAACAAACAAGAAACTCTTACAGAAGATACCTGAATTTGGTAGTCTTCTAGATCTGGACAACAAGGAAAATAGTGGCTTAAGTGATCACATCTTCATACATACAGAAGCGACAGAGGGACTAGTAGGTGCCACGGGATCAAATCCTCAAACCCTAGCCTCCAAATCTTTAATACCCTAGCTGCTTTGAGAGCTCTGAGCTCATATCTATATTTTTCTTCAACAAAAAATCCCCTTTCTCTGTATATCACTCTCCTTTTATAGAAAGACAAGAGGCTTCTTCAAATAGCCAACTCAAAACCTGTGTTTCATGGACTTGCCGGTTTCGGCGTAAGAGACCCTTGTGTTTTCTCTTAATTAGTACAAAACTATCTTTTTCTACACCTATCTCACATAATTTCGAAAGGCACACCTTCAATCCAAATTTATGAGTTTAACATATATTATTTAGTATATTTTCATCACAATAGAAGTGGAAAATTATCCACGGTTACCCTCTTTTCTTACTTTTTCTCTTATTTTAAGCTTTGTGCTTAAAGAACCAGTATTTACAGCCCACTTGTAAAAATTATAGAAAAATGCTGAGAAATCTCCTTAACCTATTTTTCTATCAAACCCTTCCTTTAAGTGTTAGCTTTCATGGGAAAAAAATATTTATCGAAAAAGAGTGAGCGGTTTTAGAAAAAACTCAATTTTCATAACAATTGATGAATCTGGGCAGCCCTGGAGTATTTCTTAAATAACTAAAAATCTAGGAAAGCTATGACACCTATGAAAAATAGTATGAAAACTACATAAAATTCTCTACAAACCATAGGAAGGCCAAGTTTAGAAAAAATCTAAAAATGTCTCTTTAATTACAATCTTTAAAGTGCACCAATTCTGAAAATTTACTTTTGTTAGTAAATTTATGTTCTTAACTCCATAGATGTTCTCATTATCACTTGTTCATGTCTTGATATGATATGTGTGTTATAGTTATGTTCTTACCATAGTCTTGTGATGATGCTCATGCTTATGTAGAAATTATTGTCGTAATATCTTGTTCAAGGGGTAATTAAATGGGGTAGTATTGGGTTTCCTATCATTTAAATAATGATGAGATGTCAACGGATTCATGGGATGTGTTCCCTAACTAAAGGTTAAGTCTTGCACAAGTGGTTGTTTTAGAGCCCTAGAATGGACTGGATGTATTGTACACACCCCATTTTTGACAACCCTTATAACTTGGACGTCCTTGCATGCACACCCGATAATGAGTCTGTTTGCTTGCCAAGTGCTCGAAGTCCTCAGCGGAATGCCACAATTTTGAGCCTTTCAAACCCTGATAACCTATCAAACTCAGTTTTGGACCAAGCCTGTGTCCTTCTAGCCTGCAGCTTTTGGTGGCCTGCCGACCACTTTTTGAGGTTGCCAGCCATCACTTTTGGGCTGCCGGCCACTGATGTGACTTGCCGGCCACTAGTGTGTTTTGCAGATATTTTATGCCAGCTGTGCCAGCTATTTGCACAGATGCATGCATATGTCCACACGTGTAGGGCTAGATCTCCTTGAGGAAATTTCATGTTTTCTATATATAAAGACCCTCTCTCTCTTGTAGCAAGGTTAGAAAATTTTGAACTCAAAAATTTTCCTCTCTCTCTCTAGCATTTCTTTACACTTTAGCCTCCAATTCCTTAACCTCTGCCTATACACCCTTAACCAAATTTCACCATCTTTGAGCTAACTTGTTCTTGAGCTTTGTTTGAGCTCTAGAGGGTGTACTTGCTTGGTTTTGTAGCTTGAAATTACTCTTCTCTTCAAGAGGTATAATATTTGCTTTATTAGCTTGCTTTGCATACTTGTTTTTCTATCTTTTTCCCACTGTTTTTGGGCTATAAAAACTCTGTCTTTGTGGGCTAAAATTTGTGGTTTTAGGCCATTTAAGGTAGGGGTGGTTCACCTTTTTTTGTACCTTATTTGTAAGGCCTTTCCACCTTTGTTTCCCACTTTCAAACAATCTTTTTCCAAGCTTTTAAACAATGATTTTCAAAGCTTTTTCAGTGGTGAAAATCATGTTTTGAAGTCCAAATTTGGAGGGGTTAGCCTCCCCTCCTTGTGTCTTGTTTGCTAGCCTAGTTAGCTCCATGTGTTAGTTTATTTTTCTAGCTTATTTTAGCTTAATTCCAGCATGTTTTATCCTCTAATTTGGACTATTTTAACTCTATTTTGGGTTAGTTAAGTCATTTGAGTCTTGTTTTGCATGCTTATTGTGCAATAGTCCTTACAAGCTTGGTGTTTTAGGCCTTCAGACACCACTTGTTTGAGTTGATTGCATGTTTTTAGTGCTTTTCACACTTAATTTCAGCAAGCGTAATATCTGCAACCTTCCTTCTTTCTTGGCTTTTAATTTTGCTTTGAAAGTGGTTTCAAGTCACTTGTTTGCTCAAGTGTGAAATTGAGGTTTCATACTTAATGGTTTAATCCTTTTGGGGGTTTATTACCAACGGTATGATGCTTCTTTCATACCCAAAGCAACTTGTGTTTTGAGCCCTCTTTCCATTAGAGGACTTTAATTCACCCAATGGACTTAATTGGATTAAAGAATGGTTGGTAAGTTAAAATGAGTAACTAAAACTTGGGACTAAAAGTGAGCAGGATAATAACTTTGGTGTGTTCAATTGGATGTTAATTGAGCACATAGAGCTTGGACCATTTCATACTTGCTAGTGATGAAGTGATCCAAGTCTCAAAGGTCACCTTCTTCCCTTGATCTTTCATGAAAGGGAGGAGGCTTGTGTCTTGTTTTGCATTTATTGAGCTTGCACATCTTGAGTCACAAGCAATCATGCAATGAAATTGCTTGAGTTGGTGGTTTGTGGCTTAAGATCATAACTCCTTGGATTTGTTCATGAAAATGAGGAGTGAGTTGTGCAGACAATTCTTAAAAATACTCCGTATATGCTTTGTTTGTCCTCTATTGCAGCAAGATGAACCTATGCATCAGTGGCCGGCAGGCCACTTTTTATGGCCGGCAAGTGGCCGGCAGACCACCATTGATGGCCGACAGGCCACTTTCATGGCCGGTAGTTGGCCGGCAATCTTTACCAGTGGCCGGCTGGCCACTGATGTAAATTTCAGCAGAGTGTTGGTAAGATGGAGCAAAGTCTATTCTGGAAATGTTCAACTATGTAAACAGACACATTCGGGAGCAAAACGGTGGTCTTTTCAGGTGATATCCGAGCATGCACATGCACATCCTTCGTTTCTCGAGACAAAGTGGTTAATTACTCAGTTTACTTACACTTGTATTGTAATTATTTAAATAGTTACCTTACTAGTTAGTTAATTCAAGTGTTGTAATAATTAGTTAATTAGTTTAGCTAGTTATTCATTTTGGTTTGTAATAGTTAGCTTAATTAGCCTAGCTCAATTAGTTGCTAGTTGGCTTAGTTTATTCATTCGGACTCTCCTTCGTGAGAGCATAATGTAATAATGTGTATGTCTTCCAACCCCACGTCTTTCTCTCTTTTATTTATCCGCTTTTGATGGTTAGATTAGGGACATCACGTTTCAATTAGCATAGTGCATGTTTTCATCCATTCATCTTGTATTTCATGCACCGAGGCTCGGCGCATCATTCAAACTGCATTGTCATTCAATACTTCTTTGAATACGTGTTAAAACGCATGTTATTTAAATTGATCCATATGCCATATTAGTAGCCGAGCCTTTTAGTTGCATTATTGCATGTGTTGCATTAGTCATGATTGTATAATTAGGAATCATGCATTTTTCTAACTAGTTTCTTTTATTGGCTTGGAGTATTAAGTGAGTTTTTAGTGCTTTAGCATACTTCTTGCATGAGTGTGAGTGACTACCATGTCTAGTATGCTTACCATGAGGCTAAGTGTTTAATTGCTATAACTGTTTGAGTGCCTGTGGATGAAGGCTTGTTGCTTGAATTGGAATGATTCAACGAATGTACGTTTTAAGCCCATTTTGTCAAGTGGCAAATTCGCAAACTTTAAGCCCGTTTTGTTAAGTAGCAAAATCAAACCCTTTTCAAAAAACAAACGTGAAATTGAATTGTTCCAATTTGAGCAAACTAGCCTATACCTTGTGTGTGTGCATCACATAGTAAATGCTAGCCTAATAAACCGGAGCAAGAGCATATAATGTTGATAAAAATCATATCATATTAGTAAAGGCCGATCTTTGATTGGGCGGGCGGGGGTGCTCAAATGCATTCATGACCTTCCCCTCTCGTACCCAAGTTCCCGAGCCGAGACAACTTTGGTGATAACGGACATGTGGCCTTTGGCACGAGTCATGGGTTTTCTAAATTTTCCCAAAATAAAATATTTAGGTGGCTACTCTGTATTTGGCAAAGCAGTCCAATTTTGGCATTTTTTATTCAAAATCAATTTTCCAAACAATTTGCCGAATTTGGACTCTTTGGTGTTTATCAATTTCATATTGCACTTGTGAGATTAGATTCAGAACTGTGGGAGTCCGAACTGTAGGGCTTTCTTTCAAACTTCCGAAAGGGGGCGCGAAAAAGTCGAGCTACAGTTTCTAGCGACTCCGCTGGGGATTTAGAGAATTTAACTTGAACTCATGATATCAGATTTTATTTACATTTATATGTTTCTTCGCATTGCATTTGCATTGGTGCGCTTAAGTCACTATGTTGCCATCTGCTATTCCTGGACGGTTTGTCAGATGCTTGCCTAAAAGCTTGCCAAAAGGCTAACCGATCGCGGGCTCTGCCACAATGGGAACACAACCCTTGGATCTAGACTACCATTGTACTGTTTGATCCTCCTTTCACTTCTCGGTGTGAGAGGTATATTAGGTAGTCTTGCTGAGGTACCCTTTTTGACCATTTGGTCTAGTTGCATATCGGAAGCCGTAGAGACTGTTCCAAACTTGGACAGGATGCTTACCTGAATACAGGATTGTGTGAAACCACTTTTTTTGAATAGTGAACCCTAGTTGCTAACGAAACTAGGACAGGGTAACCCTATCCACTGATAAGGGTGTTTTGGCTCTCACTTAACTGGTATGTGCTTTTAGAGTGAAACTCTACAGGAAAGTACATATCAGTTGCAAGTTTGGGTATCAGATTTGGGGGTAGAAGTTAATGTTGAGTGCAGTTCTACTGCTTTTGATTACAACTGTGTGTTGTTTACATCTGAGCTGAGGTGCTGTGTAGTTTCTGATTTTTGCTTTCCTTTTTGCTTTATTTCTTTTTGCAAGGTAGTTTATCATAATTGCTTCAGACAGTTTGGTTACCCTCTAAGCACTCTGGACCCGTATAAGGAGACCTTACAGATCCAGGGATCTTGTTAGGGGATAGCCTGTGTTTGCTTCCCTTCCACCAGTTACCAGATGGAGGAGAGTTAGGCATAATTCACCAATCCAACAGATACCCTTTACTTCACTTGTATCCAATCAGGGACAATATTCTACATCTAGGCCAGCAAGAGATCACTCGCCTATTCAAATGACTCAGTACCCTGCAGCTAGTATGGAGGACTTGATTCGTCATCTCTAACAAACAGTGGAAACCATGCAGCAAGATACTGCCCTCCAAGCTGAAGTTACAACCCACCAAGCGGAAATGATAAATAGGCTACAGCAACAACAACCACAGCCGGCAGCGGCTTCTGCTTCCCATGCACCTCCTGTGGGTATCCTAGCACCTGAAATTACTGCTAATGCCCAAGCTGAGAATTAAGGCAATCCGATAGACTCAGTCCCACCGCAAGCCTCCAAGGCACCGGTGTACCAAACTGAGGCGCCGTTTGAATTTGAAGTTGACCCGACTGTACTGAAGGTCAACAAGCTAGAGAAGCTTCTCAAGCGGGCATAGGGTGTGAACTCAATCCCTGACATCAAAGATGGATACACCGACTCTGCAGTAACTTTGCCAGACCAGTTTAAAATGCCACACATAGATCGGTTCGATGGCTCTGGGGATCCCATGGTTCATTTGCGGTTATTCTCCGATATCCTGCGGCCGATGGGCCTCACCAGACTTCAAAAGCTGTCACTTTTCAGCTGGACCTTGTCAAGAATAGCGGCTATCTGGTATGCAAAGCTGGAGGACTCTATGAAGCAGAGCTGGGAGGAAATGGCCGAGGCCTTCATCGCACAATACTCATATAATATGCAGATCGAGGTCACAACCCGTGATCTTGAGGCAACCCGTCAAGAGCCAAAAAAGGGCTTCTCAGACTTTGTAATGAGCTAGAGGGCCAAGGCTTCGATGATAACTACCAGGCCATCCGAGAAGGATTAAATCAGGATGGTGGTCCGTAATCTGCAAGGGAAATTATTGCAGAAGATGATTGTCTTACCATTGTTCACATTCAATAAGCTCTATGAGATAGGGGTTCAAATTGAAGATGCAATGAGACAGAGGTTGATAATCGATGATAAGGAGTAGCCTAAGAGGCCTTTTGCATGTAATTCCAATGCAACCACCAATGGAAGCACAATTGTGCGGCCATCTGATGTGAATGTCGTCACCACTACAGCCAAGACCGCAAACCCTTTCGCCAATACAGCTTCACAAACCTCAAACAACCAGGCTCGATCTCAAAGGGTCTTTACCCCACTCTATATGCCTTTATCCCAAGCCTTGAGGGTGCTGATAAAAAAGGGGCACCTCAAGCCATTCGAGCAACACCCACTACCAGATCCTCTTCTACCGAAACATAACCCAGCCAAATACTATGCTTTTCACCAGCAACATGGTCACGACACCGACCAATGCTTCAGGCTGCATCATGAGATTCAAGATCTCATTGATAACAAAATGATAGCACCACCCCAAAAGCCAAACGTAACCACTAACCCTTTCCCAGCCCACAACCAAGTTCCCCCTACCCCGGAACCTAAACTTAATACATACACTGGACATCCTATATGACCCCAGCGTATATATTACCCTTTTCCACCTACCTAAACCGGTTGTGTTCATTCTTGAAAGAATGGACTTGTGCATGATAGACGTGCCCACGTTACAATCTGAACCCATGGTGGTGATAGTGGTAGAAGGAGGGAGGTTTGCCTTGGAGGAAAATGTCAATCTACTGCCCGATTGCTCTGAGGATTTAACTGAGGTGGAGTATGATTTGTGCCAGTTCATAAAGCCAAGCTTGAAGTGGTATTGCCAACAGCAGTGGAGGTCAATGTGGTTAGAGAGAATGGCACAAGTCAAGGACTGGATGATCTAGCGGAGCTGGAAGAGGACTTAGACAATCTGCAGTTCTATGACGAACAAGATCAGGGGGACGTGCAGATTGACTAGTTTGATCTGAATGGGTTGACAGACAACTCCAGGTGGCTTAATGATGAACCTGACCGGGAGGAAGGAACTGAAACAAAACCTGAAGAAAAGGAAGCAAGAATAGTTGCAATGGCCAGAATGACCGAAGAAAAGGGGAAACTACTGAAGAGCACTAGCATCAAGAATTTAGCTTAGGAACTGGGCACTGTAAGTACCGCGGATACAGAACAGGAAGCCGCTTTGAAGTTGTTTGTGCAAGAAAAGGATCAAGGAAAACAAGAAGCTAGAACAGCTCAACTCTCTGTAGGGGATACTTGTGATGAGGCAATGATCAGAACAGAGCTAGACAACTGTTTGTCGGCTACCGGGGGTGCATGGTGGGAGAACGACAATCTACTTTTGGGTCTCATTGATGAAGATTGGGGTGAAGACCTGCTAGACAATACTTGGTACTTTGAAGAGATTGACCATATAACGAGGAGTGGGCAGTATTTCAAGCCCCCGCACTTGGACCAAGCTGAAGCCTCCGGGAAAGATAGAGAAGTTGAAAAATAGAAGGAAAAACAGTTGGAAGAAGAGGCGATGTTGACACAGCTAAAGAAAATTCAGGCCGATATTTCAATCTAGGGTCTGCTTATGGCTTCTCGAGTGCATCGATAGGCTGTACTATCAGTGATGGACAAAGCAAAATTGTCCATTGACACCACTCCTGAACAACTTGTGGGGTTAGTTTTCCCAGGTGGTGCCAGTTCAACCATAACCTTTTCCGAGAAAGAATTGCTGCCAGAAGGCTCAGCATACAACAAACCTCTGTACATATCAATGGAGTGCAGAGAAAAGTGGGTACCAGTGGTGTTGGTCGATACTAGGTCAGCACTCAATGTCTGCCCGTCACGCACAGCGTATGCTATCGGCCTGAAACCAGTAGATTTTGTGCCTACAGCCTAGGTGATTCGGGCGTACGACAATACGAGCATAGAGGTTATGGGCACAGTATAGATCAGAGTTCAAGTGGGCCTAGCTCAACAGGATATTGAGTTCCATGTCTTGGATGTACCGGCCACTTTCAATCTATTCCTAGGGAGACTTTGGTTGCACCAGGTGAAAGCTCTCCTCTACCCTCCACCAAATGCGGAAATACCCCCATGGGAAGGGGTTGGCTATTGTGTTCGGGAATTCATCCATACATCCTCCGCTAGAGGTAACTACACCTGTGTTAGAAATCATTCATGGTGAGGAGGATGTATTCCTTTCAAGTTTTACGCTGGCTAAGGCCCGAGCAGTGCAAACCATCTTCACAGTAGATGAGGGCTTGTATGTTAGTGCCCAATCAATATATTTTTTTGAACAAACTCCAACATGTGCCAAGAATGGGGTTGAGAAGAAGTGGCCGGAAAGGCATCACAGCATTGGCCAATGTGCCACATAATCCGCATTCCTTTGGTCTTGGCTATATGCCCACCAAAGAGGATTAGGTTAGGAAAGGAAAAAAGATGGTAGGTAGAGCCAAAGCTAAACAGACCGAGAAGCGCTATGAGCTTGTTCACAGGCCGATCCGGGGAACACTGAATGGCTATTTTGTTCGGAAGGGAGAAGACTTCCCATTTTGCGGCTTTCTGAAGGCCTGGTTGAATTCTGAGAAGCAGCGTGTTCCTGGCTTTGAAATTTTCTTTGACTTGCAGCTGCAAGACAGTGATACAGAGAAAAAGGCTGAACTAACTGTTAAAGCTGAAAAGAGCTTGGAAAATGACTCTGACAACAGTGAACTTGAAGTAGGGGTAGCACTGGCATGTCTCCTTTCAAATTCTCCAGCCGACTCAGAAAGCTTAGGGGATAACCTGACCATCTCCATGATCGGGGACCAACCGGGTGTGAACCCTTCTAGCAGTATTTTGGATGCATCTGAAGCACCATCTCTCGTTTGGCAGCTGCAGGAGGGCTACCTTTGTAGTTCTGAGTTGGGCAGTGAGCCAGAATCTAATTCCACAGAGTCTATGGAGTCAAAATCAGATTCTGATTCTTCTGAGTTTGAGTCTGGTATTCCTGGGATTGATAACCCGGATGCCAAGGTCTTGTCCAAGTTCTCTTTTTCTTTTGCTTTTGAGTCGGTTGTAACTGAAGAGCTGGATAAGCTGGACCTTATAAATGAGAATGCCACTACAGATTCTGAGTATTTCTTTGTGCTGCTTGTTTATTGCATTGATCAGGATTTTTAAAGTTTTAATGAAAATGATAAGGAAGGAATTCCTCTAGTTTTGAAATTTTTGATTAATCGAGAGGAGGGGAGGTTTGCAAAACCCCTTGCTAATGAAATCATTGCTTTTAATGTAGGTACTAAGAAAGGTCCGCGTTTGGTTAAGATCGAGTCCATGTTGTCTTCGAAGGAGCACGAGTGCTTAGTCGCTTTATTAAAGCATTTCAAAGATGTTTTTGCATGGTCCTACAAAGATATGCCTGGAATCGATCTTGAGATTATATAGCATCGGATCCCTCTCTACCCCGAGGCTCGACCAGTCAAACGGAAGTTGCGGAGAATATGCCCGGATTGGGCTTTGAAGATTAAGGAGAAAGTCACCAAGCAGATAGACGCAGGGTTCTTGCTAGTATCTGAGTATCCAACTTGGTTGGGCAATATTGTCCCAGTGCCGAAGAAAGATGGCAGAATTCGAGTGTGTGTGGACTTCAGAGATCTGAACAAGGCTAGTCCGAAGGATGACTTTCCCTTGCCGCACATCGATGAATTAGTGGATTTCACAGTGGGCCATGCATTGCTCTCCTTCATGGATGGATTTTCTGAGTTCGAGAACCTACTTCATGGATGGATTTTCTGATGGCCCCCGAGGATAGAGAGAAAACTGCATTCTCTATGCCGTAGGGAACCTACTGCTATCGGGTGATGCCGTTTGGGCTGAAGAATGCCAGCGCTACCTATCAAAGGGCTACAACCACAATTCTACATGATATGATCCACAAAGAGGTCGAGATGTATATGGACGACATGATTGTCAAGTCCAAAGAAAAAGAGGGCCACTACACCGCCTTGAAGAAATTCTTTCAACGGATCAGAGAATACAGACTAAGGTTGAATCCACAGAAGTGTACTTTCGACGTAACAGCAGGGAAAATACTAGGTTTCTTAATCACGCAAAGAGGCACCGAGGTAGATCCTTCCAAAATCAAGGCCATCGTAGAAATGCCACCACCAAGAACTAAAAAGGAGGTGCGAGGCTTTCTGGGTAAAATGCAATTCATAAGACGATTTATTTCTAAATTAACCTTAACTTGTGAACCACTTTTTGGTCTCCTGAAGAAAGGAAAGAAGTTTCGATGGGATGATCGATGTCAATTCAATTTTGAGCATATCAAGCAGTACCTTTAGAATCTGCCTGTGTTGTCACCGCAGCAGCCGGGGAAGCCTTTGATTTTGTATCTGTCAGTAACGGACACAACGATGGGATGCATGCTTGCTTAGGAATCTGAGGATAGGGTGGAGAAAGCCATCTACTACTTGAGTAAGAAAATGTTGGAATACGAGACCTGTTACACCCCATTGGAGAAAGCTTGTCTAGCCTTGGTATGGGCTACTAGGAAGTTGAGGCACTACTTGTTAGCTCACTTCATAATTATGGTTTCAAGATTAGATCCCATCAAATATCTCTTTGAGAAATCAGCGCTTACGGGTAGGCTAACTCGTTGGCTGCTTCTTCTCTCTGAATTTGATTTGAAGTATGTCACTCACAAGTCGATCAAGGGGAGAGCTGTAGCGGAGTTCCTGGCAGATCACCCAGTGGAAGGGGATGAAGCGGTAGAATACCTATTCCCAGATAAAGCATTCTACAAGTTGAGGAAGAGATTTGGACAATGTACTTTAACGGAGTGTCTAATCAGTACGGTTATGGGATAGGTGTGTTGCTGATAGCACCTGACAATTCCCATATACCTTTAGCCTTTAAACTCCGATTCAAGGTATCTAATAACAAAACAGAAAACAAGGCGTGTATCGCTAGTTTGGAAGCCGCCCAGGAACTAGGGGCAAAAAGGTTGGATGTCATCAGGGACTCGAACCTAGTTGTGTCTCAAGCCAATGGAGACTGGAAGGTTAAAGAAGAAAAGATGAAGATCTATTATCAGACCCTGGATGTTCTAATTCCTAGGTTTGAAAAGCTGACTTTCACGCATCTACTAAGAGAGAACAACAGGTTCGCTGACACCTTATTAACTCTATCTTCTATGATAGACATCCTGCTTGGAGTCTGGATGCGTCCGATCATCATTGAGCAGAGATATATGCCAACCTACGAGACTATCACCGCAATAGATGAAGCGCAAGATCAAAACCCTTGGTGCTATGATATCTAGAACTTCTTGGAAAATGAGGTTTATTCACCAGGGGAAAATGCCAAAGACAAGAGGGCAATATGGCAGATGGCTGTTAATTTATCATCTGCGGAGGTAAATTGTACAAGAAAGGTCATCTAGGAATGCACAAGTTGTATGTCGAAACAGAGGAATCAAAGTGCCTAATGGAGGCCATCTATGGGGGAGAGTGCAGAGCGCACATGAACGGAGTAATGTTAGCCCAGAAGATTCTCAGGAAAGGTTTTTACTGGTCTACCATGGAGGAGGATTGTATTGGTTTTGTTCGGCGTTACCACAAATGCCAAATTCATGCCAATCGCATGAACATCCCGCCATCAAAACTATACAATATGACTTCACCATGGCCTTTTTCAATCTGGAGAATCGATGTCATTGGGGAAGTCATACCAAAAGGGTCGAATGGGCATGAGTACATTCTGGTGGCAATTGATTACTTCACAAAATGGGTGGAAGCTCAGTCCTCTGCAGTGTTGAAAGCAACCCATATGGCTAAGTTATCTGAAACAACATCATTTGCCGTTATAGGGTCCCAAACGAGATCATTTCAGATAATGGCTTCCATTTCAGGAAAGAAGTGATAGACCTATTGGAGAAATACAATGTGGCTTTCCATAAGTCATCTACATACCGATCACAAACCAACAGAGCTGTTGAGGCCGCCAACAAGAACATCAAGCATATTCTGTAGAAGATGGTTGAGACGTACAGGGACTGCCAGACAAATTGCCGTTTGCACTCTGGGGCAACTCCTCATTCTCTTGTCTATGGGATAGAAGCTGTTCTGCCAATCAAAATAGAAGTCCTGTCGCTGCAAGTTATGGCTGAGTGTCAAATAACAGAGGCAGACTAGCAGTAGAGCAGGTTTGAAGAACTGATATTGTTTGATAAGAGAAGGCTGAAAGCATTGTACCATGTTCAGGGTTATTAACACAGGATTGCTAGGGCTTTTAACAACAAGGTTAAGTCCTGAAATCTCAAAGAGGGGGATTTGGAGCTGAAAGACAATCGAGCTCCCATCCATGACCCTAGGGGCAAGTTCAGACCCAATTGGGCTGGTCCTTACATCATCAAAACTATTTGGTCAAATGGAGCTATTATTCTCATGGACCTGGATGGCTTGGAATTTTCCCAACCGATCAACATGGACAAGTTGAAGAAATACTATCCCTGAGAGGCTCACTAGGTTGAAAACCCGGAAGGGTGACCTAGGCAAAAGTTAGAGCACAAAAAATTAGAAATAAAGAAAAACTGAGCTCGCAAGGTTGAAAACCCTAAAGGGTGGCCTTGGCAAAAGTTGGAGCGCAAAAGGAGAGTGTTAATACTCGAGTGAACCTGAACCGAACTACGTAAGGCTTGATTTCCATCTTCGGGATACGTAGGCAACTTCATCCTAAAGTCCAGTCGTAAACACCTCCAACTCAACTGTCCTGTCCATGTGATTGAATAGATCATCTTTGTCTTTTCTTTACTTGAGAGTTTGGTTGCGATCTTTACTTTGAGAGCTGGTTACAGTGCTGAGCAGTGTTATTCAGTCAAGGGGCAATTTGTGATCTTTGGATTCGGTGTTGTACATCTCGAGGATTGATTCCGTTCGTGTCAAGTGGTGATCCTTTTCAAAAATGGCTTTGAAAAGTTTTGATAAAAGTTAATTTTGCTCAAATTTTACCTTTTATAACTTAGACCATTTTTGGACGAAGAGAAAAACTTTCAATGCTCACAACTTTAATTTCATTGATTTCAATACAAAGTTCTCCAATTCTCGATACAAATCAAAGTTGCCCTTATTACATTATTAAAAAAAAGAAAAAAAAGAAAAAAAAAATAGATCAAAGCAATAAACTAGGGGCATAGATGAGTCAGGTGCTCCCGCGTCTCCCGCTTGTGCTCGTGGAAGCTTCTGATCCCAAAGTGGGCCCGATTTGTGCCTCATCCTCAAGCCAAGCCAGGCATTCGCTAAAAAGGGCGCAGCTAAAACTAGGGGCAGGAGCCATAAGCTCTCTCGTCCTCCAAGCAGTGAGGTACCTAGCCAAATGTGAACCTCGGATGGGGAATGAAACCGGGTACTCTACCCCCTCCTCTAGGCGAGTCTGATCATGTCCAAACTAATGTTTGAACTAGAGAGGGAAGTAGAATACACAGTGTGTAAGGCCAATCAGCTGTATGCCAGGTTGCTGAGTCATGATGTAGCTCATTTCAATCAGTTTAAGCCAGGGGCAACGCCAAGCAATGTCAGCAGCAGACCTGTTACATTTCCAGTGTCACCACCACCCCTTGTTGGGGAAATCTACTAGCTATTGGCGGAAGAAGTATGCTCGAGCTGAGTATGTAGGGCAAGAGTCCACTACCTTCAGCTTGACCATTAGCCACACCTGGGAAGGGATGAAAGAAAATAGAGAATAAATAATAAAGAGATGTATGTTGAGAGAAAAACGAGAAAAGGGCTTTGAAAGAAAAATAGAGCATGAGTGCCGAGTGATGTGAGAAACACATATAAGCAAGGGTGGGAAACATTACCCGAAAAAGTAGTGGACTCCCTGCGAATTTGCTAGTCTCTTGCCGATGAAAGGTGTCTAAGCCCATCAAAGTCTCAACCAGCACCAAGCCAATGCAACTCTTGCCTCCTTTCAGGCTTTGGGCCACTTCGATTAGCCGAATGCTAGACCCACTGAAACTAGGGGCAAGAAGGAAATGAGCCAGCATACATAAGCAAAGGGCGTGTTGCCAAAAACCCCGCCAAAGAAGGTTACCTCGATCACTGACGTCAAAAAATCTGTGAATCAGGTTAGGAATATCCAACTCTCCGTTGTGAACTAAAGATCGAGCCTCATGTAGAGTGAGCCCACACATCCGTCCCAGAGCGTGGATGTGGCCAAAATGAGGCTGAGGTATGATTTCCTTATCGCGCTGAGATTCTATTAGCGCCTGAAATTCTTCGATTGTCGGGCATATCTCTTGTCCCCCGAAGCTAAAGACATGCGTAATTGGGTTCCAGCATCTAGCCGCAGCATGAAGGAATGAAAAACAAAGCGGAAAATGGCTTAGCGGGAAAAGTGCATTTATACCGAAACCCCAGAAATTCACCTTTTCCGAGCCATCTAAAGTCGCAATCCAATCCGAGAGTTTTTTTTGCAAAAAATGGTTCCATTTGTGAAGAATTTGCAGCTGAAATGAAGAAATCACGAAGCTCAACTTTTTGTAGAAGATAAGGCAGTGAGTGGAGGCCAAATGTCAACAATTTGGAGGTCCTTCACATTGATGGCCGGCAGGTAACCGGCAAGCCACATTGGTGGGCGGCAATGGACATTGGTGGCTAGCAAGCCACCTTTCACGGCCGGCATGTGGCCGGCAACCCCTATTTGTGGCCGGCAGTCTCTCATTCTGACCTGCTGTCCACTTGTGTATTGGGCAATGCTGGAAACATATGTTTTGTTTTGATTTTCGAGTGTTTTAAGGTCTTGTTTTGAGTCTTTTCGGCTTTTAGCAAGTTTGTTATGTGTATTTAAGTTGTTGTTGCGTTATTTTTTCTTTATCAAGTTGTATATTGTTTCGTTTATCGAGTTATATATTGCTTTTCGTATTTTAGTTGTTGGTTGGTTCATTACCCGGTTAAGATTTTGTTTCAATCAAGAGTGTTATCTTGGCCAAATCGATTCCATGTCCATTCCATGCTCTGTGGTGTTCATGATGCAAAATACAACACTTTTCATAAAAACCGTGAGTTTTTATTTCGATCATGGTTTTTTACAAAAGAGGAGTACGAGTTTTAAAAAAAATAAAACATGTCTGAAGCTATACAATGTGCTAATGCTACTAACAAAAAGAAACTAAGAAAAAATACAAAAACTCAGCGTCGGTAGCCTCATGCTCTAGAGGCCCTCTTCGTCCTCTTTCACAGAGGAGAAGACTCTGGGGTACTATCTCCATCAGCGCCACTGTCTGAATATAACCAGAGCCCAAGCCGGTGTCGTCTCCACTCTTTGCTCCGGAGCTCACCTCGGCGTCACCTCCATTCTTGGAACCCGAGCTAATATCCTCTCCACTCTCAGATGACTCTGAATGCTGACTCGCTGCCTCCTCAGAGTCGCTCGTCTTAGCATCATCATCACTTAAAATGGGCTCTGAAGAACCGCTCTCATCTCGGATGCCCCTAGTTCTGCCTCGGCCGCGTGCTAGAGCCTATCTCTCTTTCCTCCCTACTGTTGGAGGAGGTACTGCTGGTGCAGGTGCTGCAGCTGCCATTGGTGCCATTGGTATAGGTGGGATCTGAAAAGACAGTTGTCACATATCAGCTACAGTATGTGTATCAGATGCAAGCATAGTATGCAGAATGAGTGTATGTAGAAATCAAATACAGTGTATGAATACAGTGTGTGAGTCTAGTGTGTCAGATGCAGTGTATCAATGCAATTTGGAGTAGTTTTTAGTTGAAATGCCAGTGTCAGTGTGTCAGTGGAAATTTGATGCCTGGAGTTCAAACTGAAGAACTTACCGGGATACCGTGGAGACCAAGCAGCGTCTCCCTCTTCTGTACCATCCCCATCAATGAGGCTATCAGCTCGAGAGCGCCTCCTGTGTACTCGATGGATGCCTGCAAATGTATTTGAATGATCAGTGTTCGTAGTAAACATATTTGAGATGAAATGTGGGGTGTAAATGTAAAGTGTGGTTCACACCTGAGTCGGGCCTCGAACCCCAACAAGCTCGTGCCCAGCCGCTGCAGACTCGATCGAGACTTGGTAAGCCTCCCTGGTATGCTTCCAAAATGTCAACGTGGTAGGAAGCTCTGGCCAACCAGTCCTCTGCCTCGCTTGGGAAGCCCCTCTACCACGGGCCCTGGTCGTCTTGGTCGCCCTGGTCACTCTGGGTAGCTCTCGCACAGCAGGAGCTCTCGCCTCTTCACATCCATGAGTATCAGTCAGGGGTGGCATCAAATGCGTCTAGATGAAGGCCGCATAGTCACCCTCTGCTCAAAAGTAGTCGGCATCCAAGCCTACCATAAACTGGATAATCTCCTCGATGGATAGGTCATCTATTGATCACATGGACTCTGGCAGAGCCATCGGAATGATCAGGTCAAGCAGGCCCACAATCTAGCGCACGAACCGCTCGCCCAAGAACCAGGCCTGGCAAAGTGGGCCCTCGAGTAGAATACAGTAGTGGGAGGTGGCCTAGGCCCCGGCATACTGGTCCTGAACCTCGGCTGGCATCAAGGCCCATGGCTGCCCAATGATCTACAAATAGAGGTTGTACAGATTATTAGTTGCTGTCAGTTGCTAAATGTGAATCAAAACAGTTTTAAAGCGAAAATGACTGTGTTTTGGTTTACCTCATGGGCAGCTACTGTGTTGAAGTAATGCCTAAAGAATGTGAAAGGCTCGCAGATCCTGCACTAGAGCCGGCCATCATATCTCTGTGAGTAGGGGACTGCTAGTGGAAGCTCCTCTACAGGCTTTGGTGCCAGAGTCGGAAAATATGCATACACCCATAGCTGTAAAGAAAATGCAATGATATGTGATCAATATAGTGTATGAACAAATGTAAAAAGTGCAAAACAAAAAGCACAGGTGTTGAACAGATGTAAAGCAGGAAATGTAAAGCAGAAAATGTAAAGCAAAAAATGTAAAGTGCTAAGAGGGAACTAAGATGTGTACCTCCCAAGCTCACCAGTAGCCTTCGATCAAGTCCCCTCTCAGATGGGAGGTCGAGCTCATGTAACCATATAGTGTGGCGAGGCCAACTCGCCCCAATCATAAAAATGAACCTGAGGAAGGGTCACCAGGGCACTCAGCAAATATAGGCCTATGGTGTTCCACCTATTCGAAAATAAGGTGGTACCGAAGACGAACATCAAAAAACCCCTAGCATACTACTCTATCTCCTCTATCGTCTCGGGCTCGCTTCTTTTGAATCGCTCGGCGAACCAGGTGTATCTGACCATGCCTATCCAATATATAGGTGGATGTGCTCCCAATAGCTCAAACTAGGCCGCCTCCCACTCCTCCATGTCTGTATCGAGAGGGATCGGATTGCCCCCTACATCTAAGCCGGTGATCATGGCGAAGTCATAGGGAGTCATCGTCATCTCCCCTATAGTAGAAAAGTGGAAGGAGTTGGTGGTGTCCCATCATCTCTCTACGAGCGCTCCCAAAAGAGGACGGCTTACGACGACCCGCATCAAGCCAGAGCAGAAAAGGCCAAAGCCATCCTCATCTATGTTGTCGTGAACTCCAGCGAGGAGCTCATCATACCAGTCTCGGGCGGTCGTAGCACCATACCCTCTAAAGGCACAGGACTCACCCTGTGGCAAAGAACAGATGCAACAGATAAAGAACAGATGGATTAGATAAAGCAGTGGTGGTAGTATAGTTGAATAAAAGGCAGTGCAAGAAATGCAAGTAAAGAAAGGCAGAAATGCATGAAAACAGAGTTCATACCTCAACAGCAACGACTGATAGGTGAGAAGCTGGCTCCCTCAGTAGGAGGTCCTCTGGTGCACCACGAGCAAACTTAGTGAAGCATCTGATGCCTCCGAAGGCTGGCAAGATATGTGTCTGAGGATGGTACCTCTCTGGATTGAAAGGCCATACCCTCAGTGATAATGGCTCTAGCTCGGCCTCAAGCTCAAACTCTGCCTCAAGGTCTATCTCAAGGTTAGCTGCTGGCTCTACTACCTTGGAACTAGGTGGAACTACTGGGGAAGTCTCTGGAGGAACCTCGTCATATGGTACATCATCCGCCATCTGAAAATGGGTGCGAAGTAGGTTAAAAATTGAAGCAAAATGCCGAAAAAAGGGTAAACTTGGAAAAAGTCAACCCTAGGAGAGAGAAAATGGAAGAAAAGTCAAAGCCCGGAAAAAGGCACAAAACCCGAGAGAAACTCAAGGGGAACAAGCCTAGAATGCTGGAAATGAAGGAAAAGGTGTCGAAATCAAATTTCAATCGGTTCAAAGTGAAAAGAACAAGGAAGGTTTAGTGAATCAACTTCACATGGGGTGTTGGAAAACACGTAAAAAGTGCAAATCTAGAGAGAAAGAGTGTCTAGAGAGAGAGGGAGAAGGATTTCAGACATAAGGAAGTTGTTTTGGTAAACATATTGTAACTCTTCTGAGAGGTAAATCGAAAGTTGCTACTGAATTTGTTTTGGTCAAATTATGCTTTTGTACACGCATGTCACTTTGTTGCATAGAATATGCATTTCCCATACGTTGTTGCATAGAATACACATTTCACTTTGTTGCATAGAATATGCATTTCACATATGTTGTTACATAAGATATGCATTTCACATATATGTTGCATGTGCGTCTAGCATCTGTTATGAATCATGCATAGAATATGCTTCCGTTCTTGTTTATCACATGGAACATGCCATTAACATTGTATCTTGCTTGTTTTTTTTTTTTCATAGAACATGCATTCTTACTGTATCGCACTTGTTAAGTTTCTTTCTTACACAGGCAAACGATATTGTATAACGGTTCATTCAGAGGAGTTTTTTGTGCATCTATTGCACTTGTTCACTTTGTGCATTTATCGCACTTGTTCACCTTCATGCATCTATTGCACACCTCTCTCTTTTACCTCGGGACGTATGAAGTACTCACCTCCTGGGTGGGTTTTACCTCGGGACATACGAAGTCCACGCCCGAGTGGTATTTCTCAAGACGCGTGAAACGCGGCCCTGGGTGGGTTTTACCTCGGGACGTACAAAGGACGCGCCCGAGTGGTTATTTCTGAGGACTCGTGAAACGCGGCCCTGGGCGGGTTTTACCTTGGGACGTACAGAGTACGCGCCTGAGTGGTTGTTTCTCAAGACGCGTGAAACGCGGCCCTGGATGGGTTTTACCTCAGAACATATGAAGTACGCGCTTGAGTGGTTATTTCTCAGGACCCGTGAAACACGGCCCTGGGTAGGTTTTACCTCGGGACGTACGAAGTATGTGCCCAAGTGGTTGTTTCTCAAGACGCGTGAAACGCGGCCCTAGGCAGGTTTTACCTCGGGATGTACGAAACACGCGCCCGAGTGGTTATTTCTCAGGACGTGTGAAACACGGTCCCGAGCAGTTTTTCTCAGGACGTGCGGAACATAGCCCTGAGCGGTTATTTATCTCGGAACACATGAAACACGAACTCGAGCAGTTCCTTTGTTTCTCGGGACATGTGAAACACGACCCTAAGTGGTTTTCTTATTTTCTCAGGATGCGTGAAATGCAACCCTGAGCGATGTTTTCTTTTCTCGTCCCGTGTCTTCGCGTGGTCAGAGTGTGTTTTAGGTCTTTTCGCTTTTAAGATTGAAGTCGTTCATTCATGTGTTATTATCTTGCTTATTGTAATCATTCTTGCTTATTGCATCATCTCGCATGATCATAAGTTTTCAAAATAGTCGGCCTCGCGTAGCGTGTTTCAAAGTTGGATTGTGCATATAAGTTCCATCTTGCCCCAGAACTACGTTGGTTTGATTCATTGCAAAGGGATACGTAGGTAGTCTGCGGGCGTAACCATTTATTTTTGTCTTGATTGTTTGTCCAAGTCTTATGGCCTTGTCAAAATGGGTCGTCTTTGAGCTTTGACATTCACTCACGTCATTTCATGACTCCGAGTTCTGTCAAAGAGGGGCAACTGTAGACACCCCATTTTTGACGGCCCTTATGACTTGGACGTCCTTGTATGCACACTCGATGATGAGTCTGTTTGCTCGCCAAGTGCTAGAAGTCCTCAGCGGAACGCCACAATTTCGAGCCTTTCAAACCCTGATAACCTTTCAAACTCAATTTTGGACCAAGCCTGTGTCCTTCCAGCCTGTAGCTTTTGGTGGCCTGCCGGCCACTTTTTGAGGCTGTCAGGCATCACTTTTGGGCTGCCAGCCACTGATGTGGCTTCCTGGCCACCAATGTGTTTTGCAAATATTTTATACTAGTTGTGCCAGCTGTTTGCACAGATGTATGCATCTGTCCACACGTATAAGGCTGGATCTCCTTGAGGAAATTTCATCTTTTCTATATATAGAGACCCCCTCTCTCTTGTAGCTAGGTTAGAAAATTTTGAACTAAAAAATTTTCCTCTCTCTCTCTCTAGCATTTCTCTACACTTTAGCTCCAATTCTTTAACCTTTGCCTATACACCCTTAACCAAATTTCACCATCTTTGAGCTGAGGTGTTCTTGAGCTTGGTTTGAGCTCTAGAGGGTGTACTTGCTTGGTTTTGTAGCTTTGAATTACTCTTCTCTTCAAGAGGTATAATATTTGCTTTATTAGCTTGCTTTGCATACTTGTTTTTCTATCTTTTTCCCTCTATTTTTGGGTTGTTTTTGGGCTATAAAAACTATATTTTTGTGGGCTGAAATTTGTGGTTTTAGGCCATTTAAGGTAGGGGGTGGTTCACTCTTCTTTGTACCTTATTTGTAAAGCCTTTCCACCTTTGTTTCTCACTTTCAAACTATCTTTTTCCAAGCTTTTAAACAATGATTTTCAGAGCTTTTTTAGTAGTGAAAATCATGTTTTGAAGTCCAAATTTGAAGGAGTTAGCCTCCCCTCCTTGTGTCTTATTTGCTAGCCTAGTTAGCTCCATGTGTTAGCTTATTTTTCTAGCTTGTTTTAGCTTAATTCCAGCATGTTTTATCCTTTGATTTGGACTATTTTAACTCTGTTTTGGGTTTGTTAAGTCATTTGAGTCTTGTTTTGCATGCTTCTAGTGTAATAGTCCTCACAAGCTTGGTGTTTTAGGCCTTTAGACACCACTTGTTTCAATTAATTACATGTTTTTAGTGCTTTTCACACTTAATTTCAGCAAGCATAATCTCTGCAACCTTCCTCCTTTATTGACTTTTAATTTTGCTTGGAAAGTGGTTTCAAGTCATTTGTTTGCTCAAGCGTGAAATTGAGGTTTCATACTTAATGGTTTAATCCCTTAGGGGGTTCATTATCAACGGTATGATGCTTCTTTCATAACTAAAACAACTTATGTTTTGAGCCCTCTTTCCATTAGAGGACTTTAATTCACCCAATGGACTTAATTGGATTAAACAATAGTTGGTAAGTTAAAATGAGTACTAAAACTTGGAACTAAAAGTGAGCAAGATAAAAACTTTGGTGTGTTCAATCGGACGTTAATTGAGCACATGGAGCTTAGACCATTTCATACTTGCTAGTGATGAAATGATCCAAGTCTCCAAGGTCACCTTCTTCCCTTTATCTTTCATGAAAGGGAGGAGGCTTGTGTCTTGTTTTGCATTTATTGAGCTTACACATCTTGAGTCACAAGCCATCATGCAATGAAATTGCTTAAGTTGGTGGTTTGTGGCTTAAGATCACAACTCCTTGGATTTGTTCATGAAAATGAGGGGTGAGTTGTGTAGACAATTCTTGAAAATACCCTGTATATGCTTTGTTTGTCCTCTGTTGTAGTAAGATGAACCTGTGCATCAGTGGCTGGAAGGCCACTTTTCATAGCCGGCAAGTGGCCGGCAGACCACCATTGATGGCCGGTAGGCCACTTTCATAGCTGGCAGTTGGCCGGTAATCTTTACCAGTGGCCGGCTGGCCATTGATGCAAATCTCAACAGAGTGTTGGTAAAATGGAGCAAAGTTTGTTCTGGAAATGTTCAACTGTGCAAACAGAGGCATTCGGTAGCAAAACGGTGGTCTTTTTGGGTGATATCCGAGCATGCGCATGCGCATCCTTCGTTTCCCGAGGCAGAGTAGTTAATTACTTAGTTTACTTACACTTGTGTTGTAATTATTTAAATAGTTAGCTTACTAGTTAGTTAATTCAAGTGTTGTAATAATTAGTTGTGGTGAAGTGGTTTGGAAATACTCCAGGATCCAGTCAGACGTCCTTGATCCTCTGATTGCTACCTGAAAAATGGATGAAATCTGCGGTTAGGGGTGCCAGAATTAGCACTTCGATGGCCAAGTTAGTATGCTCTCAAGTTGTTTTATCTATTCTCACATGCCTCTCTTTGGTTGACGTTCCTCTTTTTATATTACCCTTTGGGCCCAAGGGTCGGGCCCACTCATAATCTCGTACTTGATTGCTTGCTCAGCCTTCCGTTTGTGTGCTGGTTTCCATTCAGCTCTTCATATGGCTGACTATACATTCGGCTTCAAGAGCCCTTAGATTATAGCCGAATTGAATTCGGCCAGATGTCTTCAAATATCTTGGCTTTCCTCAATATATCATTATTCGGCCCCCACAATTGCCCCCAAACATCCGACTAATGCCAATTAGTCGGCATGTTTGGTTTTAATATGTGGAAAGTCAAGAATACGGCGCTTGCACTCCTCCCAATACCGAAGTGTCAGAACGACCATGGTTTAGAAATCATTACAATTTCCCACCCCTTTGTACGCATTGTTCATTTAATGCGATATGAAACCGCGCTGTCCCTTCGAATATTTTTTAAATTTGCAAAGCTCTTTCGAATTCATGACCTTTGTAACTTCACGACCTCTGCAACTTCCATCTGCTCCCCATTGTCCTTTTCTCTCTAACCTGTAAGTTCTTCTCTTCCTTGCATTTCTTCCACATTCCAACTCCCATTTTCTTGTTTGTTTTTAGTTTAGCGTATTTTCCATTCTGATTCGGATGGTGAAACATTTGAATGCTCTCCTTTTCGCAGACCATGTTTCCACTTTTCGATGCCACTTTTCTATTCCAGATGACGTCCATCTGTCACTTGTGGCAGATAACGTACTCGACATGGAGACGACAGATGAGAGTATGATCATCTTTCCTCTCCTGTCAATCGTTGAGGGTGGAGTCCGTTTCCCCCTTCATCCATTTTTGAAGGTCGTCCTTCGTTACTGGGGTCTACTTCCTTCACAACCTAACGTAAACTTTTATCGAATCATAATTGGAATAGTAGAATTAAACCGCCGAGTTAGGATTAATCTAGGAATCCCTGCTATTCGGCATTTTTATGCCTTGGCAAAATCATTTGGTCAGCAGGGACGCTACTTTCTCAGGGCCAAGGACACTGATCACCATCTGATGACAATGCTTGCCAGCTCTGGTAAGCGTGTTGACGACGTCATGGTCGTTGCCCGAGGCAACTGGGAATTCGGCGAAGGTGAAGATCACCTAGATCCTGTGCCTAGACAAAAAGGCGAACCAGGTGGCCATATAGTCCCATTTCTATGCGCATTTGTTATACGTTTATTCGACTTAGATTGTATGTACTTACCATTTTATTTGTGCAGGTAACGATTGAAAAAAGTACTTATCTCGGCCGACGATGTTGTGCTTCAGCAAATCAAAACTGCACTCCAATTCTTTGGCCGTCCAAACCTTCAAAAGCAAGGGAGGGTCGCCTATGTTTTATTGTGAAATGAGCCAACGTACTCTACTTTTTTGGCCGCTGATCACATTCCAATTCCAAAGGGCGAACAACAGCTCACGGCACTCATTTTCCCAAATTTTAAGAACCTTAGGGAGATTGGTTTTGAAGTTTCGAATTCAAAGCAAGTCGCTGAGCAGGTCACCGAACAAGTTGTTGAACAGCCGAATCAGTCCAACTTGGACAAATCTGACAGTCGAGGAGAGGAGGTTGACGCGGCTCTTAATTTGGCCTTTGAGAAAGCCGGCTTCAACTTTCCGTCCACTTCAGGCTGAGTCAACGTATCATTAGAAGATGAAATTTTCACCGACTTAGGAGACCTTCTCGAGACAAATCCTGAGAACATGGCTAGGGAGTCGCTCGCACAGATGGCCAGAAGAAAAAATGCTGAGAAGATGGCAACCCAAAGGAGGGCCGAAGCCGCCAGGTCTGAACCCCCACCACCTACTCTTGTTGGGGCTGAGTCTTCGCCACCTATTCTTGTTGAGGAAATGGAGCAGATTGTTATAGCCGAAATGGAGCCAATTGTCATTGATCAATCGGACAATCTGGTGGCCGAATAGAGGGGGGAGAAACGCCCCGCCGAGCACGAAGTCGACTCTTCTGAAAACCAAACTGATAAACGGCCGCACATAGAAGAATCGCAGGACTTGGCTGTGCCGTTTATCATACAACCTAAAATAAAGAATGTGACGGTTGCTTCTGATGCTTCGGCTTTGAAGGACGCCACCATGGCCTTAAGCATGGCCTCGTCGATTTCTCTACCGATTGACAAAGCAACATTCCGTGCAAAGCCGGATGTGGTATCGATAGCATTAGCTGCTCAATCGGTGATATTGGTACGTAACTTTGAAAAAATATTCCGTTCCTTTTTATACTAGCTATCTTATTAATCTTTTGTTTACAAGCGGCGGACAGGATCGCAAAAATTGGTTGCCGTCATTATGACGTTATCGAGCAAATCGGCTTGCTTAAAGCCGAACTCGAAACTGAAAAGGGTAAGGCTGAAGGGGCCTCCCTTAGAGCCGAATCCGTGGCGGGCAAAGCGGCTGAAGAGCAAGCCATGTCCAATGCCGAGAAAGAAAAGGCTAAATGTTCATATCAACTTAGGCAGGCCGCTGAAGAAAGGGCGAACGCAAGTGAGGATGCGCTCAAGTTGGCCAAGGAGGTGATTGCCAAACTGGAGGCTGACTTGGCAGAATCAAAGAAAGCAAAAGAGATCGCTGACTCCGAGATCTTCAAGGCATTCCAAGCCGGAGAAAACGCTGCCTTAGAAAAATGCGCAGAGGAAGTACCCAAGTTCGAAAATCAGGGCTTCAAACATGGATGGCTCAAAGCTCTGGCTACTGCTAATGTGACATTGGAGCAGCCAATTCCATACGAGCAACTAGAGGTTGATCTGCTAGAGTCTGATCCTGAAGAATGAATTCCATATGTCAATGTAATTTTGCTTTTTTGTTTGGTGTTTTCTGTACATAGTTTTGTAGATTTTTCTTATTTATTTTGTTTAGAAGTTAAATATAGGGCAATTTTCATGTGTAAAATGACGACTGTTTGTACTCAATTTATTAATGAAAATCGTCTTTTTGTCTGTCTTCTATATGTGCTAATTAATAACTTAGTAGGGTGATATAATTTAATTCGACAATAACATAATCTTTCTGTATATGCTAATTATTAGCCAAGTAAGGTGATGTAACTTAATTCGACGATAACATAATCGGCTATTGTGGACGCGCCCCTTGAGGGCCTTGCTTACCACAGTTCGGACTCAAATTGTCACGGTTCTTAATCTGATCTCACAATGTGCGATGTGAGACTAATAAATCACCAAAGAGTCCAAATCCGGCAAATCATTTTGGAAAACTGATTTTTAAGAAAGAAGTGCCAAACATGGACTGCTTTGCCAGATACAGAGTCGCCACCTAAATATTTTGTTTTGGGGGGATTTAGGAAACCCTGACTCGTTGCCTAAGGCCACGTGTCCGTCGTCACCAAAGTTGCCTCGGCTCGGGAACTTGGGTACAATTGGGGAAGGTCATCTATGAGCACCCCCGCTCGCCTGATCCGAAGATCGGCCTGTACTAAGCATGATATCGAGTTTTTGAAAACACATGCGTTCTTATTCTGGTTAATTAGCTAGAATTACTATGTGATGCACACAACAAAAACAAGTATAGACTAGATTACCTAATTTGGAACAAAGCATCGCATATCCGTTTGTTTGGAAATGGTTTGAAGTTTGCTACTCGCGAGTAGGCTAAAACACAGATTTCAATGAATCATTCCAATTCAAGTAATCCAACCTTCACCCACAGGCATTCAGGCAGTTATATCACATAAGCAATTACCCTCATGGCAAGCATGCTTTCATATTAACATTCACATACATGCAAGATGCTAAAACATAAACACTCACAGTGTACTCCGAGCCAAAACAAGAAACTAGTTAGAAATCATGCATGATCTAGTTCATGTTAAGATGGCTAATGTAACACATGCAAGATGCAACTAGAATAGGCTTGGCTAATCTAAGAATGGCATGTGAAATGCGACAACTCAATACATGTATTCAAGTTGGAATTGAAGTACTATGCAATTAGTATGATGCGTCGAGCCCGGTGCATGCAATACGGATGAATGGATGCAAACATGCATAGCATAAGGATGCTAATCGAAACGTGCCCTAGAACTAACCATCATAAGCGGTTTAAGTAAAAAGGAGAAAGAAGTGGAGGTTGGAAGACATGCATCACACACACGCACGCTTATTACACAATTGTGCCCTCTCGACGGAGGGACTGAAAGAATAATACAAATTACATAATTAACTAACTAACAAGCTAATTAATTATTACACCACACTTAACTAATTAAACAAATTAATTAAGCTACTAAAGCAGTAAAACAGCCTTGGGAAGAGGGATGCATGCGTGCTCGGACGGCTTCGCTCGGAAATCCATCACCATGTCACATGTTGCCTCTGTTTACACTGCTCTGCACCTCTGAAAACTGTGAAAGTCTCAAGGATGCTTCTAAACCACTCCTGAACACTGTGGGATGTCACCGCCCAAAAAGAATGGTCACCGGCTGAGGGGAATTGGTCATCGACCAAAAATGGGGCTCTCAGCCATGAATGTGTAGCCGGCCGGCACTGAAGATGGTCGACTGACCATCTATTCCTGCAGAGTCCTATTTTGCTACAGCAGAGGACAGACAGAGCATGGCAATGCATTTTCAAGGCAATGTTTGTACCACCACCCTCCTTATCATGTTTGAGACTCAAAGGAGTGTGGTTCTCGACCCTCGGGCCATCAATCACGCATTTCAATGCATGATGGCCAAAGAAGCCAAATGAGCAAATCAATATGGAATGAAATGCACATAACACATAAAGGACCCCCAACCTCTATCATGGTTTATCAAGGGGCAAGGGATGCATGCTTAATGCTATGAAACCTAAGCATGCAAGCAAGCTAATGCAACATGAGTATGCCAACAAATGATGTGCAATAGGCATACAACCTAAACAAATGAGCATGCAAGGCATGTAACGATAATGCCAATGACAAACATGCAACAACATGTGAGGCAAACATGTGACAACATGTTAAGCAATTTAAAAAAAGAGAATGCATGCCAAATGCATTACAACTTAAGCATGCAACAACATGTCATGGACCAAGTACACAACAAGACACAATTGAATTAGCATACTACAACATGCAATTTACCAAATATGCAACAAGTATGTGACAACATACAAGGCAAGCATGCAACAACATGCGGGGATGATCTTAAACTGAAATGGACAGCTCTCAAATAGGTCCAAATCAGCGGCCGAAATGATGCGACAAAGGCATGGAATACACATACAAACATGCATGCTAATGGTCCACTACTTTAAGCATTGTAGAGCAACTTTTAAGAACACTTAAAGGGAGACAAGAACATTTTTAAGAACACTTAAGCCCTGAAATCATGCAAGGGATGATGCCAAATCAACCAAACCATGCAATTAAGGCATGCAATAAAGCCCAAAACTTGAAACTAGCCGAGGGACTCAAACCAAGGCTACATGAAGCAAGCCCCGAAGGGCCAAGGGGACCTAAAACAGTCCCAAGGCAGGTCTAAACAAAACCAAAAATGAGCTCAACACTAGTCAACACAAGCTAGAGCATGATGCCAAAAACAAGAGGCATGCAAGGCTACCAAAAGGGGTGTTACACTACACCTACTACAACCAAACATGGCATGGCTTAACCAATGAAAATCAGAGTTATGGCATGTTAGAATGAGCCCACAAACCCACTTAGATGGCATCCCAAAGACCTAAGCATGGTGGCATACACAATGGACCATTCAAGAGGCATAAAACACAAACCCTTTAAAGCATTAAAGAAGTGATAAATACAAGTGTTTGAGCATACTATATGGACTGAAATAACATGACAAGTGATGCCAAACCACTGAAATGATCCAAATAGAGCATGCTAGTGACTTAAGCACCCAAAGCTAACAAGCTAGATTGTATGTTAGCTATACAAAACAATGTAAGCATGACCAAAACAATGAAAAACAGAGCTTAAGCATGTTAAAACAAGGCTAGAAGCTTCTTGAAGTTAAGCCAAAATCATGCTAAAAAGGCATGTTACAACATGGTGCATGTTAAGGCAAATCATGGAATTACAAGACAAGTATACAAAGCATGCATGGTATGTCTAAACCAAGTCAAAACAATGCTATATCATGGCAAAACAAAGCCTAATATATACTGAAATGGAGCTAAAACAAGCTAGGCATACAAGCCACCAACACAAGCCATTTATGTAAGCATTGAAGACAACAAGGAAAGGGGGTGACCCTCTCCTATTTGGGACACCAAAACCACCTCTCCACCACTAAAAATTCTCTGGATTTTAGTGGTAGAGAGGTCATGCAAAGCTAAGAACAATGGCCAAAAGGGATGGCCTAAAACAAGGCCTAACAAGGCCTAAGAGGGGGGAAACAACCCCAAACCTCAAAGAGACCTTAAACAAAGTTCTAAAGCAAGAAAAATCAAAAATTTTATCAATTATAAGTTAAGCTCAAAATAGTATGCAAGATAGGCTAAAAGCTTGTGCAAAAATGGGGAATAAAGAGAGTAGTTTCTCACCATTGAAGAACCTCTTCAAGAACAAAGCTCTAGCAGGTTTTCTGAGTTCAAACCAACCCAAGAACACTGAAATCAACCTCCTAGCACCTCAGCAACCAAGGATGGTGTTCTAGTGTGTGTTTGTGTACAATAGTAAGACAATACTACTATTTTGAGCACAAAACAATACTAAACAAGGAAGTATAGATACAATCCTATATCTATCCTCTCAAGAACAAATTTTCTGAACCTTGAAGGAGGGAGGAGGGGCTCCCTCTTTATAAAGGCTCAAATTCTAAGGCTTCCAAGAGAAGCCAAGCAAAAAGCAAACGTGTATGGAGGGGGGGTAATTGTGGATGCCAGTTGCACCAGCTGGCATAAAATATCTGCATAAAGCAGATGAACAGGGTTCGGCCACCAAAAATGGCCGATCGACCAACACAAGTGCCGGCCGACCAAATATAGTGCCGACCGGCCAACACTCTTGGCCGGTGGCAAGAAAAAGGGGCCGATGGCCTCATGCCATGGCCGGTGGGTTGAGGGAATGGCAAACAAGCCACTCTCTTCCCTTAGAAGCAAAAAAAACAAGTGTTTGGTCCATGACCAAGCACAAAACAGATAAGTTGAGAGATCTTGAGGCGAGGTGCGTATCCGAGACCTCCAAGAACTCAAAATGAACACGAGCATGGATGATCATCGAGTGTTCAAACGATGACATCCAAGTCTTGAGGACGGTCAAAAATGGGGTGTCTACAGCTATACCATAATCTATCGAATTAAATATACGACTCAATGCCAAAGCCGAATAATCATGTCTTGTGTCAATTTGAACATTAAAGAGCCGAATAAAAAGTATAGCTTGCAATGTCAGATGAGGCATTAATCTATTTATCAATAGAGGCTGAATAGATTACTATATCTACCCTTGCCCCAGCTGATTAATGAACAGAACCACTAAATATTTGTAGTTCATGGATTAGGTGGGGCACAGTAACATGTCGGCGTAATGCATTGCAATCAGGCCGAATAGATTAATGAATCTACCCTTGCCCCAGCTGATGAATGAACAGAACCGCCAAATATTTGTAGTTCATGGATTGGGTGGGGCACATTAACTCGTCGGTGCAATGTATTGCAATCGGGCCGAATAAAGTAATGAATCTGCCCTTGCCCCAGTTGATGAATGAACAGAACCACCGAATATTTGAAGTTCATGGATTGGGTGGGGCACAGTAACTTATCGGCTCAATGCATTGCAATCAGGCCGAATAGATTAATGAACCTGCCCTTGTCCTAGCTGATGAATGAATAGAACCGTCGAATATTTGTAGTTCATGGATTGGGTAGGGAACAGTAACTTGTCGACGCAATCCATTGAAGCAATTGCTTGGGGAACACTGCACCCGTAATTAATAAGCGATGTGGGGCTAAGTGCGCATGGGTTCTATGCTATGTTTAAATTCAATAGACTACGAGAGGGAAAGGAACATTCTGTCAAACTGAGGAAATTTGGATGTCAAGAAGAATATTCTTCAACAACAGAGGGGAGGGAAGGACACTAGCTGAACTGGACTTAGAGATGAATCGAGGTGGCGAACCTACGCGAATGGAAAACAGGACGTCGGAGGAGCGTGAGAGGCGTCGCTCCCCCCATCGTCGAAGTAGGTCTTCAAGAAGGGGCAGGGTAGAGAAGTCACCCAGGAAGGAGAGGTAACAGTGAGGGAGCTCCTCCTGTTCGCGAAACGAAACCAGCAGGACACCACGCCCGTTGAGTTTTTCGGTCTTTGTTGGAAATAAACCGATGAATGAAGCAGATTTGATTATTCGCGATCCAAATGTGGCAATTGAGTTTGCTAGACAGATTTTTCCATCCAAAGTCCAGCAATCAATGATAGGTCGGCCTCACTACGAAGTTTTTTGAGAGGACGTCCACGAAGCGGTAAAGGGACTATACACCTCCTATGAAATCGGCATGCGTCTTCGTGCCATGCGAAGAGAGATAGAGCAGAAAGACGATCGCATTCGGAGCTTGGAAGCTCGCGTAGAGAAAGCTAAAAATGAGCTGAAGAGAGCTAAGGCTTCTGAAACACAGTCGACGAGTCAAATGAACCTGATTGTGACGAAAAGAGTAAACCAGCGTCTGTTGGATCATGCGATTGTCGACCGAGATACGGCGAGCATGTACGCAAGAGAAGCAATAAGAGTGAAGGCCTACGAACAAGGTTTTTATGACGGAAAATTGGTATTGAAAAGATAAAGGAAAAATTAGTTGAGGATGTTTGTCGGTACGAAAATCGTAGATTTAAGCATGGATGGATTAAGGCTCTGCAGGCTACGGGTATCGATTCGATGTCACCTCTGTATCAGAGTTACAAATTTCCTTTCGAAGCTTACGACGCCGAGAAATCCGACGATAAAAAAAGTGCCCAATAGATTTAGATATCAATACAACTTATTGTACTTTTGAATTCGTCAAAAGCCATATATTTATGCTTATTTAATGAAACAAATATTTTTTCTATTGTTTCGATTAATGTTTGTATCTACTTGTGACAACCGTATATTGATCCATGCCATTCTATTGTCAAATTTGGTCCTTCCGAATTTGGAGGATTACTCTATCGTTCGTGCTTACGAACGATGGGCGCTCCGAATTCAGAGTCTTATTATGTTGGCCAATCGTGATATCTACAAAGGGCGCTGTGAATTCCGAGGCTTATTTGGCCCAAATGTGACATCCACGCAGGGCGCTCTGAATTCAGAGTCTTATTGTGTTGGCCAATCGTGATATCCACGAAGGGAGCTCCGGATTCAGAGTCTTATTGTGTTGGCCAATCATGATATCCACGAAGGGCACTCCGAATTCGGAAGCTTATTCGGCCCAAATGTGACATCCACGCAGGGCGCTCCGAATTCGGAGGCTTATTTAGCCCAAACGTGACATCCATGAAGGCTGCTTCGAATTCGAAGTCTTATTGTGTTGGCCAATCATGATATCCATGAAGGGCGCTCTGAATTCGAAGGCTTATTCGGCCCAAACATGACATCCACGCAGGGTGCTCCAAATTCAGAGTCTTATTGTGTTGGCCAATCATGATATACACAAAGGGCGCTCTGAATTCGAAGGCTTATTCTGCCCAAATGTGACATCCACGTAGGGCACACCGAATTCGGAGTCTTATTGTGTTGGCTAATCGTGATATCCACGAAGAGCGCTCCAAATTCGGAGGCTTATTTGGTCCAAACGTGACATCCACGCAGGGGGCTCCAAATTCGGAGTCTTATTGTGTTGGCCAATCGCGATATCCATGAAGGGCACTCTGAATTCGGAGGCTTATTCAGCCCAAACGTGATATCCATGCAGGGCGCTCTGAATTCGGAGTCTTATTGTGTTGGCCAATCGTGATATCCACAAAGGGCGCTCCGAATTCAAAGGCTTATTTGGCCCAAACATCACATCCACGCAGGGCGCTACAAATTCGAAGGCTTATTCGGCTCAAACATGACATTCACGCAGGGCGCTGCAAATTCGGAGTCTTATATTCGTTATTAAACCATTATTAACGAGATTGTGATAAAAAAGGGCATTGCACTGGGAAATTGAAAGATGTATTCTTAACATATCAGCAAAAATTTGAAACAAAATAGCAGGCTGTACAAGTTGGCTTAATGATAAAATTTGTGCAAATGTGTGGAATTCCAGGGGCGTGGTAAACTTCTCCCAGCCATGTCTTTGAGCCGATATGCCCCAGTTCCGGCGATTGAATCAACCTGATAAGAGCCATCCCAGTTGGGGCCTAATTTTTTGTCTGCCATATTCTTAGTAGCAGGAAGCACATTCTTGAGGACCAATTCTGCAGGCGTATAATGACGCAACTGCACGCACTGATTATATGATTTAGCGAGCTGTTGCTGATACCGCGCCATGCAAACAAGGGCACGATCTCGACATTCTTCAATGAGAGTCAAGTCCAAGGCCAACATCATGTCATTACGGCCCATGTCAAAAACCTTGGATTTCAGCGTGGGTAGGCTAATCTCCAGGGAGATAATTGCATGGGTTTCAAAGCACAAAACGAACGACGTTTACCTAGTGGATCACCTTGGAGTAGTGCAATAAGCCCACAACACACTAGGCAACACTTCGACCCATCTACCCTTAGCTTTTTCCAACCTTTTCTGGATGCCGTCCAGGATGACTTTATTGGAGGCCTCTGCTTGACCGTGGTTTTGTGGATATGCCAGCGAGGAAAAGTAAGGCCAAATACCATACGTGTTGCATAATTCTTGATAGACGCCACAATCAAATTGAGTGTCGTTATCTGAGACGAGTGCTCTTGGTATGCTAAATCGTGTTATGATGTTTTTTTTATACAAAACGCTTAACATCGACATCTTGAATATGTGTTAAGGCCTTTGATTCAACCCATTTTGTAAAATAATCTGTTGCGACAACCATGAATCGCTTGTTCCCTGGAGCTCATGGTAGTGGTCCAACGATATCGAGTCCCCATTGAGCGAACGACCAAGGACTAGTGATTGAGTTTAATTCCTCGGAAGGAAGATGAGTTAAAGGGGAAAACTTCTGGCATTGTTCACATTTCTTGACATAATTCTCGGCATCTGTTCGCATGGTCGGCCAATAATACCCTTGTGTTATGGCTCGATGGGCCAATGAGCGTCCTCCAAAATGGGCACCACAGCTACCTTCATGTATTTTAGTTAAGAATTCCTCTACTTTGTCTGGGTGAACACATTTTAAGTACGGCCCAGACAGGGATTTTTTGTAGAGCTTTCCATGCGGATCCAAGTAGTATCGCAAGGCTTAATTTCTCAATCTGTGGGCTTCTTTCTTGTCCATTGGGAGTTGTTCTAAGGAAAGGAATGCGACAATAGGGTCCATCCAACTTGGTCCTGGTTCAATGATGTTAATCTGAACTAGTTCAGAAGAGGTGATACTCGGCTCATGGATGAATCCTACTTCGATTGTCCGTTTGATTTCTGAATTAATGGTAGAGGCTAGGCAAGCAAAGGCATCCACAGGCGTGTTCTAATCCCGGGTTATTTGATTCAATTCATGGTGGTCAAATTTTGCGAGCAAGGAATTCGCCATTGCGATGTAGGCTGCCATGCGGTCATTTTTAGCTGCATACTCCCCTTTCAACTGGTTGATGACTAGTTTCGAGTCACAGAAAACAAACAACTACCGTGCACCGAGGTGAAGTGCGTTCCGAAGGCCGGTTAGCAATACTTCATATTCAGCCTCATTACTTGATGCATCAAAGCCCAGTTTGACTGCCTGCTCGATTATTGCCCATTTGGGGGTCATGATTACTACGCCTGCCCACTGCCACGTTGGTTGGATGACTCGTCACATACATCTGCCAAATGTCTCCAACATATATTCTCTAGCTGGGTTTAGGTTGCACTTGATCGGACTAGAAGTCGGCAAGGCATCCCGTGAATTCAGCTACAAAGTCGGCGAGCACTTGCCCCTTGATGGCAGTTCTAGGCAAAAGCTGGATATCATACTAGCCGAGTTCCAAAGCCCATTTTGAAACGTGCCCTAATGTTTCCGCGCTATGAAGCGCTAACCGGAGGAGATAGTCCGTTAGTACAATTATGGTGCGCCCCTGAAAGTAATGCATCAGTTTTCTTGCAGCCATAACGAGAGCAAGGATAAGCTTTTCCACTGATAGATAATGTGTTTCGGCGTCAGCCATTGCTTTGCTTACATAGTAAACTGGTCGCTACTCCCCGAGTTCCTCCCTTAAAAGTACAGCGCTGACCGTTCGGTCAGATACCGCTAGATACAAAATGACCAGGTCACCTGCCGATGGGGTTGCCATGAGCGGTACTGATCGGAGATAAGTTTTCAAGCCAACCAAAGCGGCCTGGCACTCAGGGGTCCATTTGAAAGCTTTGCCTTGCCAAAGTGTGTGAAAGAATTGTCAGCAGTGATCTGTGGAACGGCTGATAAACCTGTTGAGCGCGGCGGCCATTCCCATCAGCTTCTGAACCTCTTTAACTGACTGAGGAGAACCAAGTTCTAGAATTGCTGTGATCTGCCTCGAGTTGACCTCTATTCCGCGATGGTTAATAATGTAGCCGAGGAATTTGCTGAATGCACACTTTGAAGCGTTCAATTTCATTTTGTACTTTCGAAGAATGCCGAATGTATCTGCCAAATCGTCTAAATAGGCATCTTTTCCTTAGATTTGACCACCATGGCATTGATGTATACTTCCATGGTGCGGCCAAGCCTTTCCTTGAACATGGCAGTAACCAGTCTCTGGTAAGTTGCCCCCGCATTCTTCAGCCTGAAAGGCATGACCTTATAGCAATAGGTTCCTCTTGGGGTAAGGAATGTGGTCTTTTCTTGATCCTCCAAATGCATGGCAATTTGATGATAGCCTCTGTAGGCGTCCAAGAAGCTCATGCATTGATGATGTGCCATTGCATCTACGAGTTGGTCTATTCTAGGGAGGGCAAAATAATCCTTGGGACAAGCTTTGTTTAAATCTGTGAAATCCACACAAACATGCCAAGATCCATTCTTCTTCTTTACAACCACGATATTGGACAACCATGTAGGATAGGTTACTTCGCGAACTACCCCGGCATCAAGTAATCAGTCAACTTCTTCAATAACGGTCGAAGCATGCTCCGCGGCTAACTGCCAACTTTTCTGAATGATTGGCTTACATTTTGGATCAACGTTTAAGCGGTGCTGGGCTACAGATGGATCCACCCCTGGCATCTCGTATGTTGTCCATGCAAACACGTTGAGGTTGCCGAGTAACAAGGATACAAGCTCGGGCCTGTCAACTTCGTTCAGGGAAGTGCCAATCATGAAGAACTTGTCAGGACTTCCGTTAATTTCGACCCAATCCAGGTCTTCAGTTGCCTTTTCACTAGGGATCTTCCCAATGTCCTCGAGGCTCTCCCGATCCGGTACTTCAATCAAATTCACTTCCAGTTCTTTTGGTCTCTTTGCAGCAGTAACAAGGTAGCATGCCTGTGCCAATTTCTGAGAACTTCGAATTTGTTCAATGCCATACTCAGTTAGAAAATGAAGTAATTGATGGTAGGTGCTTGGCACAGCTTGCATGGTATGCAACCAAGTTCTTCCAATGATGAGATTGTATGGTGAAGGAAGTTTGACAACCAGAAATTCTACGTCCACTGATCTGGTGCCCGCCCGAACTGGTAATGTGATTTTGACTAAAGAATACTCGGGGCTAGCGTTGAAGCTGAATAATGGGTAATCGGCTGGCGACAAATCCAAATTAGTGAAGCCGAGTTTAACAAACGTTTTGTAATACATTATTTCCGAAGTGCTTCCCTGATCAATGAGAACACATTCAATGGTGAATCTGTTCACGCGTAGCTCGATGACGAGGGGATCAATGTGGGGGAGAGTTACTCCAACTAAGTCGGTGTCGTCGAAACTAATCCTCCTAATTTCATGGGGCCGTTTGCCTAGTGTGATTGGCCTAAGGAGGCTAGGTTGCAATTGAATTGTCAGTACCTTGGCTGACGACGACAGGCTGTATATCATGTGAATTACACCAAGTGGAGGTGAATCCGGCCATAAGGCTACCGTGTTCGATGAATTATTCTTTCGGATGGTTGTGCTAGCCAACTGTCTTATACTAGCTCCTCCAGGTGGTCCTTCAGTGCATAACAACTGTCGGTGTCATGACCATGGTCCTTGTGGTACTCACACCGCTTACCCCTTCTCCTTGTATCAAGAGGTCCCATCATTTTGGATGGCCATTTAAAGAACGACAGGTGTTAAACTTTCGACAAAATCTTACTGATCAGCTCTGCTAACTCTGTGTACTTCTTGTCCGAGCATCTTGTGCACCTTCTATCCACTTGATATTGTTTATTTAATCGGTGTGAACATTGATCACTTGATCAGAGCAAGTCACGCCTTTTGTCTCGTTTAGCCCGATTTCGCAGTTCGAGGCTCCTTGATGGCACGATGCTTATTGGCTGAACGATTCCAGGCAGAGCCGTCTTAACGGCTTTCTGTCCAATTTTAACCCACAGAGCATCGTCTTCCACCTTGCAATATTCTTCAACTTTCTTCATTAACGCCCAAACTGTTTTGGGGGGCCGTCTGGTCAACGAACTGTGGAGGGGATTATCAAGATGTAATCCCATTTTAAAGGTAGTGATGGCCATGGAGTCAGTACAGACATTATCTACCAGGTTAAAGGATTCCCAATAGCGTGTCGAATATTCACGAAGGGTTTCTTCTAGTTTAATTTGCATTGCCCAGAGAGAAACGGTTTGCTTTGGCTAGATTTCATTGGTGATGAATCTTCCCCTGAAGGATTTTTGGAGTTAATGGAAGCTTTTTATTGATGCCGGCTCCAGTTTATAGTACCATCTGCTGGCCAGTGGTCCCAGACTGCTCGGAAACATTCGACACATGAGGGCTTCATCGTCAGCATGCAGTGTCATCGCTTGGTTATAATGATGAATATAATCAGTGGGGTCTGATTTTCCATCATACAGGGTGAATGATGGTGCTTTGAACTTCTTGGGTAGCACAGCCCTTGTGATTCGTCGCACAAAAGGGTCATGCTTGTCTTCTTCATCCAAATCATCACTTATTTTCCCTCGCTTGTGCCGTACATACGGACTTCCTTCAAATAAGCTGGATACATCGACTCGTCCCTTCTTTCTGGGTTCCTGGATGGTGAGTCAGAATCACTGTCATTATCATGTTTCCAAAGTCGAGGTCGTCAATCATCTTTCTTTCCAGGGGGTCAACCCCGATCATAGCGTACGGCCTGCTAGGATTTGTTTAGCTCCAGGGCCAACTCCTGGCTCAGGCGCTTGTTCTCATCCATCATGGTTTCTAGACGCTGTTCATTTTGCATTGCTTGATCCATGATTGTCTGCATTGTCTCTTGCACCGAAGTTGAGGGTGAGGTCTGGGCTATTGAATCGAAGTTCAAGGTCCATCGTGTGGTGATATTCTCTGATCCAAGCATGTTTCTTAGAGTGATGTTCTGATAACCCTGTTCCGTATTATGTTAATTAGTCTTAATTGTGATTGTGATTATGTGTTTGATATGATTCTGTGTGCCATTTATGTGAAAATATGTGGTTTTGAATTTCTATCTGTTCACCGTGGGAATATCTATTTGACTTTCTGCTTTGGAAATTAAATTGAAGGCCTTATCGGCCACCAAACCCGAAATTGACTGCGCCATGGTGATTAGCGTAATTTTTAGAGCCTACGGTGAAATTTAATTGAAAATTTATTCGGATCAAAATAATTAGATCCATAACGATTAATTAAGTGCTCAATTATTTAATATTAAAATAATGTGTTGAGTAGGAGCTTATAAATGGGCCACTTTCACTCAGTTTTCTCTTTTTTATTCATTTGGCTGATATTAACTCTTGAAAGAGAGGGTGAGGGTCGGTTAGAGAGAGAAGCAGCTCAAAAATTGGAGTTTTGATCTTAAAGCTTGGGAATCTTGAGGATTGCTCAAGAATTTGCTATAGATTGGAAGAATTGAACCTCTAGGTGAGCAATTGAACATGAATTCATGAGTATAAGTTTGTAGATTTGTGTATTCAAGCTAGTTGGGTAATCAAGGGCAAGAATTGAAATGGAATTGAGTTGGTCGTGGTGAATTGGAGATCAATGGATGCATGCATGTAGGAATTATCATGAATTTGTATGTTTGAGCTTGAAATACATGATCCATGTTAAATTTTTTATTGAAATTCATGTCTTTAACCATCTCTTCATCACCTAAGTTGAGAATAAAGGTTATATCTCACATGCATGAACAATTCATGAGAATATGAGTTTGAAATACATGGAATTGTTATGAAGGAAACAAGTTTGATGTAATATGGAACATGCATGTAAGTAATTCATGGAATTGAGCTCCATAATGTTGTAATTTGGTGTTTGTACCATGTTAGTACATGTTTATGTGAAGATGGAGCCATAATATGCAAAATATGTTGATTTGGATGTTGAATTTGAACTCAAGAGCAATTCTGGATTTTCCAGAATTTATGATGTCCGCTCAAGCGTGGGAACCGCCGCTCGAGCATGGGAACCGCGGCTCGAGCGGGAAATACGGGCTCCCAGTATGTTTGCAGACATGGGCGTCCGCTCGAGCGGGGAAGTTCACGCTCGAGCGAGGGAGCTATATAGGATGACCTTCAGCTCGAGCGTTCGAGTTCACGCTCAAGCGTAAAATTGATGTAACCAGAACATTTGCAGACCTATTGGGTCCGCTCGAACGGGGAAGTCCACGCTCGAGCGGGGACCCCTGTTTATGAAATTTTGAAAATGCATTCTGTGTTTCGTTTTCCATTCTCTTTCACTTCTAAGCACTCTTAGGCATGCATTGAGCATTATAAATGAGTTAAAAGGATAAGAATAAAGCCTAAAGAGGGATATGTGAATTTAGAATGGAATGAATTATTTGTGACCCATTGTGTTCATGGAATGTGTAGGGTCAAGCTCCAGGGCAAATCACCCAGCCGATCACTATGAGTAATATCTTAATAAAGATATGTGTGTTGTTTGTCCAATTGCTTATTTCCATGTAAGTTTTATAAGTTTGTAAATTTGAATGGTGGACAAATGTTTGAATGATAGAATGAATGGGCCAGAGGCCAGTATGAGTTTGAATGATAGAATGAATGGGCCGGAGGCCAGTATGATCTGAATGATAGAATGAATTGGGCCGAAGGCTAGTCTGACATGAATGAAAGATAAATGGGCCAAAGGCCAGTTTGACGAGAATAAGTGAATGGGCCAAAGGCCAGTTTGGCATGAATAAATAAATGGGCTAAAGGCCAGTTTGGCATGAATAAATGAATGGGCCAAAGGCCAGTTTAACAAGAAAGTCTGAAAGGGGCCAAAGGCCAGTTTGACATGAAAGAAAGTCTGAATGGGCCAAAGGCCAGTTTGACATGATTGGAAGTCTGAGTGGGCCAAAGGCCGGTTTAACATGAATGAATTGGGCCCAAGGCCGTTCGATGTGTTTGGAACCGCAGTCACCTGATCTATATATATATACAATAGATGGAAGTATGGATTGGGCCCGAGGCTGTCTGATGTACGTTGTTCTAATGTATTTTCTTTATTTGATATTATTCACTGGGCTTTCGCTCACATTCATTCATGTGTTTGTAGGTGAGCCAAGAGAGGTCCAAACCCAGCCTCAATGAAGTCTGTGTGGAACAACGAAAGTTTTGAAGAGTCAGCCCTTGCGTCTCACGCACGAGACCCGTCTTCGCCCTTTTGCTATCTTGATTTATTCTGTCGTGTCGGCGAGGACTTTGAATATGTTTATATATAGTTTTGACTGGCTGACTTAGACTTGTATGATCCTGTATGTACAGAACTTTGTGATAGTACACATAATGATGTAAGTTATTAATATGTATATGCGTGGTTTGTTATGATGTGCCATGTAAGCACAGCTCTATGGACAAAGTTTTAAATTTTACTTCCGTTTGGCCCCTTTACTCTGATGAGTTATGTCTAGTTTGGTTTGAGGCCGTAGGTAATCTCAGGATTACTGGCCGGTTATGTCCTTAACCCATGGGGGCAGGTTCGGGTCATGAAAGATGTCGTCTCTTGGCGTAATGTCGTCAGCGACTACCGGAGAATCATCTGTTACGCCTGCCATGGATGTGCTTAAGTATTCCCACAGACGGCGCCAATTGTGGTGAAGTGGTTTGGAAATACTCCAAGATCTAGTCAAACGTCCTTGATCCTTTGATTTCCACCAGAAAAAGGGATGAACACTCTAGTCGGGGGTGCCGAAATTAGCACTCAGACGGACAAGTTAGTATGCTCTCAAGTTTACTTCAATCTCAAGTTATTTTATCTATTCTCACATACCTCTCTTTGGTTGACGTTTCTCTTTTTATATTACCCTTTGGGCCCAAGGGTCAGCCCACTCTTAATCTCACACTTGATTGCTTACTCGGCCTTCCGATTGCGTGTTGATTCCCATTCGACTCTTCATATGGCCGACTGTACATTCGGCTTCAAAAGCCCTTAGATTATAGCCAAATTGAATTCGGCCAAATGTCTTCAGATATCTTGGCCTTCCTCAATATATCATTATTCAGCCCCCACATTAGTTAATTAGTTTAGCTAGTTATTCATTTTGGTTTGTAATAGTTTGCTTAATTAGCCTTAGCCTAATTAATTAGCCTAGCTCAATTAGTTGCTAGTTGGCTTAGTTTATTCATTCGGACTCTCCTTCGTGAGAGCGTAATGTAATAATGTGTATGTCTTCCAACCCCACGTCTTTCTCCCTTTTATTTATTCGCTTTTGATGGTTAGATTAGGGACATCACATTTCAATTAGTATATCGCATGTTTGCATCCATTCATCTTGTATTGCATGCACCAAGGCTCGGCGCATCATTCAAACTGTATTGTCATTCAATACTTCTTTGAATACATGTTAAAACGCATGCTATTTAAATTGATCCATATGCCATATTAGTAGTCGAGCGTTTTAGTTGCATTATTGCATGTGTTGCATTAGTCATGATTGTATAGTTAGGAATCATACATTTTTTCTAACTAGTTTCTTTTCTTGGCTTGGAATACTAAGTGAGTTTTTAGTGCTTTAGCATACTTGCATGAGTGTGAGTGACTACCATGTCTAGCATGCTTGCCATGAGGCTAAGTACTTAATTGCTATAACTGTTTGAGTGCCTGTGCATGAAGGTTTGTTGCTTGAATTAGAATGATTCAACAAATATACGTTTTAAGCCCACTTTGTCAAGTGGCAAATTCACAAACTTTAAGCCCGCTTTGTTAAGTGACAAAATCAAACCCTTTTCAAAAAACAAACATGAAATTGAATTGTTCCAATTTGAGCAAACTAGTCTATACCTTGTGTGTGCGCATCACATAGTAAATGCTAGCCTAATAAACCAGAACAAGAGCATATAATGTTGATAAAAATCATATCATGATTAGTAGTGGCCGATCTTTGATCGGTCGAGCGGGGGTGCTCAAATGTATTCGTGACCTTCCCCTCTCATACCCAAGTTCCCGAGCCGAGGCAACTTTGGTGATGACAAACACGTGGCCTTTGGCACGAGTCATGGGTTTCCTAAATTTTCCCAAAATAAAATATTTAGGTGGCGACTCTATATCTAGCAAAGCAGTCCAATTTTGGCATTTTTAATTCAAAATCAATTTTTCAAACGATTTGCTGAATTTGGACTCTTTGGTATTTATCAATTTCACATTGCACTTGTGAGATTAGATTCAGAACCGCGAGAGTCCGAACTGTAGGGCTTTCTTTCAAACTACCGAAAGGGGGCGCGAAAAAGTCGAGCTACATGTAGTTATACCTTAGGTACTCATGACGGATAAGGGTAGAGGAGGTTATATATTTTTATCATCTCATTTGAAGTCCTCGGTTGGCGTTACGTGATATGTAACCATTGGTAGACCTTCTCCCAAGTGACAAACAATGAGCTGAAGTGTTATTTGACCCAACATGGTCTTAGTTTGTAAAAGCAATGAAAATATTGTTATCAAACAAAAACTAATGAGATAAGAATGTGGGCCATGGTTTAACTTAGCTATCAAATGTCCTTGTAGGACACATGGGAGTAACACAAATAAAATAAAAAAACCATCTTTCTTTGTTATATGCATATATATAGCAATATTGTATTGGGTTTGTATAAAATGAATTGAGGGTTGAATAGGGGTGACAAAGTGGTGGTTGGGCATGGGTTTATAGTGGTGAGTAAATTGGTTTCAAATGAGAGATGTGGGTTTTGTTGTGGTTATGTGCATTTTCCGTTTAGGCATTTCATCAAATAACTGATAGACATAGAAAAACGATGCAAACAACACAAAGGTTATCAATGTCAACAATGGTGAAGGTGAGAGAGACAGTGTGATAACCCTGTTTTGTGTTATGCCGTTAATCTTTAATTACACTTGTGATTATGTGCTTACTTAATATGAATTTGGATGCTAAGTATGTAATTATATGCATTTTTGCATTTATATTTGTCCATCGTAGAGAAATTTGTTTAGTATTAAATTGAAATTGTGGGTTGTAGAGGCGACAGAAAGCAAAATTGACTGTACCATTGTGATCAACATAATTTTTAGAGCCTGCGGTGAAATTTAATTAAAAATTGATTCGGATCAAATTAATTAGATTAATTCAATTTAAGTAAGCCTAATTAATTAGCACTAAACCTTGATTAGCCATTTTGATTAGTCAAGCATATATATATGTTCTAATTGTGGTTAAGCTCATTCTTGAGCTAAAAAATTCTGAAGTTCTACACCCTAGAGAGAGAGGGAAGTGAGAATTCAAGAGGATGGAGAGGAGAACTTGAAGATTGGCTCAAGGGAGTGAAAGATTGTGAAGATTAACTCAAGTTCTAGCTAGAATTGGAAGAATAGAAGGCTCTAAGTAAGTGATTGAACTCTAAATTCATGAACTTAAGTCATCTAAATGTGACTTCACGAAGAATGTGTAGTTAAGTATGTGAATTGAGCAAAGAATGTAGGAATTGTGACCAATTTGGGCATGCATGCATGAATTTGTTTTGACTCTTTACTTTTGAGCATAAACCTTATAAATTATGATGAATTGGACATTATATCTTACATGCATGCATGAATTACCATGTTTTAGAGTCCAATTCTAAGTTTACAAGTCTATAGATGCAAGATTTAAAAAATAGTTCACATACATGAAGTTTGTGGTTTGAATTTTGATGAATTCATGGAATTTTGAACAAAGGGTTGAAATTACCTTCAAATATATGTATTTGGAAGTGTTCTTGCATATTTGAGTGTGTCATGCATGAATTTGGAGCCTTGAGGTTGTGTTTGAAGCTCAAATAAAATTATGGAAATTCCAGAATTCGAGCAATTCGCTCGAGCGGTGGAAGTGTCGCTCGAGCATACATTTCGAGCTCCCAGTACTTTTGTGGATATTGGAGGTGGCTCGAGCGACCAAAAGACCGCTCAAGCGACCACCCTTTATTTTTAGTCTTGGCTCAAGTGTAAATTGAGAGCTTCTAGTACTTTTGTAGACCAAGGGGTTCGCTCGAGCGACCAATGTTACGCTTGAGCGAAGTGCCCTATGTCAGGAAACTTTGAAAAGTTGTATTATGTTATGATTTCTATTCTTTTGCATTTCTGAGCATTCTTAGGCATACATTGAATAATCTAATTGGCCTAAAAAGGTAGAAATAAGCCTAAGAAAGATAAACGAATTAAAGAATGGATTGAATTGTATTGTGACCCGATTTCCATGTGTGTTATGAATTGTGTAGGGTCAATTGCGAGAACGAATCAACCATTTAAACACTGTGAGTAATATCTTAGTAAATATATTTTCATGTATGCTATTTTCTAAATACTACCTATGTGGTAAGATTTCCAAATTCATGAATTTGTTTTATGAATGAGTATTCTACCTGTCTAATTCGTAAAAGACTTGAAACGTGATTGATAAGTATGAAATATAAGATTGGACCAAAAGTCGTTTTATATGAATACACAATGGGCCTAAGGCCGTTTGGTATGATTAATGAGAATATGTAATGGGCCTAAGGCCGTTTGGTCTATTTGACAAGGACAAGGAATGGGCCTAAGGTTGTTTGGAATATTTGCCAAGATAGACCTAAGGTCATCTTACACATGAATTGGACCAAAGGTCCTTTGGTATGATTGTTAAATGGACCAAAGGCCATTTTAAACAAGGAATTGATTGGACTAAAGGTCGTTTTGAATGTGAATACGAATGTGGACATGATCATGGTTATAAACACACACGTGAGTATGAATTTGCAAATAATGGACCTAAGGTCGTTTTGTACATACGATGTGAAGGAGTAGATGGTCATTTGGGCATGGATCCATTAAATGTGAACATGATCTTGAATTTGAATATGCGCATGAATAAGAATATGGAAACGTCGGCCCTGAGGTCGTTTAGTACCCATGTTATGATCAGTTATGAAAAAGCTTTAGACCTAAGGTCGTTCTGTCCCTTTGACATGTACTAAGTATAATGGATTGGACCCGAGGTCATTCTGTTATGATTTGTTTAAGTGCATTATGAATGGGAATTGCATTCCATGTGTATTCAGTACAAGTGTGACCTATGTTCATATAAATCTCATTCATTAACCACTTTATTCTGGTATTATTCACTAAGCTTTAGCTCACTTTTTATCTATATGTATGTAGGTAAGCAGCGGGATGTCCAGCCTCAGCCCCAATGAGCTTATAAGAGAACCAAGTTTATGGAGTCAATCAAGGTCGCCTCACGCAAGAGGCTTTACTTTTGATTTGTTTATCTTTTGTTTCTTTGTGGTCATGTTTGACCAAGTTTGTAAAAAACCATGGTTTTTGTTAAGACTACTTTTGAATGATCCTGGACATGTATAAATGGCTTATGTATGCGATGTGTGAGTTACTATGTATGTGTGAAAATTTTTTATTTTGCCATATATGCACAACTCATTAGACAATGCTTTACATTTTGCTTCCGCTTTTGGCCTCCTATTATTAATCATGATTTGATTTCTGTCTGAGGCCGTAGGTAATCTCATGATTATTGTCTAATTATGATCCTAATCCATAGTGGCAGGTTTGGGTCATGACACAGAGAGAGTGTGAAAGAATGATGGATTACCTTTAAATTTAGAGAGTGGCCTTCAATTTGGGCTTGCAACGTCAGCTTGGAGCACCGAAGGAGAGTGAGGAGAGAGCTGTTGACGGCGTAGGGTTAGAGCACCGAAGGAGAGTCGTGAATGGAGGAAAAGAGAGTAAAGAGAGGAAGGGAGGAAAGAACGTTGCTAGAAAATGAGAATGATGGACAGGAGAGTGAGAGAGAGTTGCAGAGCATAGCAGAGGAGATAAAGAGAGCTGGAACTAGTGAAAGGAGAAGAATAAGGGAAACAATGTCGTTTTTAGATTTCCATGCTTTGGTAATAATGTTTCAACTGTCCAAGACTTTTGTAATCTTCTCCCACTGATTTAAGGTTCTCATCTATTACCCCCACTGGACAGTAATTCTCTCAAAAAATTCTGAGGCACTAAGACCGAACTATGTGCTGTCACGTTTTAATCTATTTGATTTGCGCATTGTTATGGATACAAAAGTTTTTACTAAAAATATCTACAAAACACTATTTGATTCGGGGCATGTTATGGATAAAAAATTTCTACTAAATTTTCTATAAATTATTATTTTAATACAAAAAATATGGAATTTTTAACATTTTTTATTTGATTTTGTGTGCAATTTGCCTGACTCAATCCGAATAACCTGAGTTCAATTCAAACATACTTTTAAATTTGGTGTGAATTTTACTATTTGAGTAAAACTCATATTTAGATTTGAGCAGAGATATTGGTAACCGGTAGTTTGAATTATATTTATTAAGGGAGCTTGTAGATTGAATTAGGTCGGGTGACTTCCCATCTTTTATCTGTCCAAACTTAGGTGAATTGAAAAAAATCAATCTGCATTCATTCGCTTAGTTAGCGGATGCGGATTGAGCGGGACCTTGCAGATTGGTGGATGGATACGAATCGATTTGGCACTTTGAGTTTTACACTTTTATTTTACGTTTTTTTTAAAAATTTATTGTAGAGTTATTTTTTTACTATTTTGAGCCTTTATTTGAGTCCAATTTTTTTTTATTTTTAATTTTTTTATAATTAATATGAAAACCACACTTTCATATTTCATAAGTAACTAATATTATTACTAAATAAAATGTTCTTTTTAAACATACAAAGTATAAAAATATAACATCATATTTTTAGAGAGAGTTGGCAGATCAAGTTGGATTGGGTGGCCTCTCATCCACCATCCGTCCAAATGTAAATAGATTAGAAAAAATTTCATCCACATCTGTCCGTCCATACTATCGAAACCGCTTAAAAGCAGATAGATTGGGTTGGTTTGATTGGTTTTGATAGATTGATCAGGTTCGTGAGCACCCCTAACATTTGCAAGTATATGAAAATATTAAATACATAATGTAAATTATTAATCATTAAATAATATTAAAATAATTTTGACGGTTACATTATATTCAATATAGACAGCAATGACACGTGAGTTCCTATCACCATATAGATTATTTTAATGTTAATAAAATCTAATTTTAATAAATTAATTAATCTACTTGGAAAAAAAAAACTAATCAATGTGTTTGGTTTAAGTTTTTTGAATTAAATTTTTTGAAAACTGAGTATTTTGGTTTTCGTGTTTTTTTGTTTTTAGTGAATATTTTTAAAATTTTAAACATTTTTTTTACTTTTTTAGATGCACCTTACTTAGATGTATCTAAAATGTAAAAAATTTGTGAAAAAATATTTTTAAAAATTAATAAATACATAAAAATATAAAAAATGTACTGAATTCTCGTATTTTTTTGTATTTTTGGTATTTAGTAAATTTTTAAAAGGTTTTTTTCAAATTTTGTTTTACTTTTTAGGTATATGTATGTTAGGTATGTTTAAAAATTAAAAAAATTGCTCAAAATATTAAAAAAATTCAGTAAAAACAAAAAATACGGAAAAGCAAAAAGTAGAATTTTCTAAAAAGTGTTTTTGAAAAATGATAACCGAGCATTACATAATTCACGCTTAAGTTTTTTAATTTTTATTTATTTTTTTATTTTTTAAACAAGAAAAAAAAGGATGCTCTGAGCGTTCTTTTTTTTTTCTTTTTTTTTTACCGCTCAAGCAATCTATCTGTAGAGAAGAGAGATTCTGGGAGTTTGGATTCACCGCTTGAGCGCAAGATCCATCGCTCAAGCGGTCTGTCTGGAGTCAGGCTCGAAAAGTGCATCCAATCACTTAAAATCTAAAGTGAATAACCCTATTTTTTTTTTCACTTTTCATTTCACTCTCTCTTTCTACACTTCACTCTACTCTCTTTTCTCGCATATCTCTCTAGAAAATACCCACCAACCCTTTTAAATTCTTGATCCCTTCAAATCTATTAGAGATTTGACCTTAGTTCCTTTATTAATTTTGAAGAGCTCATCAAGGGCTATAACGTATGCGGTGGAGATCAGATTTTGACACCATTGATTCTAGGGCTTTTTCTCATCTTTTCTCTCTAAGCTTGAGGTAGGAAGTTTTTTTGAGTTAAATATATGATTGTGGCATGTCCTAATCTTTTTTTATTTTATTTTATAAAATCTTTGGGTTATGAGTTGGGGTTGAGTTGTAGGTTTTGAATGTAGTTAAAAAAGTGGTATTTTTCTCATCCCTCTCATGAAATTGAATTTGATTTATGAAATGTGTGACTCTTGAAAGTTCATTGATAATAATACCTTTTAAAAATGAGAGAAATTCATTTTGAGATGAAACCTTAGATTTTGAAAATTTGGGGAAAAAGTTGATTTTGAGAAAAACTCATGAGATCATGAGATTTTTGTTGAGAAAGATGAGAAAAATCATGTGTTTCATATATTGTTGAATCATCTATGAAATGGATGAGTTTTTGATGAGGAAATTGCCATGGATGTATGTTGAGAATACTTGGATCATGGAAATTGGATAATTATATAAAAGTGGTGCTATTAGCACTCCATCTATTATTTTGGACCTCCCATGTCACGCCCCGCTTTTTATTACTCGAAATCATTACCAAATTCATTACTTAATTCAAATTCAGAGATAACATGCAGAAACAAACTCAAAAGTTCGACTAGTAGGAATAAATAACAATTCTCTCATTCAAATGCAAATTAAATACAACATGGGCATTCTAAATAAACTGCCCGAGGGCTTACATCATTAAAGAATCAAGAAGAAGGGTGTACTCCTTTTTCATATATGGCATTCCACCAACACAAAAGAGGCCCCGTGGCCAACAAATAAGAAGATTCAAATCTTGTAGCACATCCTTCTTAATGCTTGAAAAAGATTCAACAACGTGGGATGAACATATAGTCCAGTAGGGATCTCAACATGATCTTTAACAATAACAACTTACAGATAGCTATGATCATGAATGCTCAATATCATACTACAATAGTAATGTGGTGGTTCATACAAAATATACATAAGTATGAACTTTTCTCGAAAACAGCCATTTCATTCAACGTTATAAGCGATTCATCTTTCTTTTCTTTTCATTACCCCTTGTTCCCAAACTTTCATAACAATAACAACTTAGAAGACAATACCACTAAGCCCATTAATTTTCTCCCATTTTCCCTACTTACAACAGGTTTTCCCTTTTTCAAAACATACTTTCAAATACCCAATTTTCCTTCACACTTTCCCAAAATCTCATAATGGCATTTTGGTTTATTCCCAATACATTCATATCTATACATGCATGCCTTTAATAGAAAAGAGATAACAAATCATCAACATGTATATAATCAACAAATGAGGCAACTCGGCCCTCCAAAACTGTAACCATCGCAATCTATGATATACTCAGATACATTGAGACAATAATAATAAAGCTTTGCTCTACCGGCTAAGTCAGTTCTCTAGGCGCTAGCTGAAGGTAACGGTACCTCTGATTATAAGCGCAGTCAGTTCTCCAGGCGCTAGCTGGAAGGTAACGGTACCTTTGATTATAAGCGCACTGTATAACACTAATAATCACAATATAACAGAGCATAACCAACAAGTGTAATACATACACATGAACTATCAAGATACATAAGCAATGTGTTAAAGTATATGAACACATAGGTGTGTGGAGTACATCCCCTATCTCCTCCCACACACTGGAGTACATCATCTATCTCCTCCCTAACAATTATACATATATAATGTATCACAACACTTCATTACATACAATGTTCAATCAACACCGGTGTAATGCAAACACAACAATTCAACACAACAATGTCATCCTCCACCGATGACCAAAGATAAAATCCCTAGATGCATGAATTCAGTACACCTATTAAAAGACTCAACTATCATGAGATCTTAAACCCAACAACAACGCTAGTACAATAGGTAAAGGTAAAACCCCAAATGTGGGTATTCAACACTCAATGACAGAATAGTTCAATTTCCATATTCATTTTCCGAGACTCACATAGAGTTAACGTTTCATTTTCCATTTTCAAGGTTAACTTTCATAAACTTTCCAAGTCAACATGTTACACCACTTATTCCCAAAAACACTTTTCCCATTCACAAAGCCAATTCCATTCTTTTTATTTTACAAAACCAATTCCATGGATAATAAAGCCATAATCCAACTCGATTCAATACATTCATTTCAAAACAACCCCAAAGCCATAGTTAATCCCTTAAGCATCGACACCTTCACCCAACTCATATTAACAATAGAGGCTTATAAACATTAATCAACTACCCTCCATTTTAATTTACCAAATCAAAACATAATTTAGGGCTTTTTCTTCTTTCCACCATAGCATGCTAATTTACACTCCAATTGATAAAATAATCATTCTCAAACAACCAACCCTAGGTTCCCTCACATGGTTTTCAAAGAAATTCAACATGATACGATTTCCATGCAATACAAAACTACCACATATCTATCTATAGACGGAGTATTGAAAAAGAACAAGGAGAATCCCTACCTCAAATGGAGAACCCAAGGGGAAGAAGAGCCAAACTCGGAAGTGCTCCAATCCCAAAGTTTTTTGGATCAAAACGAAGCACTCAACAAGCTCCACACTTTTTACAAAGGCCCAAGGATAGAAGATCACTCCTACTAGATCAAACCCTAGAGAGAAGTTGGAGTTTTAGAGTGAGGTGCTCTCCAATGGAGGTTTTGAAAAGTAAGAGAGAGAAAGAAAATGTGAAAAGTGATTTAAAATCAACCAGCTTCCATCTGATATACGACTAGTCCGCTCGAGCGGAGAATAGGACGCTCGAGTGTCAAGCACAAAAACTGGACCCCTTCGAGCGCAAGAATACCCGCTCGAGCGCCAAGACACAACTGCAAAACACACTCGCTCGAGCGCAAAGGGAAACCCGCTCGAGCGTAGATTACCCTTTCCCAGTATTTTTACAGACATTGAACACCCGCTCGAGCGCAAAAAGGCCCGCTCGAGCGCCACCCGCTCGAGCGTGAAAAACAACCCTGCAGTACTTTTGCAGAGGCACAAAATGCTGGAAGTGTGCAAACTCCGCTCGAGCGCGAAAGGATCCACTCCCATTTCTTTGGAAACTTTTAAATTTTGAAACCCTTAAAAAAAAATTTCTCTCCCCAAATAATATCAAAATTATCCTTGTGAAGACATTCCACCCATTAAATTAAATTCACACCCCTCACACCCCAAAAAAATCTCTTCCAAAAACCCTAACAAAGCCCATGATGAAGAAGAAGAGCCAAGTGTGATTACTGTCTCTCTCTCTCTCTCTCTACTACTTCATTCTTTTCTTTGGTGATTAATGTTCGGTTACTAGTTCCCGAACAAATAAACAATGTTCGAGCTTGTGTTTCCGAATTGCAATCATATGTTCGGGAGTTCAGTCCCTAAAAAATGATGAACATATTTTATTATTTTTATTATTCTTTTTAAGAAACTTACCCTTATAAGGCCAATCTCCTCTGAGTTAAGAACACCATCAAAGTTATGAACTTCCTTTGAACTTTTATTGTTGTACTCCTCTGGTCTCATGGAGTTCTAGTTATTGAAAAAACTTCTACTCATTATCATTGCTGGAGAAGTGTAGATAATCAAATGGTTACTACTGTTATCGCCGGAATACTGCCACCAAAGGGTTTTTAAGGTTTTAAGGGTGGGTAAATTTTGAAGGTGAGATTTGGAGAAGATAGATGGGTGGTGATGAAGGTTGGTGTGTGGGTTTAATTGTGAGATGGCATGTCCCAAAATTAATGATGTCCTTTTTAGTAATTTTATTTGAGGTTATTATTATAATAATAAAAAAAAGGCTAAAAATTGAAGGGTCTAAAATAATTCATGAGGTGCTAATAGCAGACTCTCATATAAACTATGAATGTGGAAATGTGTCATATGTTACACGTTTGAGGATGTTGATTATTATTTAAAACATTAAAAGGAATGTTGAATGTTGTATTGCACATTGAGGAAAAATGTTGAGAATTGTGGAAAAATGTACAATGGGGTTATATATTTGCATTTATATTTCATTCACTTGCATAGCTTTGAATATTTATTATTACGGCTATGTTGTGAAAATTGAGTTATTGTTTTGAGGAAGCAATTAATGATCTTGAAATGTTTTGGGGTCTTAGTAAATCTGGATACAAGATGTAGTTTGGTATTGGTTAAGTTGACCTAAGTGTCCAAGGTGAAAGACCGAAAGACGCACGAAGCAAGTACTGCATGCATTCCAGTTAGGAGCTAATAAAGTGGTGATTGGTAGTGATTGATATGCCTACTTGCAGACACCAGTTTAAGGATTACTTGAGTCGTATTTACTGCACCGTATTTGTGTTTGGAATTCATTGAGATAATGTGTTTTCGAAAAGAGCATTGCATGTGATTTCAAAAGAATAAAACTTACAGTTTTGGAGCATGACATGGCATTGCACCCATATTTAAGACTGTTTAAACATATCTACCTTGTTAAGATCTTCTTACTGGTGTTATGCTCACCCCTAGTGGATTTATGCAAGAAAGAATGTGGTGATTCTGCCTCAGTGAAATGAATGGATGTTTTGAGAGCACAAGGCTATTTTGTTTATTTGTTATTTTTATTTATTTATTTATTTATTTTTGACAAGTCAAGGGCTTCTATATATGGATTTGTAAACCACTTACTTATAACCAAGCTTAAGCCTTGGAACTTGTGACCCAATGGGCTGTATTTTATATTTTGTTCTTTACTTTTATCAATCTCACATGCTATACATTCATATTTTAGAGACGATTGAATATGTATTGCATGTAGGCACCTTTTGTATATCTCTTGCATATCAAGAAATACAAGTACGGAGATTTATTTAGTATTATGATGTTAGGAATTTCATGATTATCTAACGGAAAAAAGATAAAATCAAGATCCTTGTATGTTTAATTATTTGGGGGTGCTACATTTTCTGCCTACATAGGCTTGTTTTTTATTGACCATAGAAAATATTTTTCATTGAATTTCGTTTTCTATTGTACCAAATAGCTGAAGATACAAAAAATATTTTCCACCCAAATAAATAGATTAATAAATTAAAATTTCATGCATTTCTAAAAGTTAATATTTCAGCTTATTTCAAGTTAAAAGTTATGGGAGACTATCTTGTTGGAGGCTTTTCAATTCATATATACTAGAACAATCAAACCACATGTTAATATATATATATATAACTTATCAATATCTATCCTATATTTTCAACAAATCTACTAATTTAAACTTTTTAAATCACAAAAAATATATATATGGATATTGTTATTTCAGCAAAAAAAAATATTAGATACATGCAATTTTATAATTGTTCTTGACAAGTCATACAATTCATTCCTAGTTTTGATAGAGCTTGACGCCAATTTTTTTTCAAAATTGTGTGCTCTAATTCAGCATATGCTATATTTACATATATTTTTTTAAGGTTATAATTACACTACGACTCCCTCAATTATTAGCTAATATCATTTTACTCCCTTCATTTATTAACTCATGCATTTTGATTCAATTATAAAAATCATATAAATGCTCTCCTTAATTATTAGTGAATATCATCTTACTCCCTTCATTTATTCATAAAATAAAGTGTATAAACTAGTTGTATTTCATGTATGACTTACATACACCACATCATGTTTTAAATATATCTGTTTTTTTTTTTGGAGCACGTGGTGCTTCTGATGAGTCTATTACATTGAGAATTAAAAGAAAATATATTTAAATTATAGGGTGGGTGTGCAAAGTATAGAATAGATGATTTTTTTTTTTTTTTTTTTACCGCATTGGTTTGCATGAGCTAGATGTTCAAGGGTGGGTGTGCCAAGTATAGAATAGATGATATATATATATTTTTTTTTTCGACCGCATTGGTTTGCATGAGTTAGATGTTCAAGATTTGTCGGATAAACATTCAAAATTTTGTGAAAATAACTTAGAGATTTTAAGTTCAAGTCGAATAACATGATAATTTAACTCTATTAACATACTACTATACTAGTAAATTATCTAATTGTGTAACCTAACCAAAAAAATGTAAGATGTAAGTTGATTAATATGTCCGTTCAAAAAAGTTTATTAATATGCATATTATTTATAAAAAAATAAAAATAAAGGGTAAATTAGACTGATCTTTCCTAAGATTTAGAAAAAATATAATAAACCTCACAATTTTAACATAATTATACTAATTTCCCTTTTAATAAGGTTCAATTGAAACTATTGTCGATGTTGCAAAAACACAAAAAAAATAAAATAAAATAACATTAGGTATATATTTTCGTATAAAAGCGATGATAATTATCATTTTTTTGTCCATATAAGTAACAAATTATTAATTAAAATAAGGTCAAGTGATATAAATTAAAGGGTAAATTACATAAATTTTATTAAATTATGTCATTTACACTTTATCTCCCCAAATATCAAAACTCAACAGTAAACCATCTCAAAGTATTACCTTGTCATACCTAACACATTCTGTCAGAATTTTGTTAAGAATTTAAACGAAATCAGGACATGTGTAAATCATATGACATACTTGTTATTATTTTTAAATAATAATACTCGTATTTGGTGATCTCATTTACACTTTAATTCCTTTTTTCTTAATGGTAAAATGCAAACGAGATCACCAGATAAACGCATTATTATCTCCCTCTTTTTTAGATTGGAAATGCATTATTATCTTAAAAAATTAATAAATACATCATGTGCTTAACATATAATCTAATTTTGTATAAATTCCTAACAGAATCTTAATGAAAGTAATTAATTGTAATAAAATAACACTTTGAAGGTGATTAACAATTGAGTTTTGAAATTTAACGAGGCAAAATGGAAATAGATTAAGGGCGGATTACACTAACGGTCCCTATAATTTGGGGGTTGTATCACTTTGGTCTTTAACTTTTTAATTGCGACACATTTGATTTTGAATTTTGAATCTTGTTCTAAATACGGACAATTGAAGATACCATTACTTAATTTCAAGGGCAAAATTGTTAATTTGATAAAATATAAACTAATTTGACAAATAGGCTTATGTTTGAAATAATTTGTGAATTTTTTTGTAGTTACATATATGGTTATGAGAAAAAAAATGATTAATTGATGTATAAAATATGATATTTTATCTTATTAACTATTTTAATAATTTTGTCTTTGTTAGCTAGCTTAGGCAAATTAGATAGTTCCAAACACCCTAATCTCTCTCTTTGGCAGATTCAAAGGCATAATTATAATTTATTTTAATTTTAAAATCTTTATCAGATTGTTTAATGTAATTTTTGCTTCAATTATTACGTAAAATAATTTAAATAAGTTAAGAAAAATTAATTATTTAAAAGTCAAGGAAAAAATGCTTTGGCGCCTGACTTCTAACCAGGCGATTGTGGGTTCGAGTCCCACTGCGCATGTGATTTTTCACTTTTTTGGGCCAATTTTAAGAGCCCAAACAATATTTTGTGGGTTCGAGTCCCACTGGGTGTGTGATTTTTCACTTTTTTGGACCAATTTTGAAAGCCCAAACAATACTTTTCTAACAAATACACTCTTCTGGCCCAATTTTGACAGCCCAAATATGCTTTTAAATTTTCACCTACAGCTTGTACGATAAAAATAATTTTAAAATTTTGATATTTTAAAAGTCAGGCATAAAATTTTTAAGAATAAATTACAAATACACTCTCTGAAATTTATTTTAAAATATGAATTATCTCATATGATTTAAAAAAATACAAATATTTATTGTCATAATTTTTTTATTTAACAGAATTAATTGAAAAAATAAAATTTTCTAACTGCTCTCCTATACAATAATAAAATTACCTTAATTATTAATTAAAATAAATTTCTAACACTATTAAAAACTGTTAATTGTTTTGATAATTTATTAATAAAAAGGCTCATTTGTTATGAAATTAAAATTTTCAAGGGACGGTATGTAATTTTAAAAATCATGTAGAACAAATTGTATTTTAAACATATCTCAAAAAGTATGTATTTGTAATGGAAAATGTCTCGTAACTCAAATTTTGTGGCTCAAAAGTGGCTCAAATGGCCAAAACGACGTCATTTTGGCCATTTATATGTTGTTCTGTACTCAAAACGACGTCGTTTTGTCCATTTGAGCCACTTTTGAGCCACAAAATTTGAGCTACGTAGCATTGTCGATTTGTAATTCATCTATTTATAAATTATAAACTTTTTGAGCCTATGGCAACTTCTATTTTGAGTTTTTTCACACCCACTGGAACTAAGTCAAACTCAATAAAACCTAAGGAAAATGCTATAAATCCTGAATTTTTTACTAAATAAATAATTAATTGTCTCACATGGATATAAGCTCTACACTTTTGTGGATCACACATCTATATAAGAAATTTGATCATTTATTTAGCCTTCATTTGGGAAGCCTAAACTTGGGTTTTTTTGACTATTTTAGTCACAAAAAACAAAATAGACTTTTTAGCTAAATAAAATAAAACTTCACATCAAACTCATAATCATTATATTTTTTTTTCACAAAAAAGTCAAAAAAGTCAAAAAAACTGAAAGTTCTTCCTAAACTAAGTTTTTTTACTCCAAACTAAAATAATCAAAAAAATTAAAAAGTTAAAAAATTAAAAATCAACTCACTTTCCAAACGAAGGCTTAATAGAAAATTTGGACATTACCCAAAACCTAAATCAACACTGTGGCAAGGCTAGGCTAGGCCATTAGTATTAGTTTAAAGGAAAATGATTTGGTGCCCTAAAAACACCCCCCTAATCTCCCTAATTTTTAATTTGGGCAACTGTTTCCTTTTTTTTTTTTTATAACTTGATATGGAAATTAAGGAGATTAGGAGGTGTTTTTAGGGGATGTAGTAAGGTCCTAGTTTAAATTTTTTGGGTGGTGATGATGAGTGAGGCTAGGCCATGAAGGGTTTGTGATTTCAGAATTGTAAAACTTTAAACCTCCTTTGGAACTTTTGTTATATATAGGGAAAAATTAAGGGGCCTATGAGTTACCCAATAATTGACAAAGTACCAAGAAAAGCCTTAAAAAAAGGGGCCAGGCCTATTAAACTGGGTAAATTTATTAGTGAGAGAGAGAGCGAGGTGGTCATTAGCCCAACCCTAGGAGCCATAATAATTGTGACTTGTTGTTGGTTTTTTGTAGTATTTATTATTGTGTGGGCCTAATGTTTTTGTTCCAAATTTCGGCTGAAAACACGAAGTAGTCCTGTGAATGGGTTGTCAATGTCAATGTCACACTTTTGCTGGCTACAACCAGTGATTAGGAGGGGAGAAAAATTACTCCCTTCGTCTGAAAAATAATAATTTTTTTTTAAAATTTATTTTTTTTATAATATAATTATTATATTTTAAAAATATCAGTTTTTTTTTAAAAAAAAATTTATCTTTGAATGGTATATCTTTTTGAAAATATTAATTATTATAATTATACTTTTTGTGTTATTAATGAATTTAAAAAAATGACAAATTAGTAAGTTCATATTATTTTCTTCATTGATTTTTGAAAATAGATTAATATTTTGGGATAGTGACAAATGAAATAAGGAACTAAGGGGTGGTTTGTGATGTTCTAAATAAGTACACTTTTTAACTTTTTATAAAAAATGTGTAAAAAAATTGAGAAAAGATATTGATTGATGTGACCCAAAAAAATAAAAAGATAAAAAGTGTGGACTTATTTTGGGATGCCAAACCAACCCTAATATTTTGGGACGGAGAGAGTAGATACAATAAAACTGAAATTTTGATTTTTGATCTGTTTATCATAATGTATAATATGTTTTAATTTTAAAAAGTTTTATATTTTAATTATTTGAGCATTAAATAATAAGGGTCTGTTTGGTAACGTTTACGTTTTCAGTTTATATTTACAAAAATTTTATAAACTGGTTTTTGTTTATTTTTAGAAAAACATAAACTACAAACGCGTTTGGTAACTGACAAAATATTTAAAAAAATTTTAAAATATAAAAAAGAGTGAGAAATGACAAGTGGTGGCAAGTAGCGGCGGAAAATAGTGGTAGAAAGTGGTGATGGTGGGTGGGTGGGTGACGGTGGCGGGTGGTGGGTGGTAGCGAGTGGGTAGTGGTGGTGGTGGTGGTGGCGGGTGGGTGGGTGACGGTGGCGGGTGGTGGGTGGTAGCGAGTGGGTGGTGGTGGTGGTGGTGGTGGTGGCGGGTGGGTGGGTGACAGTGACGGGTGGTGGGTAGTAGCGAGTGGGTGGTGGTGATGGTGGTGGCGGGTGGTGGTGGCAGGTGGGGTGGCGGCAGGTGGGTGGCGGATGGTACTGGGTGGTGGTGGTGGTGGTGGTGGTGGGTGGGTAGGTGAAGGTGGCGAGTGATGGGTGGTAGCGAGTGGGTGGTGGTGGTGGTGGGTGGTGGTGGCGGGTGGTGATGGTGGGTGGGTGGGTGGGTGACGGTGACGGGTAGTGGGTGGTAGCGAGTGGGTGGTGGTGACGGGTGGTGGCAGGTGGGTGGCGGATGAAGGGTGGTTGCGGGTAGGTGGTGGGTGGGTGGTGGTGGTGGTGGTGGTGGTGGTGGGTGACGGTGGCGAGTAGTGGATGGTAGCGAGTGGGTGGTGGTGGTGGCGGTGGCGGTGGGTGGCCGGTGGGTGGGTGGGTGGTGGGTGATAGTGGTGGTGGTGGTGGTGGTGGTTGTGGGTAATGGTGGCTGGTGGGTGGTAGGTGGCCGGTGGCTAGTGGTGGCGGGGTGGTGGATGGTGGTGGCAGGTGGGTGGTAAGTGGTGGTAGCGGGTAAGTGGTGGCGGTGGGCGGTGGATGGTAGTGGCGGGTGGTGGGTGGTGGCGAGTGGATGGCAGGTGGGTGGTGGTGGCAGATGGGTGGTGAGTGGTGGTGGCAGGTGGTGGTGGGGGGTGGGTGGTGGTGGCGGAAGACGGTGGTGGAAAATGGTGGCGGTTGGTAGCTAGTGTTGGGTGGTAAAAAAAAAAAAAATTCAAAACTCAAAATGGAAACACCTTTTTTGTGTTTTCATTTTTTGGCCAAATTTATAAACTGAGACCACTGATTTATAAATCAAAAATTTTACCAAACAAGTTTTTATTTGAGTTTTTAAAATTTTTGTAAATATAAACAGAAAACTGAAAACGTAAGTATTACCAAACGACACCTAAGTGACCAATATGATACATTTTTGTAATAAGAATTAAAAAGATTAACATTTTTAGAGCAACTTTCATGCTTGTTCTTCTTAATGTGAAATTTTACAAAATCTCATGTAAATTCTTCTTTATATTAAACCAACAAAATTAGACCATAACATATAATATATATCAGTTTTTCAATAAACAAAATAAAAAGATTCAATTTGATGTTAAGTTTGTCTTCAATACTGATCAAACTGAATTATTTACACCCCTACTAAGGGTGTAATTTTGGCCCGGCCCGGCCCATGTCGGGCCTTGCAGGCTCCCGCCAAAAAAATCAGGCCGGGCCGGCCCACAGACCAGAAAACTAGGCCCAGGCTCAAGGATATTCGGGTTTTGGGCGGGCAAGTGGGCCGGGCCTCGGGCAGGGTCCATGGGCTCGGGCTTTGGGCGGGCCTAAATAATTTTTTTAAAATTTTTCCCACCAAAATTTTATTATTTTCCATTAAAAAAAAAAAAAGGCATCGGGTGGGCCGGGCATCGGGCCGGGCTTTTGGGCGGGCCTTGAGCAGGCCAATGGGCCGAGCCAAGTGGGCTGGGCCCATGGGCCGGGCCGGGCTTGGCTTCAAAATGATGTCCCAGGCACTAGCCCAAGGCATCGGGCTGGGCTTGGGCTCGGGTCCACCTCGGGCCGCGGGCGAGCTTCGGGCCGCCCGCGGGCCACGAGCCAAAATTACACCCCTACTAATGATCTAGAGATTAAAAATTTATTATTAAATAATAAGTGACCAATATGATACATTTTTGTAATAAGAATTTAAAAGATTAACATTTATAGAGCAACTTTCATACTTTTTCTGCTTAATGTGAAATTTTACAAAATCTCATGTAAATTCTTCTTTATATTAAACCAACAAAATTGTACCATAACATATAATATATATCAGTTTTTTAATAAACAAAATCAAAAGATTCAATTTGATGTTAAGTTTTTCTTCAATACTGACCAAACTGAATTATTTACACCCCTACTAATGATCTAGAGATTAAAAATTTATTATAAAAAAAAAATGTGATTTAATTCTATTTTAAATATAGATCTTGCTATATAAAAAATAAATTTAAATCATATAATTGTTTTTGTTAATATTTTTCTTTTTTGAATTCTTAGACTCTATTCCTATTGAGAAATTCTATGATACGAATTTTAGTTATGATTTTTGTGGTATTTGGTTAGGACCTATTGAGATGTTAGTTATGATTTAATTATACATATTGTGGTGTTAGTTATGACTCATTGTGATGTTGACAATATTATTTTAGTTATGATCCAAGAACTCTTTAATTATACATTATGTAGTGTTTGATTATAACTCTCTTTTTTTTTTTTTTTTTAAATTATAACTCTCATAAGATTAAAGTATAACATTTATAATAATTTAAACCAATTAATAATAATTTATCAACAGTATATACTTTTTGAGATTGTTCACCATGCAATTACCCATTCTGGCCATAACAACCATTTATAATTCTCACCTTGCGGCAGTTACAGCTAGCAAAGGTAGCAGATATTGGGACCCTTTTAATTAAAACCTATTTTCAAAAATTCCCCAAAAAAAACATCTCTTTTGCAGGGCGGCTAACAGGAGCAGCCGTATTTTTAACTACTTTTTATGTGCTTAATTTGAGGGTTTTTATTTACACATTACTAATATTTTCAGTATATATCATTGTTTAGTACGTATAAAATAATTTTTAAAATTTAAAAATGCCTTAGTTCATATCTTAATTTTTCATTACTAATTTTATATTAACACACCACTAATTATTTAAATACACACTATTACACACACTAAAATTTTTTCATCTTCATTATTATACACAACAAAAATCCCAATCTTCAGATGATAGACCAACAAAGGCCATCTTCATCAGTCTTGATCTCCATCACGGGTGGAGGTTTCATTTGACCTCCATTTTCGGCAGTGTTGATCTCCATTAGTGTTGAAATCTCATCGTATCTCGTCTTGTTGTTTTCAAATCACCGGCGGAGTGTTTTATTTAGACTCCACCTTCGCCAGTGTTGATCTTCATTGTCGGTTTTAAACTCTCGTCTCTTGTTGTTGTTTCAAATTAATCAAATTAGTTATGTTCATAAATATAGAGTTGAACAAACTTAATCTTTAAAAATTTATATCTGAACAATGAATAAAAGTTTAATTTATTTTAACGGAACTAACTTAAAATGTTTAATTTTTTATATATGAATATTTAATATTTAGTTAATCTTAATAATTTGAACAAAATTGTTTTGTTCAAATATAAATAATCGAACATTGTATAAAAATTCAACTCTGATTATTCGAAACATGACGGATAAACTTGTCTTTCCAATATACGAACGCGATAAAAAAAAAAAAAAAAAAAAAAACGAAAAAATTAAGTCATTGTACTAACATTTTCAATATTCAAATCAAAGTTTTCAATGTTTATATCGGAACCAAACATCTCAGTGTCATCCATAGTGTGCAAATCTTCAAAACTAATTGATTTCAATATTCTTAAATCAGTAATATTTTGAGTTTGAAAAATAAGTATAATGGAGAAGACAATAAAGTTAGTTAATTGATAATGAATGATTTGGTGAAGATGATGCAAAAATACAATGTTTATATGTTAAAATTCTAAACCCCATAGGAATAATGATGTGTGAAGAGTATTTTGTATTTTTAAATATGAAATTTTTGAATGAGTAGAATATGCCTCATATTGTTCTTAATAGTCATTTCATTAGAGGATTTTATAGAAATATAAATTTAATCTATTTATGGTGTGTACTGAAAGTATTAATGTTATGTAAATAGGATCACCCATTTAATGATGCATTTAGATTTTTTTTTTCCAAATAAAAAATAATAATGATATATATAATCTCATTTCTTACATCTTTTTCTCATCTTTAAATATAAAGCAACATAACCCATATTCATAAATGCATATAGAACTTACTCATTTTGTGTCTTGAAGTAAGAAAATAAGATAAAAAATAGAATTGAAAAATGATTTATCTACATAATTTCTCTTCCTCAAACCCCCCTCCCCCAAATGACGTGGCAACCAAAATTTGAAAAGTTGAACCACACTTAATATTCTTTCAAAACTCTTTTAACATGCATTAAGGATTTGGCCCGACCTGGCCCATGTTGGGTCTCGCGGACTCCCGTCAAAATTCGGGCCTGGCCGGGCTAGCCCACAGGCCAAAAAATTAAGCCCAAGTCCCAGCTTAGGCCCAAGCCTAGGGACATTCGAGCTTTGGGCGGGTCGGTGGGCCTGGGGCTGAACAAATTTTTTTGTTTTTTTATTTTATGTTTTCTACTAAAATTTTATTACTTTTCACTAAAAAAAACATTGGGTCTCGGGTCTGCCCTTAAGCGGGCCGATGGGCTGGGCTTCAAAATGATAGCCCAGGCCCAGGCCCAGGCCCAGAGTCTCTGGCTGGGATCGGGCTCAAATGGTCCTAAACAGGTCGGGCTTGCTTCGGGCAGCGGACAAGTTTCAGGTCGCCCATGGGTCGCGGACCATTTTTACACTCCTAACATACATTCTAAATTGCCACTTCATTCGGAAGATTTTGACGAAAAGAAATTATGTAAATGTAACACTGCTAAAATAGAATTATACGTAACATATTCTATAAAAAAAACATTAAAAATTTGAAACTAACATTGAATTTAACAAATTTTAATTTTTAGTAAGGACAAGTATGGTTGTCTTTGGTTAGATAGTAAATCAAGAATCAATTTATTACCTATGGTTATATGAAATTTAAAATCTAATTAAATTATGAAAATCGGATAATTGAACTACTAAAATATGCTTCGATTCAATTTAGAATTACGATTATTAAAAATTTTGTCATTATTCATAACATTATAAAATATTGCTCCCAACTTGTTTAAATATCAATTAATATATTGTCATTTTACGAACAAAAATACGTTTATATAAGAACACGTTTGCAAGAGCAAAGGACAACAACTTACGTATGTAAGTAGAATACTATTTTTTTCACTTCCAAGATCAATTCTTGAGATGAGAATATTCATTGCTGACAAGTTCTTTCATGCAGTTAAGTTGACTTAAAGCTTTCCCAATCAAGAACGCCAAACTTTTTAGCTGGCAAAATTTGTATGGTTTGCATATTCACACGTGTCATATCACCACCATTTTCTTGCAACACGTGGCAAATTTTTTATTTTTATGTTTTTGCTTTTTTTTGTTTATGCACATAGTGATGCAATGTCCTAACCCTTTTCCTGATTGTAAATTCCACATGAACATCACAACCATATAGAAAGGGACTTCAAATGTTCACTTTAGATGCCCATTCAAAGCTTTCAACCAATTGTACTGTTGGATTACTATTAATATTGTGTTTAAATCAATAATTTATAAAGAAAATTTTTAAAAAGTGAAGGTGACGAATATTTTTTTCACTTTTTTTTTTTCTTTTTCTTTTTTGATCTTTTTCTCTACATATTCATTTATAAATTTAAGATCTAAATACATAATAGAACTTTTAATTTTGTTACAATTATCGTTTAGAGCAATTCTTAAGTCTGCAAGTGCATACAATATGTACTTATGTAAATTCTTATATATATACATAAGTTGTGAGTTCTCAAATTTTTATAAGTTAACCTATGTATTTTTATGAAAACTTATACAATTTCTGTGTGGTAACTTACGTATATTTGTGAGAATTTATGTGATTTTATGAGAAAATTTATATATATTTATAAAAACTTAAATACATATAGTATGTACCTTACATACCCAAACATTTTCCCTTTACTTTATACATGATTTGTAAAGAGAGCCTAGCCTCAAAGTGAGCCTTTTAACTTATTTGATTGAACCAAATAAAGCACAGTGCCCTTCTAAAAGGTAATGGGTTATGGGGGCATAGACCTAGGTTTCATTTGACAGTTCTAAGTTGGCTTATAAGTTTATTTTACTAAAAAATAATTTTAATCCATCTATCTTTCATGGCTATTTTTCATTAAAAAAAAATTAATTTTAATCACTTAAAAAATTTAAGAATATGTCAAACAAAATAATCAAAATTCTTGGGTAAAATTACTAAAAGAAAATGATAACGTACCTTTCTTCCCTTACCATCATTTCAACAAGTCACTTGCAAATTTTTATTTATTTATTTATTTATTTTGGTTGGGTCTAAAGGCTATGCTTGTTGGTTGACTCTCACTCTATTTCCTTATCTTCAGCCTACTACTACATTGGGGGTGTATATGCATGGTTGACCCTTTCCTACATTGGCCGATACAATCGAATGGAGTTGGAGCACTGGGCCTCCAGTGGATTGATCATTATCAATGAAAGTTATGGAGTCCCATGAGAGATAAAAAAAAAATAAAAAATAAAAAATAAAAAAGCTAAAGCATTCCCCATTACATGTTTTCCACACAAGTAAAATGCGTTCAATTGGATGAATTGATTTGAAATGAAGGAATTTAAGATCAAACTTCATAAAATTGTAGAGAGATTAACCAATAATGGAGATAGATTGATAATTCTAAAGTAGATGATTGAATAGAGATATAGGAAAATTGTATTATGCTAACATCCTTATATAAATAGAATCCTTCCTGAGAGGATTAATTTCAAATAAGGGCCATTTTTTAGAAAGTCTTATTTTTAATTGTTATGTTTCATTTAATTTATTTTCTTTTTTAATATTCCATTAGGTCCTATTTAGAGTAATAAATCACCCTTCTAACCTTTTGTGCATATTTTTATTTTGAAACCGATACACAACAAAAAATAACAATAATTCCTCATTACATTAGGAAAATTTCTCCCTTATTTCATGGACAAAATATCTCCTTATTTCAGGAAGAATCTCCTCATTTCAGGGAGAAATTTTTTTTTCCCTTATTCCATGGAAAAAATCTCTTATTCATTCTATAGAGAAAATCTCTTCCTTATTTCACAAAAAAAAATCTCTCACATTCCTAGAATCTTAAATTGTCTACTTTCTGCAAATCTCTCACTAAATGTTGATGTGAACTTTCATGTTACAAATGCATGCTGGTAAATGATATTCCCTCATAGAACCATACAAGTGAACATTCACATTGTTTATGCTAGTATGACTATTTTTTTAATGTGAATATTAACATTAATTGTGATTTGTCGTGAGTAATGCATTATTGATGTTGTCATGTTATTTTGGTATTATAGAGACACCATGAACATTCATATCGTTAGTGGTTGTTTGTTATTGTGTGCATATGACCACTGACTTAGTGTGTAATATGGTAAATGCAATGTTGATGTGAACATTCACATATTTATGTTGTATTATTAAGATGCACAATATGTTGTGACCAAAATATCACATTATTGTTTATGTTTGTATGACTATTTCTAAATGTGAATATTAATATTGATTAATGATGTGATGATGACGACGCCAATATGAACTTTCACACCGTGTAATAATCATGTAAAAATCATGAAAACTTATACAATAATCTGTGATATGTGTGATATGTGAACATTCACATTATTCAATAATAATGCAATCATCAATCTACATTGCACATTATGCAACCATCAAATGTTTTTAATATTGAAGTTCACATCACCAAATGCAAAATATTAAAATCTGATAATCCACAACAATAATGACTTTAGTGGATGCGCACGTTTACATTCACAAAAATACCTAACCAATAACCATACACATACATGGATACATAATACCATATCAATCCATCTCGAAACAAAAAAATTGTATCCAACTTCAATAAATTATTGAAAATCCTGAACATATACATCCCTACCAAACTCATACCTATATGCAGTTGCAAAACAAAAATAGTGCTAACCTTGCCCCTACAATCTCTGAATGGAAGAAAATAGAGGTTCGAACTACAACAATGAAAAAATATAGAATTTCCAGAGTTTCGAGCTACAACAATGGAAGAATGATGATGATGATGATGATGATGATGATGATGAGCTCCTTTCTAGGTTTGTTCTATTTTGTTTCTGTCTTTGATGATCATCACCCAATTCACTCTCTGGATTTTTGTTGTTTTGTAATTTCCTCCAATTCTCAAATCGACAATTTAAACACAGAGAGAGAGAGAGAGAGAGAGAGAGAGAGAGAGGAAGCTTCTTTGTGCTACAGGATTCTTTTTCAACCATATTTTCTTGTCAATATTATAAGTTAATCATATACATTTAGTTTTTAAAGAAAATTATTATGATGCCCGGGTACATAACCCATTTTGTTTTCCTTTAATCGTGTTTATTTTACTCGTGTTGGGAGTGTTAGGAACTAAATCTAAGGCCTAATCGGCTGTTCAGGTACATTGCTCTCGAAACCTTTCTTGGATTTATATCTCCATTTTTTGTTTCGAAGTTGAGTTTTCTTGTTTCGGAAGCGTAGTTGGAGTCAGGAATGTTGTGGGTTTGCCAAGCTTACAAATCGAGAGAGGGAGCAAAACCGCAAGTGCGTTGAGGAAGTGTCTTCGATGGCCAGAAACTAGAATAATTGCACAAGCAGAGGGCACTTGCAGGAGACATGCCGCACATGCGGGTGCAGGTGCAGGTGCGGGTGCCACACGTGCAGTGAGGTGGGTTTGTTTGAGGTTGTGTTCTGAATTAACTACACGTGCGGGAGAAAAGTGCCGCACATGTGGGAGAGTGCGCTTCGCACATGTGGTAGGGGTGTTGCACATGCAGAAGTACCTAGGAGTCTGATTTTTTTTTCTTTTCTTTTCTTCCCTTAGGTTGAGCACCTACCTCACTTTTCCCTCATCTCTCTCTCTCTCTCTCTCTCTCTCTCTCTTAAACACATTTCTCTCTTTTCTCTCTTTCATTTACTCTCACCAACCTCCATTAAACATTTGATTTCTCCACATCCATTTGAGTTTTGACCCAAGTTCCTTTATCAAAGTTGGAGAGCTCATCGAGGGCTACATTTTGTGCTGTGGAGATCGGATTTCAACACCATCAATTTTTGGGGTTTCTTCTCTCTTCTGCTCCAAATCTTGAGGTAAGGAGTTTATTTGAGTTATATATATGATTTTGGCATGTTCAAGTCATTTTCTTGATGTTATCTTTGGGTTATGAGTTGGGATTTGAGTGGTTTAAAAAAAGGGTATTTCTCATTCCTCTCATGAAATTTATTCTTATTTATAAAATGTGTGACTCTTAGAAGTTCATTGGCAAGAACACTTCTTAAAAATGTAAGAAACTCATTTTGGGTGGAAACCCTAGATTTTGAAAGTTGGGGAAATGTTGAAATTATTGAGGGAAAACTCATGGGAACATGAGATTTTGTTGAGAAGGATGAAGAAAAATCACATGTTGTTATGTTGTCATGTTGTCAAATCATCTATGAAATGGATGGATTTTTGTTGCGAAATTACCATGGATAGTACAGTGAAAATACTTGGATCAGGGAAAAATTGAAAACGTTATAACATTGTGAATATGGATTGTGTCATATGTCACATAGATATGGTTATTGGTTATTGAATTGAGAGATGTTGTTAATTTCATTATATTAAAGGCATAATGTTGAGAAATATGGAAATTGTAAAGTTTCATTTACACACATTCATATGCATAGCTTTGAAAACCAATTTTACGATCATGTTTTACAAATGAATTCATTGCTTTGAGAAAACAATTATTGATCTTAAAAAGGTTTTGGGATAAATACATTGGTAAGTTTGACTAGGGGATGTAGATTGGTATTGCTTAAGTTGGTCTGAGTGTCCATGGTGAAATACCAAAAACATGTAAAGAGTAGCTACCATGTGCCTTCCGGTTAAGAGTCAGTAAAGTGGGGGTTGGTAGTGCTTGATATGCCTATTTGTAGACACCAGTCTATGAATTACCTGAGTATTTACCACTCTTTTGTGTATTATAAAGTTATTGAGATTATGTATCTTTGAAAAAGTATTGCATATGATTTTCAAAAGAAAATAAAAATATGAATTTTGGAGCATAACATTGCATAGCATACACATTGTTAGACTGCTTAAACATATATACTTTTTAAGATATTCATACTGGGTTTTGTGCTCACCCCTAGTGGATTTGTGCAAGAAAGGATCTGGTGATTTCGCCTAACTAAAGGAGAGGAATACGTTTTGAGAGCACGAGACACTTGTATATTTTTTGTTGTATATTTTTGACAAGCTAAGGGTTGTAATTGTATTAGCTTTTGGATAATCATCCTTTTGTGTAACCGAGCTTAAGCATTAGAACTTGTAGCTTTTGGGACATTTATTTTGTGTTGTCTCTTTTGTTTTCATTGTTGCACATGCTACTGATTCACTATTTTGAAGTTTGAATCGGTATTGCATGTGGACTCTTTTTGTAAATCTCTCACATGAATGAAATACAAATATAGAGATTTGACCACTTGATTTGAGATTAGTGTAATTGAATTGATTTTATCTTTATGTCATTTATTTGGAGGCGTTAAAACTTGGTATAAGAGCTACTGGGTTCGAATACTTGGAGCTCACAAGAAGTGATTTTACCACAATAGGTGATGTGCCATTTTTTAAGTGTTTCATGATAACATGTTTATGTGATTAGATGAGTATCAGATTGACCTTTTAGGATGTTGTTTGAGTCCATTAAATTCCTTGAAGTCTTATTAGCAGGGCACTTGATCAATACTCGTTCTAATAGGAACCCTCGGTATTTCGTAGGACAAACATTATCCTAAATGAGCAATCCGTATGTGTTTATGTGGAGTGAAAACTAAGTGTTTGTATGAGTTGAAAACTTGTTAATTATTGTAACAAGATGTGAGAAGTTTGGTTGCAAGCACATATGTAATTGTGTGCTAAATTGTTTGTTATTGTCCTTAAATTAGGATGTCAGGAAGAGGTCCAGAGCGTAGTGGTAGAGGTGGGAGGCGAGGTAGGCATCGTCGAGGTGTTCATGAAATGCCGGTTCATGAGGTTCCAGTGCAAGAAGAGAGGTTCAGCCAAGCTAATGTGGCCGAGCAAATAGGACCGGCGGGAGTTCTGAAGCAAGCGGGTCAAGTCGCTATAGGTCCCTAGCCCGAGAAATGGCGGGGGTTTTGAGAGAGTCAATGAACATCTTGAGGGCAGAGAATCAAGCCCGAGAGAATGCTATAGAGATGAGGGTAGGTTTTCTTACTCGAGAGTTCTTGCGGGCTAAACCAGACGAGTTTCACAGTGGTCCAGAGCCCAAGAATGCGAATAAATGGTTGGAGCAAACTGTGAAGACATTCGAGATGTTTCACATCGATGACAGTGAGTTGAGGGTGACTTTAGTGAGTTACTATCTGAAAAGAGATGTGGGCTAATGGTGAAAATACGCCAAAGGCCAAGTAAGGCCGACTTGGGAAGCTTTTGTTGTTGCTTTCCAGGACAAGTACCTACCTCCCACTGCTAGGGAGAGATTGAGGCAAGAGTTCTAAGACCTTAAGCAACTGAATATGTCTATGGCCGAGTTTGAGGCGGCCTTCACTAGTTTGTCCCGGTTTGCGCCGAAGTTGGTGGTCACGTAGGAATGTTGTTGCATTGGAGAAGAGGCTAAGAACCAAAATTATGTTCAAGGTTGCCGGGACATGATTTGGAACTACAATCACCTTGTGGAGGCTGGCGGCGTATGTCGAGATCACCGTTTAGGGTGAGAATGAGAGGCTTTGGGGTCTGGGGTCTAGAGGTTAAGAGTCACAAGAAATTTCGGGCCTAGTAAGAAACATAGGCGCTCCGCTTCATCCTAGCCCCAACCATAACAGACTAGATCCACTTTCTCATTGCCTAGTGTAGGCTTGGGAAAGAGTGGTCAGGGCGGGTTTACTTGTTTTAAGTGTGGTCAATTGGGTCACAAGGCCAATGCCTGTTTATAAAAGGGAAGAAGACAACAGACGCCACCATTACCACCGCCTAACCGATCCTAGAGTCAGTCCCAGAGTAGGGGACAATGACCTACCTACTTTTAGTGTGGTCAGTTGGGGCATATGAGAAAAGCATGCCCGTAGTTGGGAGGCACATCTAGCGCATCAAGGTTGAGGCAAACTCAGAGCCACCAACAAGCTCATTCAGTCCAGACCTCACGAGCTATTGTGAGATGCCTTGGGATTACCAAGCGCGCCTAACAGTTTAGATTCCTAATCTCCTGATCTAGTCTCACCAGTGCAATGTGAAACAAAAGATGAGAGTCCAAATCCAATAACTTTTGTAAAAAAATAAAACCATTTTATTGTAGATAAAATGCTGAAAATGGACCGCATCGCTAGATCTCAGAGTCGCCACCTAATGTTATAGGGGAATTAGGAAACCCATGACTCGCACCAAAGGCCATTATCTGTCATAACCAAATTGTCTCAACTCGGGAACTTAGGTATGAGAGAGGAATGTCATTAATTGAGCACCCCCGCTCACCCAATCGAAAGATTGGACTCTATTAAGTCATGATGTGGTTTTTATAATCAATATACATTCATGTTTCGGTTATTATTAATACTAACATTTCTATCTGAGGCAATCAAAAAAAAACTGTCACTGGTTTTGGTTATACTTTGATTTCATGCATTTTTTGAAAAACCTTTTGTGCAAACTCCGAAGCATAAGAATCAATTACATTCTAACATAAGCAACACAACATTCATCCACTGGCATTCATATAAATATTTCAATTAAGCATTTAGCCTCATGGTAGCAATGAACATGATTGAGGACATATGAAGACAATATGCTAAAGCAAAGAAATGCTCACCTAGTACTTCGAGATGAGCTGAAAGAATAGTTTATGCCTCATTTGGCATATGCCTGTTTTAGCCTAAAAGCCAAAAAATTACTAAAAAAACCAAAAAGTTTATAACCTGTACCAAAAAGTCAAAGATTCATTTTTCTCTCCACTTTTTGCACATTTTTTCGTAAAAAATCAAAAAGTCATTCCAAACATAGTATTTTTTTTTACCTCATATTTTAGCCAAAAAGTTACTAAAATAGTATGTTCCCAAATGAGGCCTTAGTATATGCTTGATCCTATATACAAGTAACTAATGCAACATGTATATGACATGCATCTATAGATTTGGATACTAAGATATGGCATGGACATCATCTCAAGACATGGGATGGCGCATATATTCAACTTGGAAATGATAAACTCTACAAATGCAAATGAGCTAGACCTTAATACATGAAAAATGGATGTAATACGTGGGTGTGATAAATAAGATGTGATGCTATACAGAAAGCTTGAAAATAAAAGGGTTAGAAATGCATGGGTTAGAAGATTATTACGACAATTTGAATGAGAAAGATAAAAAAAAAAAAAAAAAAATTTGGCGATTGCATATTTAATAGCCAAAACGAAATCAAATTTTAGGCGACTAAAACTTTAGTAGCTAAAAAAATTAAAATGAAAAAACTTTTTGGCGACTACATATTCAGTAACCAAAACAAAATCAGACTTTAGGCAACTAAAACTTTAGTAGCTAAAATATAAAATAAAATGAAAAAGATGGAGAAGAATAGAGAGATATTATTATAACAATTGAATAAATAATAAAAGAAAAGAAGGGGGATTGGAGAAATTATTACAATATTGAATTAATTTAGCCAAGTTATTGCTGAATCCACTACAACAAATGACACTTTTGGCGACTAAATTTTTAGTCGCCAAAAGTCCTTTTTTAGTCGCTGATTTTTTTTGTCGACTAAAAGATTAGATCGCCAGATTAGTTGATAAAAGATTATCGGGAAAGATAATTGGTGACTGAAAAAGTTTAGTCGCCGAATGTTCCCAATTGGCGACTAATTTTTTAGTTGCCAAAAGCTTTTAAATAAAATTAATTAGCGCATTTTTAGCGACTAAAGATTTTTGTCGCCAAAAACTTAAATTATGTTGGACGACTAAATATTTAATCGTCAAATTTTTATTTTTGTTCACCTTTAATTTTTTTAGCTACTAAATGTTTTAGTCGCCTAAAGTTTTTTATTTTTGGCTACTAAATATTTAGTTGCCAAATTTTTTTTTTTCATTTTTTTTTTAAGCCACTAAAGTTTTAGTTGCCTAAAGTCTAATTTTGTTTTGGTTACTGAATATGTAGTCGCCAATTTTTTTTTTCCATTTTAATTTTTTTAGCTACTAAAGTTTTAGTCACCTAAAGTTTGATTTTGTTTTGGCTATTAAATATGTAGTTGCCAAAAAGTTTTTTTCGTTTTATTTTTTTTTAGGTACTAAAATTTTAGTCGCCTAAAGTCTTTTTTTTTTTCGTTTGGCGACCAAATATTTAGTCGCAAAAAGTTATTTACTTACTTTTTAGCTACCAATTGTTTAGTCAAAAAAATTATTTTGCGCTTTTTTTTTTAATTAATTTGTCCAAAGCTTGTATGTATTCCATGCAACTTGTATCATGTATATAAACAAAATAATACATATATTATCAACTATTCCACAATCTGCATCCATTTCGCTTCCAACCATCTAAAAAGAAATAATTTTAATATCAAATTCCATACCAACCAAGTATATAGAGACCTAAAATAATAATTCCATACAAAACAGAGAATCATACATATACAAAAATATATTCACTACCATGCCAAATGGCCATTTGGCAGTACAAATTACCATGGTAATTTGTACAACAACAAAAGATAATCTATATACCACGCCAACAATTATCCGTTTGATGTCAAAAGTAATCTGTACCATGCCAAAAATTATCTGTACGATTACTAGTAATTCACACAAAAATAGAGGACGAAAAAATAGTGGGATTATACAAAAGTGTAACCCACAAGTCCATGCCAAAAGCCATCTACAAAAAAAATTGCACCCATTAGTACCATATATGCATGCAAAATTTGATAATTTGAGGCAAAAACATTAGAGGTTATGGTGAGTGAATTAAACTATTCGTCTTCTTTAGTTTGGATGCATACAAACTTACAACAACAAATGGCACCAAGAACTAGAGTTAGATGTCAAGGTCTTACATGCCCAATTTGCCACATTTCAATAAATCAATAAATATGCATTGTCAAATTTCATTTGTATTGTAGTAACATGAATGGAGTAAGCAATTATAAGGTCTGGGATCCCAGACCTATCACCATTCAAATTTCATTTATTGGTTATAGATCCGCCAATTTGAATTTTAGTTGATAATGGGAAAGCTTCTTGAACATCTACTAAGGGGGCAAAATGCAGGTTTTGTTTCAAACTGTTTTAGTTGAGCTATTCGCTAGAGGTAAGATGTTAACCCAAAACCAACCCATTAGCCCATTTGTAAGAAGAAAAATTTTAGAGAGAGCTTTTTAAATGCATTCACCATTGTCAATAAAGCAATAATAATATAATGTTCAGTTAAAACAACATATATTTTAGATTGATTAAGTTTAAGGCATTTTTTACTATAACTCCCAACCTACGTGTCCTAATTACATGTCGTTTGTTTCCATACGTTGTATTTTTCATGAGAAAGCTGCCCGTGACATCCATAAAGTGATTCAGGGCCAGTCTTGCATTTTTGCTCCTCCGAACGCCTTTTTTGGGCTAAGTTTATGGCGTTTTCGACTCTAACTCCCAACCTACGAGTGCTAATTACATGCTGTCTATCCCTACAGGTCCTATTTGTTACAAGGAAGTTACCCATGGTATCCATAAAGTGATTCTGGGATTGTTTTGCATTTTCGTCCCCCGAATGGCATCTTTCGGCTAAGTTTAAGGCATTTTTGAGTTTAACTCCTAACCTATGTGTGCTAATTACATCCCGTCTATCCCCATAGGTCTTGTTTGTCACAAGGAAGCTTCCCATGACATCCATAGAGTGGTTCGGGGGCTATTTTTTATTTTTGTCCCTCGAATAACCTTTTTCGGCTAAGTTCAAGGCATTTTTGACTTTAACTCCCAACCTACGTGTGCTAATTACATGTCGTCTATCTCCATGGGTCCTATTTGTCATGAGAAAGCTACCCATGACATTCATAGAGTGGTTCAAGGGCTGTATTGCATTCTCTCCCTCGAACGTCCTTTTTCGGCTAAGTTTAAGGTATTTTTGACTCTAACTCCCAACCTACGTGTGCTAATTACATGCTATCTATCTCCGCAGCTCCTATTTGTCACAAGAAAGCTGCCTGTGACATCTATGGAGTGGTTCGGGGGTCATTTTACATTTTCGCACGACAAACGACCTTTTTTGGCTAAGTTTAAGGTGTTTTCGACTCTATCTCCCAACCTACGTATGCTAATTACATGTTGTCTATCCCCACAGGTCCTATTTGTCACAAGGAAATTTCTCATGAAATCCATAGAGTGGTTTAGGGGCTATTTTGCATTTTCACCCCCCTGAACGGCTTTTTTGGGCTTAGTTTAAGGCGTTTTTAACTCTAACTCCCAACCTACATGTGCCAATTACATGCCTTCTATCCCCCAACAACGCTACTCAAATTATTTTAATCCTAATGTTTCAAAAATAGGCCATAGCAAGGACTTGTCAGTCAGAACACAAGACAGACTTAACAATGAGCTCATTTTAATTAAATGAAGCACTCCCCACCTTAAATACAAAAGGGAAAGAATCACTAGGCAGAGTTTAGGATACAATTGTCATTCTATAGAAATCAAGTTTCCACCAAATCACACTGAAAGAAAAATTGCTTTAAACAATGTAATTGTCCCATCCATTATGCCGGACCTGTTAAAAAGTTAACAACAAACGTGGTTACTCAACTCCTAAAAGTTGTTTCTATCATCAAGTATCTGTGCTTCTACTAATTACATGTGTACATAGGAACAATATGATAGTGTGGTTACCAGAATTGTTAGTCTAATGGCTTCTTCTCAACCACAACGAGTGGAAAGCACGCTCATCAGAATTTAGACTTCCATTCTAATATGAATAGAACATGGTACCCTATCCGTTTGCTAGGTCCACCTTGCAATAGTCTGGAGCCCTTCTAAGCATAAGTACAAGAAAAAATGGTGCCACAAAACATGACTTGTGAATCTGTAGACACCCCATTTTTGATCGCCCTTATGACTTGGGCGCCACCAATTGCGCACCCAATGATGAATTTGTAGATGCTTATCAAATGCTCGAAGTCCTCAGCAGAATGTCTCAGCTTTGAGCCTCAAAACCTTGTGAATCTTGTTAGAAATGGTTTGAAATTCTCGGTAAAACCAGAATTTTTTTCTTATCTTTGGTCAATTATTTAGGTGAGACCCGTGTGCCAAAATTGGTGGGTCTAAGTAGTAACGCGTTCTATGCTGCGTTATGATTCACGTAGTATATTTGGTTACTCAAAACCATTATCGAGTGAATGAGAAATTAAAGCCAAAGTGTGCTCCATGGAAATGGAATTTTGGTGGAAATTCCTTAAGGTTTGTGTAAATGGCTTGTCCCACATTGATTTGGTGGGAAGTTTTGAATGGGTTTATATAACTTGGACTTATAACTTGGGGAAGGCCCCAAGGGGCATCCCAAGTTTGTAGAAGGGAGAGGTTATAGGCAAAATGGGCTAGACCCATTAGACCCAAAAATCACCACACACGCGCGCGTGCGCCGCCGTCCCGTCCAGTCGGCGCGGGCTGGGCTGGGCCTGGGTTTGGGCGCGGGTGCGTGGTGTGAGGTTAAGTTGGGCTTGTCCGGCCCAATACTAATCTTTTTAGGCCAAAAATATTTGAATTCAATTTATTTTCGATAGAATAAATTCTGTCCAAATTTAATTTTCAATTTTTGAATTCAAAATTTTATTTGCACCTCTTCAGAAATTCTGTACAGGTTTGGATCTGTCCAAAACCGAATCTGTTCGATTCAAATTTAAATCCACCTGAACAGATTTGAAATTCAAATAGATTCGGTTATCTGTTCAAATTCAAACCCAACAGGTACAGTACCTGTTCAAACAGGTATGCTACCTGTTCCATTCAAAATTAAAGGGTGCCATTACTTCTATAAATAGACCAGCCCTCATTTGATCAAATTCACTCCAATTTTCGTCCCTCTTTTGCTGCAATTCATCTCTGCATTTTGCTGCATTTATTCAATTATTTTTCTGTGAGAAAGAGTGTATACACTAAGTGTGTTCGTTGAACAAATAAATTGTAGTGCTGCATTTATTTGTTGTTGATCATTTCATTCTGGGAGATAGACGTCCATATTCTGAAAGCACTGAGGAGAGGACGAATCTGTCTTAAGGACACAGTGTCAAACACTGGACTTGATCAGATTATTATTCGAAGAAATTAATCAAGTAAGTTGTTTAATTTATTATTCTGTTTTATTTGTTTATTTAAATTAGATTTTAATTTTGTTTTTGTAACAAAATAAAATCTTTTTTTTTTATTTAATTTTATTTCTAGTTTAATTTTTGTAATCAAACAATTTTCTCTCATTTCCTTTATTTCTTTTGTATTCTGTTTGTTGTTAAGTACACAAACAGAATTAATTAATTACAGTGAAGATTTTCCAACAAATCTCTTGCCTTGTTTTTGGTCCAAAACAACAATTTTTCAAGCCTAAACATCCTGTGACCTGCAGACCCATTAGTGTGGATTGTCGGCCACTATTGTGGACTGCCGGCTAGTAATGTCACTTGCCGTCCACTATTAGTGGCCTGCCGGCCACTTGTGTGTTTTTCAGATATTTTTGTCAACTGTGCCAACTGTTTCCACAGGTGCATGCACCAGTCCATACGTGTCTGTATGGATATTTTTGAGGGAGTCTCATGTTTTTCTATATATAGATGACCTCCCATCTTGTTGTAAAGGTTATAAAAATTTGGAGCAAATTTTTTTTTCTCTCTTTCTACAATTCTCTCTCTTTCTTGTAAGTTCTTCACTCTTTGCCTATACACTCTAAACCAAACCTTGTGGTATTTTTGCTGAGGTGTTTTTGAGCTTGCATTTAGCTCTTAAGGGTGTGTAATTGTTGGTTTGCAACTCAAAAAGGGTATCCCTCTTTAAGAGGTATAATTCTTGGTTTGTTTCTTTGCTTTATTTTCCATCTTTTCTACTATTTTTGGACTATTTTTACACTGAATTTCTGAGCTAAAACTTGTGGTTTAAGGCCATTAAGGGTGGAGGGGTGGATCACCCTTCTTTGCACCTAACTTCTTAGGCCTTTGCCCTTGTGTTTCCCACCTTTCTATTATCTTTTTTTGAGCTTTCTACTACTGAATCTCAAAGTTTTTTTAGAGGCTAAAATCATGTTTTGAAGTCCCAAAAATGGAGGGGGTAGCATCCCCTCCTTATGCTTGCTTACTAGCTTAACTTGTTCCATGTTGTAGCTTATTGTTTTAGCTATTTTTGTCTTAAGTCCAACACTGTTTTTGACTGTTTTAGGACCATTTTTAGGTGTTCATTACATTTGAGCTTTGTATAGCATGCTTGTAGTGTAATGATCCTCATAGGTTTGGTGGTTTAGGCCTTAGTCACCAACCTATTTGAGTTGATAGTGTTTATTTCTTGCTTTACATACTTGTTTTCATCTCTAATCACCTCTGCAATCTCTCTCTTTTCTTGGCTTTTTCTTTGCTTTGAAAGTTGTTTCAAACTACTTGCTTGTTTAAGGTTGAGATTGAGATTTTTGTGTTTTATGGTTTAATCCCTTTGGGGGTTCATTACCAACGGCATGACACTTATCTCATGCCTAAACAACACTTGGTTTGGTAGTTCTTTCCATTAGAGGACTTAATCTTCACTTTTGGACTTAATGAACTAAGGAATGGATGGTAATTAAAATAAAGTAATAAAATTGGGACTAAAAGTGATGTAAGATAATAAAATCAACTTGGGTTCAATCGGATGTTAATTGAACCCATTGAGTCTTGAGTCGTTTCATACTTGGTAGTGATGTAAACGGTTCAAGAGTCAATATCAACCACTTTCCTTGATCAATCCATGATAGGGAGGAGATTTTTGAGAGTCTTTCATTATGCATTTATTGAATTATGTCCCTTGATTCGTAAGTCATCACGCAATGAAATTGCGCTGATTGATGATTTGCGAATCAGGCCTACCCCTCATTTGACCTGTTTGATGATAAGGAGAGGCATGGTGGACAAACATCCCCTGAAAATACTCTGGTTTGTGCTCTGTCTATCCTCTGTTGCTGCAGGAAAGAACCAGCATCAGTGGCCGGCAGGCCACTTCTTCTGGAAGGCAACCCACTATTAGTGGCCTGTCGACCACTAATTCGGGGTTGCTGGCCACTTTTTCAAGGTAGACAGTGCCCTTTTTCCAACAGAGCAGAGCAGAAGTTGAGGTGAAAAAAAAGTACATTTTTCCGACTGTGCAACAGAGGCATTCCGGTAGCAAAACAGAGAACATTATCGGGTGGAAATCCACATCTATGCATGAGCCATCCCTTGATTCTCGGGATCTGTTAAGAGATGTTGTAATAGTATTAATATTGTGCTTAGAATAGGCTAGTTAATTATGTGTTGTATTTATTTAATTAGCTAGAATAGTTAGTTAATTTGTTGTTGTAATAATTAGTTAATTAGCTAGTGTAGTTAATTTACTTTATTCAGCTTGTAATAATTAGTTAATTAGTTAATTAGCTAGGCTATTTATTTGGACCCTCCTGCGCAAGGGCAAACTTGTAATAATTTGTATGTCTTCCAATCCCACGTCGTTCTCCTTTTTATTTACTCGCTTATGATGGGTAGTTTAGAACATCATGTTTCTTTTACCATATTCTATGTTTGCATCCATTTGTCTTGCAAGAATCGAGGCTTGGTTCATCATTCTAACAAGCATTGTCGTTTGTTGCTTCGTTGAATACGTGTTTAAACCGTATGCTATCAACTTGACTCGCATGACATAATTAGTAGCTGAGCCTATTAATTACATATCGCATATGTTGCATTAGTTAGGAACATGCATGTTTTCCAACTCTTTTGTTTCTTTTGGCTCACCTCAGAGTACTAGGTGAGCATTTTTACTTTAGCATCTTGCATGAGTGTGATTGTTGCCATATCTAGCATGCTTGCCATGAGGCTAAGTGCTTAATTGATATATCTGTTTGAATGCCTGTGGATGAAGGCTAATTGCTTAAATTGGAATAAATTGAGTAATGTACATATGCAATCACTTTTTCAAGTGGTACATATTTGAAATTTTTTTCAAACAAACATGAATCAAAGTATTCTAATTTTTGCAAATTAGTCTATACTTGTATGCGCATACATAGTAATGTTAGCCTAATAACCGGAACAAAAGCATATAATGTAAATAAGATTCACATCATGATTAGTAGAGGCCGATCTTTGATCGGGCGAGCGGAGGTGCTCAATTCATGACCTTCCCCTCTCGTACCTAAGTTCCCCAGCCGAGACAATCTTGGTGATGACAGACACATAGCATTTGGCACGAGTCATGGGTTTCCTAAATTTTTCAAAATATTTAGGTGGTGATTCTGTATCTGGCAAAGCAGTCCATTTTTGGCATTTTGATTCAAAATCGATTTTCCAAAAGATTTGTCGAATTTGGACTCTTTGGTGTTTATCTATTTCACATTGCACTTGTGAGATCAGATTCAGAACCGCAGGAGTCCAAATTGTAGGGCTAGTCATATCCAAAAGGAGCACAAAAAGTCGAGCTACAGAATCCTTGGCTCAATAAATAATTAGTACACCTTAGGTGATCCTGCGCGCCAATAAAAATCAGATTGATGTAAATCTAGGGAAAGTAGCATATTGTATTTTAAGTTGTGGACTTCATGACCTTAGCCATATCATCAATGGAAAAGAATTTAAATATATATATTGAGCTAGTGAAACTATAAACATTATATAGCACCAAGCAAACTACTAAGCATTTCTTTATCCATTAAGTATTAAATCAAGATTGTGTACAATTTCAGCATACAGTAGATATTCTAATGTGTGATTCGGCTTACGAGAAAATTAAGTCATCCTACTGTTTGATGCATAACAATTAGTACACAAGTTGGCACTTGGCAAGGTTTTAGCACATGCATCAACATACTCACCACAAAAAAAGAAAAAGAATTATCTATTAAAACACTATGATGACAAAGCCTTTTGAGGATGAAATTGAATATCATAAAACAACACTGGTGTTTAAGTTTTATATGAGACAATAACAAGCCAGTGCAATTCAAGTGGCAACCACATAAATACCATAATAGAAATCAAGAAAATCCATTTATTTATTTTCATGATAGAAGAGGAAAGAAATTTATAAAACCATTGCAACAGATGATAAAACAAATCACGAAAATGTTTCTCCTCACATTCAGAATAGGCAACTAGTTTTACTAATAGTTAATTGTAGAAAAATAATAACAAACAATATTTATTTAGGTTGATTATAAAGGTACCTACTTGTGATGGACCTAGTTAAAATTATTATATATACATTTTTTTTTTTTTTGATACCCAAAACACTCCCAAGGCAGGACCCTTAGGATCCACCCTTACAAGCCAAACTGGGGGAAGCTAGCCGATCCACCTAAACTGTCGGACTTCCACTTGAGTAGTAGGGGATTCGAACCCTGATCAGTAAGGAGAGGAGCATACTCCCTTACCAACTAGGATGGCCCCTTGGTAGTATTATTATATATACATGTTCGTGAAAGCATGTACATTCACCACTGTAGGTATATGAGTGCACACATTTATGTGTGTTCATGTAGGCAAGTGTATGAAGGATTCAAACTAGCCACTTCATACATGCATGGATGTCTAGATGTCCAAAAAAATCTATACCTTTGACGGTGTAGGATTAAAACCAACATCAGTATCTGCAATCACAAAAGTCCTTGTTATATCATACTGGTAAAACAAAAAATGGAAAAAAAAAAAAAAAAAAAAAAAAAACCACAATTGTACTCATGACTCATGAATAATAAACACGGGGTGATGTGTTCGACTAATGAAATTACTTTTACCTATAAAGCATTTAACTCTCGAGTAGCATCTCTTCAAAATTTGGGCTTTCTCTCCCATTTTTGGCCAAGGCTCCATAAAAGGTATCCATGTTTGCAATTTTTTTTTTTTTTTGAAAAAAAAATAGTACTTGTGAAAATTGTGCATCAATATACCAAACAAAAGAGGAGACACTCAAGGAAGTTGTGTCCTTATCTGTGTTTCTTAGTTCATTTACTTATTTTCATACATTGGTATAAGCTAGCCATCTAATGGTTTTACTATCCACTAATCATTAAAACTTCAATTCCATGTCCCACTAAAGGAGGTTGAACCCCAAAACATCCCCCAAGGAGGAGATACCACCTGATATAGAAAGCGGGTAGTTATATCCTACATTAAACCCGATATCAATTAGTGTATTTGGTTTTGGTTTTAGTTTTCTGAATTCCGTTTTCTAGAAATTGAGTTTTTTTATTTTTCGTATTTTTTTTGTTTTTAGTGAATATTTTTAAAATTTTAAACAAATTTTTTAACTTTTTTAGATGCACTTTAGTTAAATGTATCTAAATAGTAAAATATTTGTGAAAAATATTTTTAAAAATTAATAAATACACAAACATACAAAAAATATACTGAATTTTTGTATTTTTTTTTTTGTATTTTTGGTATTTAGTAAATTTTTTAAAGATTTTTTTCACAAATATTATAATTTTTAAGTGCATTTACGTTATGTGTGTCTAAAAATTAAAAACAATTGCTTGAAATATTAAAAAAAATTCATTGAAAACAAAAATATACAAAAAAAATAAAAAAAAGTAGAATTTTCTGAAAAGTGTTTTCTAAAAACCAAAAGCAAACCAGCTGGTTTCCTTTACATTCTATTGTTAGTTCTATCTATTTTCCTTTTGATTAAATTACATTGAAATCTTAGAGGTTTCTAGGGGCACCCCCTCCTTTTTCAAAAATATCTTTGACAGACCCCCTGCTTTAATGATCTGTTAATAAGTTTTACAAAAACAGGCAATGTCAGAATTTTGTTGATTTAAAATGCTAAAAATGCTCCTGTCATTCTGCTTAAAATGTATACTGGATTTTTAATAGGAGCAATGCACTCTAAACTTCAATTTGAATCTAGGATGCCAGAAATTAATATTGTATCCATCCACCTTGCAAAGCAACCAAACAACATATAAAGGCTACTCTCTCTATATCAAATTGTTGGTCCATTTTCACTAATTGAGATCTTTGAATTTGTGGAAAAATACATTTTTTATTGACCCAATTAAAAGGCGCAACTGCCAAAAATGGACTAACAACTTGGGATGGAGTGAGTATAAGATTAGTTGAATTGATTTACTATCTCAGCCAACATTCACTTTAGTATACCATATCTTTTCTTTTTGTGCCACTCATTTATCATAATGGAAAATAAGGGTCTATTAACAAGATGTTGAAAATTCTTTTCAAATTAAAACATCCATCATTGTGTCATATAATTTCAAGAATGCATTGCCACATCATTTTGGTTGAGTTTCATGTATACAAATTTTGTTTGTAAGTAATTTTTCTTTCAAAAATTATGCCAATGAAGGGCAAGGTTTTACGCCACAATTGATGGCAGAACACCAACATCAACTAATAAATAAAACTAAAATTCATTAAACTCACCCAGTGAGCATCTGGAAGTAGACGACCAAGTCATCGAATAGATACATGACTAATGTTTTCAAAGTTCTCTGTAATTCCACATCCTTTTGCTTCCAACTTCTCCAAAATACTATCAATACTCCCCTTACCCTTTTGTTGCACACACACACACACCAAAAGAAGCAATAGTTAAGCAGGCCACACATAGACATACAAACACATACAAATATCTACATACTAGAAAAGGATTTAATAAATTTACAAGACACAAGAGGAATATGTAATGTACAATTATACCTCAACTATAGTCATATTGTACAAGTTATATTTATTTCATTTGAAAAATAAAATGAATAGAAAAGGTTCCGTGAAACTAGAAGAGCATAATCTGTAAAGCAAATAGGACCGAGAAATACAAATTCAGAGTACTTTTCACAAAATTAGGTGCAATTTTCTATTGAAGTAGAACTAAAGAAAGACTAATTAACTCAAGATTTATATGACTATAAAATGTTCCTACAGTCTCTAGCAAAACTAAAGAGCAACTGTAGTAGAAATTAAGATAAATGACAAACATTTTGACATTAATTTTGCAAATACAACTTGTTTTTGTAACAGCTTAACAAAATCAACATCATGAGCATAGTTCTAAATCGCGGTATCGGGTAACGTAACGGTATCGGTCGCGGAGTATCGGTATCGGTAGTATCAACCGGTACGTATCGGGTATCGGGCGTCGCGGCTGTGAAATTTCAAAAATCATTAGCAATCCATCTAAAACTCAATTTTATGCATTTTTTTGACTCTTTTAGCCTTAATTTATCACATTTTAATCAAAATTTTGATATGTGGAGGCACTTTCTTGACTCATTTTCAACTAAATGATATGTATTTATTTTAGTCTCAACCTTTTATTTGGCATATATTTTAAACTTTTAATATAAAATTGATGTGGAAATATTTTTTTACTTATTTTCAACAATGAAATACTTCCACATGCACAACAAATTAATAAGAGAAAGAGGGACATGAAAATAAATCATTCGTTTCAGTCATGATCGCATACAAACAATCTACTACAAATCAAGAACTCTAAAACTTAGTAATAAAAAGAATTATGTGGTGGTACAGAAGAATCTCCATATCTCACATCACTTTGATCATCACTATGACTTGGTTGGCCTATTTCTCCATATTGATATTCGTGGTAGTAGTTATTGAAAGTGCATTGATCATAAGTAGTGTTGTTGCTGCCACTGCTACTTGATTGTTGTTGTGTCATTGCAAGCCCCCCTGTACCATAATTGAAACCCTCTCTATATGGATATTGATGAGGTTGTTGAGAGTAGTTCCAATTTTCCATATACGGTGGTTGATAGATATGTGGTGGTGGTTGACTTGGAGGAGGGTAATAAGGATATGGTACTTGGCATATTGGTCGCCAATGTTGAGTTCCCCTTCCATCTTCTTGTCTAACTCCGAGATGTCCAAATTGATTTCTAAGGTCACGATGGCCATAAATATCATCAATATGTCGTGAACGCCCAATTGATGCTTCTACATCAGGAGTAGAAATAGAATGTCGTCGTTGCTGTGTAGAATCCCTGTTCCAATCATGATCAATATGATGAGTACTGCGTCTACAACCATGTGCAGAACCTGCAGACTCCCATTGTCCACCACTACCACCACCTGTTGGAGGACGACTGCCATCACTATCATCTCTACTACCACTAGGTAGACTCAAACCGCGACCCTCACTAGAGCTATTTCCAGTAGACCTTGCTCTTTACAAACACAATTCACAAGTCAAATAATAAGTTATCAATTTAACTAATATTAAATAATGACTAACTTGGTTTATCGCCTGTATTTGCTCGTTTAAATCTAGTAGAAGTCTCGAAATCACATTTCTAACTCCACTCATCACTTCTCGATGATTAGAAAGGTGCTCCCCATACTGGAATATGGGATTTAAAAAATAACCTACGTTCAAATATAAAATAATAATAAAAGTGAGACAAGGAACACATAATTTATAATTTAAATAAATTAAAAATTACTTACCAGCAACATGCAAGTCCGTGTGTAGTTGGAAAGCCCATCGATTATCAATAATCTTCCAATAATCTACATAATAGAAACAATTTTGTTTGATGGCCAACTTTGCTCTATCCATGGCTTCATATATAAAACCCATTGTGGGCTTTTCATCCCCATCTACAAGTCTAAGCACCTTTAGAAGTGGTTCTTGAACTTTTAATACATCTGCCGCCTTGGTCCAAAAATCTTTACTTTGTATAATTTTTTTCACTTCTTTTGCATCATCCTTTTTGGACCATTTGCTGTGCTTCCACTCTTGAGAATGAAACATATCCTGTAAAGCAGTCTTATGTTTAACAATGCTTTCCAAAGTAATGAAATTGGTGGCAAAGCGTGTGATGACAGGACATAACAACTCTCTATCTCCTGTGAATCTCTTCATGAAATCAACGACCCAGTTGGAGTTGTAAATAAATCGTGTGATTACTTTTGCACAATCCAACACCTTTGCTACACTTTTTTTCTTGCCAATATCCTCTAACATAAGATCAATACAATGAGCTGCACATCCTGTCCAATACAGATTCTCCGTTTTTTGCATGAGTTTGTAACCAGCAGCCTTTATCACAGCTTCGTTATCAGTTACGATTTGAACAACATATTCTTCTCCAATTTCATCCACTACCTTGTCCATGAGGCCCAAGTAATAATCAGCTGTCCTACTAGGTACATCAGTTACATCCATAGACTTTTGAAAAATTGTTCCACGATTGCTATACACAAGAAAATTAACAATGTGCTTTCTTGTGGGCCCAGACCATCCATCACACATAATTGTAACACCTCTCTCAGCCCAACTAGATTTATGAGATTTTATCCAATTTTGTAAAGCTTCATACTCCATTGGTAAATACACTTCAGTTACCTGTTTAATAATAAATAACAAACAAAAACTATTAATAAGCATCTTAATAATTTATTTATTTTTAAACATAGATAGAGTTTTTTCAAACTTTAAGTTAGAGGCTAACTTCATAAGAAGTAGGTAGCTTTGTTCCTTTTCCAACCTCTCTTGCAGTATCCAACATTGGTTCTAGCCATTTAGAATTAACAACATTAGTAGGCACTGGAGTGAACAATACAAACTGGCTAACTGCTCTTCCTAATTTTTTCTTTGCTTCTTTCAAGAATCTAGAGGAGAGTTTGAATTGTTTGTTGCCTTTGGTCCTATGAAGATCCACATCTATGTCTAATAATTGAACTTCTGGAGAGGATGTATCAATCCATTTCCTACCTGTACTAGCCTCATGAACACTATGACTTCGTCGAGCAAAACCAGGAGGTGGTGCAACCTCAATATCACTAGCCCTATTTTGTCGGGCCATAACCATTTCTAAGTCCTCCTCATCATTTTCATCATCATCACACTGACTGGCTCTAATTTGTTCTGTCAATTCCTCATTCATCTTCCTTTTGTCAAGCTTTTTGCCCTTATAATTATTCAAATGATCCATCATTAGTGGTCGAACTTCACCACTGACATTAGCACAAGGTGCGACTTGACCTTTCATATGGGCCAAATGTTGCTTCAACCTAGTTATACTACCATTTAGCTCTTTTCCACAAAATTTACACCTAATTTTATGCCTATTATTTTCTAGTGGAATTCCAAATTTCCAACCAATATCATCACTTGGAAGTTTTCCACTAGAACCACCTTCGTGCGCCATTATAACTTTCAATTATCTACAATAACAGTTTTCAATTAACAAACATTGTAATTCGAATTTAGTTAGTAATAATAATGCATTAAAATAAAAAATCTAAAATATTAAACATCTTTACTTAACAATTAAACCTCTTTAAAAAAATCTGACAGATTAAACCTCTATAAAAATAATCTAATATAAAAATAATCTGAAATAAAAAGATTTGACAGATTAAAAAATCTAAAATAATAAAAAAAATCTGAAATAAAAAATCTGACAGATTAAATCTCTTTAAATAATATATATAAAAAATATATATATTGAGCATATGTGCATTTAAAATATATATAAAAAATATTCTTATATATAAAAAATTATATTCTATGCTGATAACATATATATATATAAAATTATGGGAGAACAAACCAGCTCAAAAATTATGGGAGTTCTATTCACTTTCTGAACTTATGTGCATTTAAAATTATGTAAAAAATTGCTCATGAGTTCTATTCAACCTCAATAATATATATAAAAAATTATGTGCATTTAAAAAAATAACCATAGAAAAAAAAAACAAATTATAGACAAACCCCACCTCTGTGCGCCATTATAACTTTCAATTATCTACAATAGCAGTTTTCAATTAACAAATATTGTAATTCTAATTTAGTTAGTAATAATAATGCATTTAAAATAAAAAAAAAAATCTAAAATATTAAACATCTTTACTTAACAATTAAACCTCTTTAAAAAAATCTGACAGATTAAACCTCTATAAAAATAATCTGAAATAAAAAGATTTGACAGATTAAAAAATCTAAAATAATAAAAAAAATCTGAAATAAAAAATCTGACAGATTAAATCTTTTTAAATAATATATATAAAAAATATATATATTTAGCATATGTCCATTTAAAATATATATAAAAAATATTTTTATATATAAAAATATTATATCCTATGTTGATAATATATATATATATATAAAATTATGGGAGACAAACCTGCTCCTGAATTGTAAAATTATGAGTTCTATTCACCTTCTGAACTTATGTGCATTTAAAATTATGTAAAAAATTGCTCCTGAGTTCTATTCAACCTCAATAATATATATAAAAAATTATGTGCATTTTAAAAAATAACCACAGAAAAAAAAAATTATAAACAAACCGAACCAAACACAACTTAAAAAGCAAAACTATGACTTCTTGAGTCAAAATAAAAAAAACAGAGCATCATATTATGGTGAGAGAACAAACAGAGCATGATGAGTGATGAGTGAGAGAACAAACCTTGAACAAAGAAGCTTGAAATCGGTGATGGATTTGGGTTCGATTCGATGCTTCTCCCTGCAGGCTGCAACACTTTACAAGATCGATGCCCCTAGGAGATGGATTTGGGTTTGATTGAGGAGTGGGGTTTGGTCCGATTGAGTTTTTCTTCAGAGGTTTGTAACACATTTATGGTGAGTCTGTGTATGTATTATTGTTCGTGAGTCTGTGTATGTATTCCGTGAGTCCGTGAGTCTGAGTTTTTCTTCAGAGGTTTGGTCCTTTTGCTTTATTTTTGCAGGTGCTTTTGCTTTATTTTTTCTTTTCCTCCAGGTGCTTTGCTTTGCTTTTCTTCCACTTTGCTTTGCTCAGTAGCCACACTCATACATACACAAGACATGCTTTGCTCTTTTTTCAGCCGTATCGGCATGTATCGGAAAGAAATCGCTTACGTATCGGATTCAGCCCGATACGTATCGGGAATCGGCCCCTACGGCCGTGAATTTCAGTCTCGCCGGTATACCGGTGAGTATCCGACTCGGCCCTCCCATTTTCCGGCACGAACCGGCCGGTACGGCACGTACCGGCCGATATTTAGAACCTTGATCATGAGTCTCAAATATGAATCAGCTACAATACATTGAAAATTTCAGTATACGATAAACTGCATACTTAAATAGTTCTTACAGACGTATATTAATTCATTTCTCTTCCTAACCTAAACAATGCCTTCTTAAAAGACTTTAAGAACAGATTGCCCAGGTCCTTTTAGTGATGACATAGAACAATACTTTAAGTCACTTACACAAAGCATTGATTGAAGTTACTAACTTATAGTCATTCTTTCATAATTTGATGCAAATCTCTATACATGGGAGAGGACCACATAATGCAGTAATCATAACCCATAACATAAGAAATCTTCATGATTCTAGCCAATCTTTCGGTAAAGTCACCAAATCCTTTGTGGTTGGTTTAAAAGAAATCAAACAACTATTTTTATGAAATCATGCTATTCAAGTGTTCATGAAAAGGACTAATGCACTGTGAATATTCTATGGTGAAGAAAGGTGAGTTTTAAGGTATGTTCACTACAAATCTATAACCAATGATTAGAGAGAATTATATGTGCTATGACTAAATTGTGTCCTCATATACTGAAATTGAATAATGGCAGGGGCACCCTTTCAATGCTCAAACTAGGGCTCCTAGTGAGACCTCTCCCTGTGACAGGTTAGTTGGAGGGTGCCATTACAGTGTTTATGGCCTTTAATTTCTACTGGTTTTGGAGTCTTTGGAGATAAGTCATTTGTTATCTTATTTTTATACTTCTTAGGGTGAAAAGTTGAGTTGTGATAAACGCTTTAAACAAAGTAAGTTACAAGTTCAAATTCTAATAAGTGCTTGACTCTCTTCGGATCAATCTCAGGATGTGTTCGATAAAGGCAGAGTATGTGTAGGACGAAAAGATTGCATGCACCCAGACTAATCAAGATAAAACTCCTTGTATCAAAAGAGAAATCTGTAAATTGTAAATTATATTTTCATACACAATATCACAGGAGGATGGTCCCAATCATGTTTTGTACATTCTTATTCTATCTCCGTCACTTGAATGTTGTTTGAGGAATGAACTCTCTTTCTAAGTTGAAGGTAAAATACTTCAAATCTCCATGGATATATTCATTATTTAGCAGATAGATCAAGCCTCTGCATAAAATATATAAAAAAACCCCTAAATCTAGAACAAAAATCACAACCCATTTACTTGGTTCCCAAAAATGAAACTCCTAAAGCGTCAAAAAAAAAAAAAAAGAAAAAAAAAAGAGAAAAACCTAGAGCTAGATTGAAATGGGGAAATAGAGGAAGGGAGGGAGAGCGAGAGAGTGTATGTGTGTGTGTGACAACCCCATCATGTATTATACTTGTACATGTTTAATTTTGAATGTTAATTATGTGTTTGATGTGTAATTGTGTGTATATCTTTTCATCAATGAATTATCTGTTATGATTTCTATTTTGAATTCGAAATTGAAGGTCTTAATGACTTCAAAAATTGAAATTGATAGGTTTAATTAGAATGACATAATTTTAGAGCCTATTGGGATGTTTGATTAAAATTTGATTTAGTTCAGAAAAATTAAGTTTTGATTAATTAATTTACGTGGAATTAGGGAGCTTAAGCCTTAATTAGCACCTTAAGCTAATAAACTCTTCTCCATATATATATGTGTGTGTATGTCTGTGTGTATGTGTTAAGATTAGAAACTTTATTATTTGAGCACAAAAATATGAGGAGAGGAGTTCTAGAGATAGAGAGAAAGAGAGAGAGAGAGAGAGAGAGAGAGAGAGAGAGAGAGAGAGAGAGAGAGAGTAAGGCCATTCTAGAGAGAGAGGAGCTATAATTTGGTAGATTTGGCTTGAAGGTTGTAGAATTGTAAAGCAAGACTTAAGTTCTTGCTAGATTGAGCTAAACTGAAGACTTTAGGTAAGTGTTTGATCCTCAATTCATGAATTTAAGTCATCAAGTATGTGAATTCAAGAAGATTATATGATTAAATACAAGAATTGAGCTAAAGATGGTGAATTTAATGCTAATTCATACATTCATGCATGATTTTGAGGTGTTCTACTATTTTTTAGCATGATTTTGCTATCTAAGCTTGAATTGAAGGTTGTATCATACATGCATTCATAATTCATAAAGTTTTGAAGATGAATTTCATGTTTTTGAAATCTTAGAAAAGAATTGGGGTCAAGTTCATCCATGCATGAAGTTTTAAGTTTCTATTTTACCAAATCATGGAGTTTTGAGCATGAAGTTTGGAAATAGTTTTGTATTCATGTTTTTGAAAGAGTTTTCATAGTTTAGAACATGTCATGCAAGAGTTTATAGGATTGAACTTGCATTTTGAAGTTTAAGTTTTATTATGGAAAACCCAAAATTCGGCCAAATCACTTAAGCGAACAAGTTTTCGCTCAAGTGCCTTCTCATGCATCCAGCATTTTTGCAGAACCTTGCACATGGCTTAAGCGACCAAGTGACCGCTCGAGCGACCTCAATCTGTTTAACACATTGGCTCCAACAACCATCGAGCCTAGATTCAGATCATCGAGTACTTTTGCAGACCATGTGGTCCGTTCAAGTGACAAATGTTGCGCTCGAGCGAAATGTCCTATTTCAGCATGTTTTTAAAAGTTGTATTATGTTCATATCTCCAATTTCATTCCTTTCTAAGCATTCTTAGGCATGAATTGAGCCTCCCAAATGAATGAAGGAGTTAGAAATGAACTTAAAAGAATTGAATAAGCTAAGACTGATTCAATTTAGTAACGTGCCTCAATGTGTGTATATGGTTATGAATTATGTAGGTTCATCCACGAAGACGTGTCAATAACCAAATCACTATGAGTAATATCATAGTAAAGATATTTTCATATATGTTATTTTCTAAATGCTTCCAATATGATAAGTTTTCTGAACTTATGATTTTGTAATATAAATGAGCCTTCTATCTGTCCAATCCACATGATATCTATAAATTTGATTGATAAGATACAAATGTATATGATGGACCCAGGTCATTCTGTATATTTGACAAGATGAAACCAAGGTCGTTCCGAATATTTGATAAGTCTGAATATCTATAATGTGTTGACCAAATGGTCATTATACAGCTGTAATGAATTGGACCCAAGGTCGTTCCATCAAGTATGATCTACTTTGTTCTGTATTTTTGGTTATGTCGGACCAGAGGTCGTTCTGTTATATATTGGGCCTGAGGTTGTTCCGCTATGATACGAAATTGATATGAGATCGATTTCATCTAAGCATTAAAACTCATTCCTATAAACCCTTTACTCTGATGTTATTCACTAGGCTTTAGCTCACTCTGTTACATATATGTATGTAAGTAAGCAGCGGGATGTCCAGTCCTAGTGAACCTGTTCAAGATTACTTGAGTTTTGTGAAGTTAGCCAAGGAGCGCCTTACGAACGAGACTTTTGTCTTTTGATCTTTTATTTTCTTTTGTTGGTCATGTTTGACTGTGTTTGTACATAAACTTTTGGGTTTTATATGATGATGACTTGTGAATGATCTTGGTCATGTAATATCTATTGGTATATCTATAGATGTGAGTTATTAACGTATAAAATGTTTTTGTTTATACCATGTATGCACAACTCATTAGGCCAAATTTTATAATTTTGCTTCTACTTCTGACCCCCAATAATTAAATATGAATTCAATTCTATTTGAGACCATAGGTAATTTCACGATTACTGGCCGGTTATGATCCAAACCTCTAAGGATGGGTTCGGGTCCTGATAGAGTGATATTAGAGTACAAGTTAATAACTCACACACTTGTCTAATTGAGCGTTAATGTGATGACTCGAAATTGCTATCGTAATTATAATTATTTAATCGTGTGTTAATTTTTAGTTGTGATATGTGCCATGTGATTAATTTGTGTATATTTGTTTGATTTGAAAACTATCTGTTATGATTTCTGTTCAGAATTCAAAATTGAAGGCTTAAATGATTTCAAAAACTAAAATTAACAAGTGGAATAGACTATTTGGAACTTTTAGAACCATTTGGTAAGTTTTATTAAAAATTGATTCAGTTTAGTAAATTAAGTTGTGTTTAATTAGCCTAATGATCTAATTAATGTATTTAGCTAATCTTAGCTATATATTTGTGTTTTGTGCAAGCCTTGAGCTCATTATTGTTCATTTTGAATTCTAAAATATGTGGAGACTTTTTGAGAGAGAGTGAGCTCTCATTCTAGAGAGAGAAAGTGAGAATTTGAAGAAGAACTTGTTGATTTTTGCTAGAAAAACCAAGATTGTGCAAGAATTAGTGTAATTGAAGGCTCTAGGTGAGTTTTATAACCTCAATTCTTGATGATAATCCATTTTAGAGTTGAGTTCATGGAGTAGATATGATCATTTGTACGTATTTTATTAAAGAATGTCAAGAAAGTGTTGTAGCTTTACATGCATGCATGAATATGTAGAGTTTGAGATTTAATTTGTACATGCATCTTTGATTCACCATGCTTTGACCTCTAATTTAATGTTTTGAGGATTATGGAAAAGAGTTTTATACATGCATGGAGCTTTTGAGATCAATTTTGTTAAATACATGATTTTTGAGAAACGAGTTTCGAAAATCTTTCATGCATTAGCTTTTAAGTTCAATTTTGGTGGATTTAAAGAGATTTTGAGCAAATGATTTTTAAGGGGTCATGCATACATGTTTTCTAAAGTAATTTTGTATTTTTGAACAAGCCATCCATTACCCAAAGCTTTGAATTGGCATTTGGAAGATTGAACTTTCAGTTTTGAAACCCAGAATTTTCACAAACCGCTCGAGCGAGCTTGGCGAGCTCCCAGCATCTTCGCAGTCTTTACAGACCGCTCGAGCAACCAACAAGTGGCTCAAGCAAACTCGTTGTATGTTTGGAATCTGCTCGAGCAATGAAGAGTTGGCTTCAGTGGACATCTGAACCATCCAGTAGTTTTGCAAACCTTTCTGACCACTCAAGTGACCAAAAGTTGGCTCGAGCGAAGTCCCTGTTTCAACATATTTTGGAAAGATGTTTTGTGTTCACATCTTTGTCCTCATGTCTTTCTGAGCATTCTTAGGCATAAAATATGATTCATTGAGGATTAATAAGTAAGAAACCAACATGAATAATTGAATTAGAAAAGAGAAGAAGAGTTATTGATTCGAATATGTGTTACAATGTGTATTGTTATGTGCAATATGTAGGTTGAAACGTTGAGAAGGAACATCGAACTAGTCAAGGTGTGTAATGGCTTTGTAAAGATATTCTTGTATAAACTACTTTGAAATTGGTTTCGCTATATGATGCATTATGAAGTGTATACTTTGTTACAAGTTGTAAGATATGATAAGTTTTTCGAATAAGTACTTTTGAGACGTAAAGTTATGCTTTGAAACTTTGAACTGTGTACGATATGATATGCTTTTTGAAATTACATCTTGTTGAGAATGAATGAGTTTCCTTTTGAACAACTATTACGATAATTTGGAAAATGTATTGTAATCTCCGATAACTTTTGTTTTGCCTTCGATTTGTCATATACATTCTATATAAGCTATTAATCCGTTGTAAACGTTCCGTATGATGTCAATCTTTGATGATTGTTCTACATGACTTCAATAACAATCGATCTGTATGGTATCTACACGTAATTGACGTTCAGTATAACTCATCCATGTGGGCGTTCCATATGATCTTAATAGTAATCATTCTGTATGAGATCTACACGTAAAGGTGTTCTGAATGAGCTCATCAAATGTATAAACCATCAAAGTGATGTTCTGTATAAGTCATCAAAGTGATGTTCCGCATACGCAATGTGTTAATCTACGAAAGGTTTGATGGACTGTATTTGTTATTATATGTTTCCGAAACAAGCTTTAATTATGTCAAAAACATTGTATTATTTTGATAAGTTATGGAACTTATTCATTTAACCCCTTTACATTAGATTACTCATTGGGCTTCTAGCTCACTCCGTTTATATATATCTATGTAGGTGAGCATTAGGAAGTTCAGCATTGGAGACCACTTTGAAGTCAACCTTTTATGAAGCCACTTGAGTTGTGCCTTTGTGTCAAGGCCTTAGTTTTGTTTTGGCTAAGCTTGTGAAGCTTTGGTTTTGTATAGTTTGTTATGTCACAAGTTTGGTCTTAGGTTTTGTATATAAGATAAATATTTGTAAATATTATGATATGATGTGAGATGTGTTATGTATGTTTTTGTTCATGTCATGTATGCACATCTCAATGGACAAATTTTTATATTCTACTTCAGCTTTAGGCCCCGTATATTAAATTGTATTTTGAAAATTCTATTTTTAAGGCCGGGTAATCTGGAATTTCTGGCTGGTTACGATCTAAACCTCTAGGGGCGGGTTTGAGTCGTGACAAAGTGATATCAGAGCACGTGCTATATCTCACATACATGTCTATTTGAGCAATAAGAGTATGTAGAATGAAATTGAGGGTTGCATTTATATGCATTTATCTGATAAGTATTCAGAAAGCAATCATCTGTTATATATATACATTATACATATATGTGCACTCAAGATATGTGAATTATGAATATGAGAATATGTGCCTATGTGCAAATATGTCTATGTGTGTAATGCCCCAACTTCCAGGCCGTTAATAAATCAAATCAACCTCAAATTTAAAATTCTAACTAATTAATAACCTTAAAAATACAAATTGGCTCCAAAATAATTACACAAATGTCTATAATTTATAATTTATACAAATCTCCAAAAACAACATATAGTGGTGCGCCCAAAATCTCCAACTCAATAATTCTTTAGATGCTTTAACTCTAATCGCCATTAGATTTGCTCCACACCTGAAAAATAAATTAATTCAGGAAGTATACAATACGATAGGAGTAACAATGCTCGAATAGAGAATAAATCAACAGGGATACAACAATTTACGACATAGCAAAAATGATTCAATTCGAGACACCAAGCAATTTACCAAATTGCACAAACAAGTCAACTCGACATATGATAATTCATCCAGGACCAAATACCTGGCCCTACTCTATACATGACCAGTGACCGGCCTCACCCACCTCACCTAAGCATAACCACTTATCCGGGCTATTGGTCCAAGCTATTGGCAAGGTCCATTCGATCAATGTACGGAGCATTTCCACGTCATTTAGCCAGACAAGTCAACACAAATTACACAGAACAACTTCACAGAATTTATCGAATGACTAGAATAATCAAACGTATCAGCGAGAATGATTTCACATAATTTAACATATGACCAGGATAATCAAGAAGAGTAAAAATGAGAAGTAATTAAAATAAACACTCTTTGCAAAGAGATTTAGAGGAAGCATATTGTATATTACCCGAATTACCTAAAAACAATTCCATGACCACTTGATGCAAAATCCCTCCAACACCAATGCTTTAATCATCTGCTATATCACCATAAATCTCCAAAGGTTGTGGATCTAAAAGGTATGTAAAGTTTAACAAAATCTACAATTCTCCTCTTGAATAAAATGCTAACTCTCACTCTAAATGCTCTTAATCTAAACTCTAAATTTCTATAATTTAAGAGAGAACAATATGAGAGAGAGAGATATGGATGGCCCAAGAAGAAGAATGGAAAGAAGTTGAGAGGATGAGTTCCAATTTATAGGCAAAACAAAGAGTAACCTCGAAGTAAACTTGGAGAGAAAGAAAGATAATTGACTTGTAGGCAAAGAAAGGTTGCTTTGAGGGAAAGAAATAACGTTTACTTGGAGGGAAAGAAAAGAACCTTTACCTAGAGCCCAAGCAAACTGAAAAAATAAATAAATAAAAGAGATGAATAATGATAACAATGAAATGGAGGTAAAAAAAGATAAAAACAAATAGAGAAATTAAGTTAGGTTCTCATCTAAAAATGTTACCACCAAACTACCACCAATATCTCTGACTAAAATATTAATACCTCAAGAATATGGGGTTTCACAATTGTAGACACCCCATTTTTGACCACTCGCAAGGCTCGAGCGCTTTGCTTGGTACACTCGATGATGAAAGTGGTGTTGTGCGTAGTTCGAGGTCTTAATGAAGGGGCTATGTTTAAGTTTCGAAACAATTTCAAACCTTCCATATTCCCACTGATTATACCCCAGAAATCCATTTTTACACATTGTACCACCCTGTGCTGAGTTTGAAGCAAGGAAACAGGGGATCCCTTTGAGGCCCAGTCGTGCCTCATTGAGGGCTGGCCGTGGCTATTGATGGCCCGTGCCTTAGTAGCGAGAAACACTGTTCTAGGCGGGAGCTCGCTAGCTGTCCATTTTTGAAGATATTTATGACCCCTCTCGCTTAAATTATATAAAAACGAAGTTGTATCTTTGTTTTGAGGGTTGAAAAATTTCTAAAAAGCTTATACACCTTCTTAAGAGCTCTTTCTTCTTGTGCAAGCAACCTTTGAGCAAACCTACCACCTTGAACCTATATCCATACTCCATATACACCTTCACACCTTAGCCTAGTAACCTTGGTTGAGCCTTGAGCATTACAATTCAAACTTGAGAGTGTGTTTGGACTTAGTTTGATTCACAACAAAGTGTTTACCTTTCTTGAGAGAAATAAGCTTACTATCTCTTCTCTTGCTCTCTTTTTTATCATTTTCTATCTAGTTTTTGTATTTTTGTATTGTTTTGATCTTCCTTCAAGTGTCTAAGCTTGGGTTTGGAGAGCTACCAAAGGGTAGAGAGAGTTAACACTCTTTCTTACACCTTCACCTATAACTCAAACCCTTGCTTTTACACCCTTTTCTTTGTTTTTTAAATTGATTTTCAGAGTTTAAAAGAGGCTAAAAATCATGCTTTGAGGTTTCAAAAGTGGAGGGGTTAGCCACCCCTCCTTGTTCTTACTTACTAGCCTTATTTTCTTTCTTTGTTGTTTAGCTTTTTATTCTCTTTTCATGCACTTTGAGCCATTGTTTTTCACCTATTAGAGGCTGTTTTAGGGCTGTCCTAGGTTGTTTAATTAATTCATGCTTTGATTAGTTTGCTTGTTGTCTCACAAGTTCTTATACATAGTTTGTTGCATATTGTTCTTGGCCTTTTCTTTTCTAATTTCCTTGTTAAAGAGCCTCATTTTAATAATCAACTTCCTATTCACTTCTTTTATTTGAGAGTTATTTCAATCGGTTGACGGTTATTCAAAACATGAACTAGAGATCTATGTTTAATGGCTTAATCTCTACGGAGGTTTATTGTCAATGGCATAGCCACTTTTTCATGTTGAGAATCACTTTCCATTTGACATGTTTCTCACTTAGTGAACGTAATCTTCAGTGACGTAACAATCATCTTGGACAAATGGGTTAAAGAATGACAAAGACTAATGAATTTGGCTTAAAATGAACCAACCCACATAAAGAAAATGAGTTATATTTCTTGGGCTCGGCCGGACGTTATGCCAAGTCTATTATATCAAGAGTCGTTACACGTCAATTCATGGCATTTTGACAACCCTTGAAGCGTCTTTACTCCCCCCTTTTTGAGCTCATCCCATGATAAAATGGAGGATGGTTGTTATTCATTACATTCATTGAATTTTGTCCAAATTGTGGCTGAAATCATCAAGCAAACAAATTGCTCATTGATGATTTTGGAAACGATTTCAACCTTCTCTTGAGGCTTTCCTATGATAGAGAAGTGTGAGAGGGGCAAACAAAGTTCAAAATCACTTTGTTTGCACTGTTTTCACTTTAGAACACAAAACAGGATTTTGCATAAAATTAAGGCACGGTCGGCCTTATTTAGGCCCAGTCGGGCTTCATTGGGGGCCGGCCAGCCATCAATGTTTGGTCAGCAGTATGTTTTGCAGAAAATAGAGGGCAGTGGCTGAAGGTGAAACAGAGCAGACCTAGGCAGACAGAGCAGTTCTTGGACACTGTGCATGCAACCCTTGTGCCTCCTTGCTTACATCAATGTTGTAAATTAATGCTCCGAGTATTGTTATAATTTATTATTGTTGTTACAATTAGTCTTGTTGTAATTATTGTTGTAATTATCATTATTATTGTTTATTTGTAATTGTTATAGCTAGTTAACTTAGATAGCTAAATTATTTCTCATTATTATCCTTATTGTAATAGAGTAGCTAGCTAGTTAATTTTTTGCTTATTTATTCATTCGGTTTTGTAATAATTAGTTTAATTCAAACTTTCGGACTTTGATTCACACCCTCTTGTGCGAAGGCCAACATGTAATAAGTTGTATGTCTTCCAACCCTACGTCTTTCTCATTTTTACTTATTTGCTTACGATGGTTAGTATAGAACATAATTTTTTCAAATTAGCATTCTTATGCTTTACATACATTGTCTTGCATGCATCCAAGGTTCGGCTCATCATACTAACCCAATATCAAAGTTCAAATTCATTGCTTGAATACGTGATGCGTCACATGTTTTGAATGGAATCATATGCCATGTTCATAGCAGAGCCTATTAAAAATTACATAATGTGTGCGTTGCATTAATCATATTGCATTATTTAGGAACATGCATGTTTTCTAATTATTTTGCTTTGTTTGGCTTGCCTTGGAGTACTGGGTGAGCAATTTTGAGCTTTAGCATCTTGCATCGAATGTTTGTGTTGCCATATCAAGCATGATTTCCATGAGGCTATTTGCTTAAATGATATACCTATTTGAATGCTTGTGGATGGAGGTTAATTTCTAAAATTGGGACAAATTGATTAATATACAAACTCACCTTTTCAAATAACGAGTATTAAAAACAATTTTCAAACAAAACAAGAAATCAAAGCGTTCCAACTTTTTGCAAAGTTAGTCTATACTTGTATGAGTCACATAGTAAAAATAGCTAATAAATCGGAACAAGAGTATATAATGTAAATAAGAATCACATCATGATTAGTAGAGGCCGATCTTTGATTGGGCGAGTGGGGTGCTCAATTCATGACCTTCCCCTCTCGTACCTAAGTTCTTGAGCTGAGACACTTTGGTGATTACGGATAAATGGCCTTTGGCTCAAGTCATGGGTTTCCTAAATTTTCCAAAACAAAATATTTAGGTGGCGACTCTGAAATCTGGCAAAGTACTCCATTTTTGGCATTTGATTCAAAATCGATTTTTCAAAAGAATTGCCAGATTTGGACTCTTTTTGTGTTTTCACTATTTTACATTGCACCTGTGAAATCAGATTCAGAACCACGAGAGTCCGAACTGTAGGCCTAATCGTATCCGAAAGGAGCACGAAAAGCAAGCTACAACAATGTGTATCTATGTATATTTTTGTACTTGTCATAATATGAGTTCATCTAGAACATGGTGAGAACAATGGTAGATGAGTTGGAAGAAGTTTTCACAGCCTGACTTGATAGACTAGAACGAATGGCACAAGAAATGGCTAAAACCTTAAGACAATAACAACATCAATCATTGCGACAAGAACCTCTGCCACCACCTATGCAAGAACATCAAGTGGATGACCGAACAATAGCTTTGACAAAAGCATTTAAGAAAATGAAACCACCACTGTTCCACGTAGGAGTTGATCCTTTGAAAGCCGAGGCATGGGTTCTCGAAATTAAAAAATTATTTGAAGTTTTCCCATGCACTAAAGCACGAAAAGTTCTGTTAGCCGCATTTACCTTAGAAGATGATGTTAGACAATGGTGGATCTTGGGCAGGGATGACAACATAAATATTACTTGGGCTAAATTTTTGGAAATCTTCTATGAAAAATACTTTCAGCAATGTATTCGAGATAAAAAAAAAAAAAGTTTCTAAATGTGAAGGACTAAAGTAAGGCAACTAAACAGTGGCTGAATATGAATCTCAATTTACCGAATTAGCAATATTTGCACCTCATATGATGGACACTGATTATAAGAAAAGTAAGGAAATTTGAAGGAGGACTTCGAGACTCCATCCAAAAAAGAGTTAATGTGTTGAAATTAACAACATATGTTGATGTGTTAGATCGAGCACTGATCTTTGAAACTAATATGAACCAATCTTTTGAATGGAAAGGAAAGAGACAAAGCTCTGATGTGAATAAAGAATTTTTGAAGAACAAGAAATCGAAGTCAGAAACGTCTAGTCAAGATGAACTTGCTCAAAGAAACAGTTCAACACCGACTTATTTAGAATGTGAAAAAAAGCATCGAGGAATCTATTATCGAATCTCTGGGACTTGTTATGGATATGGTAAGATAAGCCATACAGTAAGAAACTGTCTTCAAACTGAACAAAATGTGAATAGACCAGTCGCTAGCTCAACTGGATCAATACCAATGACGAGACCTGTTACGACAAGAGAAACTGATGGTCAAGGTCGAGTATTTGCACTTGTCCCAGAAACACTTAGAACACTAGGACTGCTATTTTAGGTACCTTTATTGTTTGTGAACATTTTCTCATGTATTAATTGATTCTGGACTCATATATATATACCTTTGCTCGGAATGATTTGTGTACCTTACTTGTTTAGAGTTGACTAAACTATTGGAACCATGACTATATGATACATGTTCCTGTGTTATTGAGCACTCTATATTATGTGCAACTGTGTAATTGTGTACCTACATATGAGACTTATTTTGGAGAATGCTCTATTGTATATGACATGATATGCTTTGATATGAACCATCATGATGTGATTTGAGAGCGGATGGATTTAGAACACATTGTGACACTATCGACTGTTTACCTAAACGAATTGATTGTGGCCTTTGGAACTAACTGTATTTTGTTTGAGATAGAGCAAGGACAAAGTGGAAATAAATGGAAGGGAGGTGAAATTTTTGAAAAATCTTTGAAAAAAATCTTATTTATAGGTTTGAAGTTGAAGAAAATTGGAGAAGAGAGAAGAAAACTAGTTGAGGAAATAGTTGAGCATGAAACCGTTAAGGGAGAACTGAGCAGCCTTCACTAAGTTAGGCTTATCTCTTTGAACACTTAGACTTTAGTTGTGAGGCCACCACCATTGGAAAGTGGACTTCTGGGGCTTTAATTTAGATGCAAGAATCTCGTAAAGCCAAGTCCGGATGAGGGAGATATGGCCGTTTGAATTTAGGCATTCATCCAGTTAAGATAGCAATGAGAAACCTTCATTAAAATAGGTATATCTCTTTGCACACTTAGAATTTAGATGTGAGACCACCTCCATTGGAAATTAGACTTCCAGGGCTTCAATTTAGACTCAAGAATGACCTAAAATCGAGTCCGGATGAGGGAGATATGCCCATTTGAAATCGGGCCTGGAAGCAAATTTTTTATGGCCGATAAGTGGCCGGCAGCCACCATTTGTGGACGGCAGGCCACGATTTCTGGCATGCTGGCCACCACTGCTGGCCTGTTAGCCACTAGTGTAAAACCTAGATATTTTTGCCAGTTGTTTCCACAAAGCTCCAACTGTCCTTTTTTTTGATATTTTCGACTGAGGCTCATCTGTTTCTATATATAGATGACCTTCCCTCATTGTTTTAAGGTTAGAAACATTTAGGAGTGAGGAAATAATTTTGGAAAATTCTTCTCTCTACACATCTCTCTCTCTCTCTCTCTCTCTACAATTCTCTCTCTCTCTTTTTACTTGCATAGCCTTTGTCTAAACACTCTAAACCAAACCTAGAGAGCTTCTTGCTCAGGTGATTTGAGCTTGAATTTGAGCTATTGAAACACTTGAGAGTGTGAAATTAGTGGCTTATAACTCAAAGAAGCATTCCTCTTCAAGAGGTATACCTTCTCTAGCTTTTGTACCATCTCTACACCATTTATTTTCCATCTTTTCTTGCTGTTTTTAAGCTCTTTAAAACCTGTATTTTTGGGCTGAAACTTGTAGTTTAAGGCCATTAAAGGTAGAAGGGTTGATAGCCCTTCTTTACACCTTGCTTTTAAGGCCTTCGCCCTTGTGTTTCCCACTGTGTTGTCAAATCTTTTTGAGCTTTTTAATACTGAATCTCAGAGTTATTTTAGAGGCTAAAATCATGTTTTAAAGTCCAAAAATGGAGGGGGTAGCCTCCCCTCCTTATGCTTTGTTTACTAGCTTAACATGTTCTATGTTTTAGCTTATTTTTCTAGCTATTGTTAGCTCAATTCCAGCATGTTTTAGGACTGTTTTAGACCTGTTTTAGGATTGTTCTTAGCTGTTTGTTGAATTTGACCTTTGTATTGCATGCTTGTAGTGTAATTGTCCTCATAGGTTTAGTGGTTTAGGCCTTAGCCACCATTCTATTTGAGTTGATAGCATTTATTTCATACTTTCCTTACTTGTGATCACCCTTAATCACCTTTACAACCTCCCACCTTTCTTGGCTTTTGCTTTACTTTGAGAGTTGTTTCAAACCTATTGTTCTTTTAAGCTTGAGATTGAGGTTGTCATACTTAATGGTTTAATCCCTTTCAGGTGTTCATTATCAACGGCATGATATCTCTCTCATGCCTTAAGCCAACTCTTGGTTTGACATTTCTCTCCTTTAGAGGACTTAAACTCATCTTTGGACTTAATTGATTAAAGAATTGAAAGGTAACTAAAATGGAGTAATAAAATTGGTGATTAAAAGTGATGCAAGATAACAATTTGGTTTGAGTTCAATCGGACGTTAATTGAACCCTTGAGTCTTGAGTCGTTTCATACTCATTAGTGATGAAAACAGTTCAAGATTCATTGTCAACTACTTCCCTTGATCTTTCATGACATGGAGGTGATTTTGAGAGTCTTATTTTGTTGCATTCATTGAACTTGCACACTTGATTCATAATCCATCATGCAATGAAATTGCATCCATTGGTGGTTTGTGAATCAAACTTACTACTCATTTGAGCTGTTCAAATGATAAGGAGGGGTAAATTGTGCAAACAAACCCTTGAGAATATACTGTCTCTGCTCTATTTGCTCTCTGTTGCAGCAGGACAACCAAGTCAACAATGGCCGGCAGGCCCTCTGCCGGCCACCAATGCAAAATCGAGCAGTGTACTCCCCCAGCAGAGTAAAGTTGGTCTGGAGGTGGAAATTAGTGCAAGTGCTCTACTGTGTAATAGAGACATTCAACAGAAGAAACAGTGCCTTTTTCGGGAGGAAACCGCATTCATGCATGAGCCTTCCATCGATCCTTGGGAGCTTTGTTGTTTATATTAGTGTTGTGATTTAAATAGTGGCTTTGTAATTGATTAGTTAGAATAGCTAATTTGTCTCGTGTTGTAATTATTTTAATTAGCTAGAATAGTTAATTACTTCGGTTTGTAATAATTAGTTAAGTAGTTTAGCTATTTATTCATTTCGTTTTGTAATAGTTAATTAAGTAGCTTAGCTTAGCTACTTAGCTAGTTAGTTTATTCGGACTTTTCTTCGTGAGAGCGCAAAGAAATAATGTGTATGTCTTCCAATCCCACGTCTTTCTCCCTTTTATTTATTAGCTTATGATGGTTAGTTTAGGGACATCATGTTTTGTTTAGCATATTTCATGTTTGCATCCATTTGTATTGCATGCATCGAGGCTCTGTTCATCATTCTAACTTGCATTGTTAGTTTAAATACTTCTTTGAATACGTGCTTAGACCGCATGTTATTTAATTGATTCATATGCCATATTAGTAGCCGAGTCTATTAGTTGCATATTGTATGTGTTGCATTAGTCATATTGCATAGTTACGAATCATGCATTTTTCTAACTAATTTCTCTTCTGACTTGGAGTACTAGGTGAGCCTTTACTCGCTTTAGCATATCACATGCGTGTGATTGTTGCCATGTCTAGTATGCTTACCATGAGGTTAAATGCTTAAGTGCTATAATTGCTTGAATGCCTGTGGATGGAGGCTAGTTGCTTGAATTAGAATAATTTGAGTAATGTTTATATGCGATCACTTTTTCAAGTGGTACATATTTCAAAACAATTTTGCAAAACAAACATGAATCGAAATGCTCCAAATCTTGCAAGTTAGTCTATACTTGTGTGTGTGCTCATCACATAGTAATGCTAGCCTAATAAACTAGAGCAAGAGCATATAACAAAGATAAGATTCATATCATGATTAGTAAAGGCCGATCTTTGATCGGGTGAGTAGGAGTGCTCAATTCATGACCTTTCCCTCTCGTACCTAAGTTCCCGAGCCGAGACAATCTTGATGATGACGGACACGTGGCCTTTGGCACGAGTCATGGGTTTCCTAAATTTCTCAAAATATTTAGGTGGCGACTCTGTATCTGGCAAAGCAATCCATTTTTGGCATTTTTGATTCAAAATCGATTTTTCAAAAGATTTGTTAGATTGTGACTCTTTGATGTTTATCTATTTCACATTGCACTTGTGGAATCAGGTTCAGAACCGCGGGAGTTCGATACTATAGGGCTTATTCGTCTTCCAAAAGGGGGCGCGAAAAAGTCGAGCTACAAGACCGAGATATCTGATCTATATCCGATACAAGATAACGCAAGTTTGAAGGACCAAATTTCTTAAGGGAGGAAGACTGTAACGACCCCAACATGCATATCATAATTATAATTATTTAATTGTGTGTTAATTTTTAGTTGTGATATGTGCATTTGATTAATTTGTGTATATCTGTTTGATTTGAAAACTATTTGTTATGATTTTTATTCAGAATTCAAAATTGAAGGCTTAAATGATTTCAGAAACCAAAATTAACAAGTGGAATAGACTAATTGGAATTTTTAGAACCATTTGGTAAGTTTGATTAAAAATTGATTCATTTGATAATTTAAGTTGTGTTTAATTACCTTAATGATCTAATTAATGTATTAAGCTAATCCAAGCTATATATGTGTGTTTTGTGTGAGCCTTGAGCTCATTCTTGTTCATTTTGAGTTTTAAAATCTGTGGAGACTTTTAGAGAGAGAGAGAGAGAGAGAGTGAGCTCTCATTCTGGAGAGAGAGTGAGAATTTGAAGAAGAACTTGTTGATTTTTGCTAGAGGAACCAATATTGTGCAAGAATTAGGGTAATTGAAGGCTCTAGGTGAGTTTTGTAACCTCAATTCTTGATGATAATCCATTTTAGAGTTGCGTTCATGGAGTAGATATGATCATTTGCATATATTTTGTTAAAGAAGGCCAAGAACGTGTTGTAACTTTACATGCATGCATGAATATGTTCAGTTTGTAAGTTAATTTGTACATGCATCTTTTATTCACCATGCTTTGACCTCTAATTTCATGTTTTGGGGATTATGGAAAAGAGTTTTATACATGCATGGAGCTTTTGAGCTCAATTTTGTTAAATACATGAGTTTTGAGAAAAGAGTTTGGAAAATCTTGCATGCATGAGCTTTTAAGTTCAATTTTGGAGGATTTAAAGAGATTTTAAGCAAATAATTTTTAAGGGGTCACGTGTACATGTTTTCTAAAGTAATTTTGTATTTTTGAACAAGCCATGCATGACCCAAAGCTTTAAATTGGCGTTTGGAAGCTTAAAATTTTAGTTTTGAACGCAAAATTTTCACAGACTGCTTGAGTGACCAAGTGGTGGCTCTAGCGAACTTGGTGAGCTCCTAGCATCTTTGGAGTCTTTATAGACCGCTTGAGCGAACTCAGTGTATGTTTGGAATATGCTCAAGCATATATTTAAACCGTCTACTAGTTTTGCAGACCTTTTTCAGTGCTCGAGCGATCAAAAGTTGGCTTGAGCGGAGTCCCTATTTTAGCATATTTTGGAAAGATGTTTTGTGTTCGTATCTTTGTCCTCATGTCTTTATGAGCATTCTTAGGCATGAAATATGATTCGTTGAGGATTAATAAGTAAGAAACCAACATGAATAATTGAATTTGAAAAGATAAGAAGAGTTATTCGATTTGAATATGTGTTGCAATGTGTATGGTTATGTGTAATATGTAGGTTGGAATGTTGAGGTTACTCATTGAGCTTCCAACTCACTCCGTTTATATATATGTATATAGGTGAGCATTAGGAAGTTCAGCATTGGAGACCGCTTTGGAGTCAGCCTTTTGTGAAGTTACCCGAGTTGTGCCTCTACGTTGTGGCCTTAGTTTTGTTTTGGCCAAGCTTGTGAAGCTTTGGTTTTGTATAGTTTGTTATGTCACAAGTTTGGTCTTGGGTTTTGTATATAAGATAAATGTTTGTAAATATTATGATATGATATGAGATGTGTTATGTATGTTTCTGTTCATATCATGTATGCACAGCTCAATGGACAAATTTTTATATTTTACTTTCGCTTTAGGCCTTGTATATTTAATTATATTTTGAAAATTCTGTCTTTGAGGCTGGGTAATCTAGGATTACTGGCCGATTATGGCCTAAACCTCCATAGATGGGTTTGGATCGTGACAATTAAGGTGTCTAGTAAAGACTAAGAGTGCATTCATCTGAGAAGTATATGCTGGTATGCATTGAGATTATGCAAATATTGAATATATGAAATATGAACTATTGTGAGTATGTGTATATGTGTAAATTTTTGGGTTTATTATAATACAAGTTCATATAGATCATGGTGAAAACAAGGGCTGATGAGATACAGGAGTCCTTTACTGCTCGTCTGGACAGAATAAAAAGAATGATTCAAGATGTGACTAAGTTGCTAAGGCAACAATAGCAACCACCATCCCCACCTCCACTAATGTCCATATCAAGCGGATGACCGCACAATTTCTTTGACTAAAACGTTCAAAAAAATGAAACCATTGCTGTTCTAGGGAGGAGTTGCTCGTTTGAAAGCCGAAGCATGGGTTCTTGGCTTTGAAAAGTTATTCAAAGTATTTCCATACACTGATGCACAAAAAGTTCAATTAGTAGCTTTTACTTTGGAGGGCGATGCTCATTGATGTTGGATTTTGGTTAGGGATGAAAATGTAGGAATTAGTTGGGCACGATTTTTTGAAATCTTTTACGAGAAGTACTTCCCTCAATGCATCCAAGACCGAAAAGTATCGAAATTCAAGGGGTTGAAGCAAGGCAACCAAACAGTAATTGAATGTGAGGCATGATTCACTGAGTTGGCTAGATTCACACCACACAAGGTCAACACTGATTACAAGAAGGCGAGGAAGTTTGACGGTGGACTTCGAAATACAATACTAGAAAAGGTAAATGTTCTGAAATTATCGAGGTACATGGATATTCTTGACAGAGCTTTGAAGTCTGAATCAAATTTGGTTTCACATAACTGACCATTTGAATGGAAAGGGAAAAGATAAGGCCCTTATTCGAATAAGAAATCAACATCATTAAAGAAGAAAAATTTGGGGACATCTAATGCTTCCAACTCTACAAGAGATTTTGCACCAACTTGTAACGAATGTGGCAAGAAACATCAAGGAGTCTGCTACCGCACTTTTGGGGCATTCTTTAGATGTGGTAAGATAGAGATATGGTGAGAGATTGTCCCTAAACTGAACAGAGAAGTGGAAGACTTGCTGCTAGTTCAACTAGATCCATTCTAATGCCGGGAAACACTACAAGACTTGCTGTTACAAGAGATACACTTAGACAATGGAGAGTCATTGTGCTCGTCCTAGGTGATACATAGAATACCGAGGCCGTTGTCTCAGGTACTCTCTCTATTTGCAATCAAGATGCTTATGTGCTAATTGATTTGGGCTTGAAACATTATTTTGTTTCTATTGTGTTTGCACATAGACTAAATATACCCATGGAATCATTGTCTTATGTGTTATGTGTATTTGCTCCATCCGAGAAATTTGCTTTGTATTTGTCTGTATATCGTGCTTGTGAAATTCTTATTGGAAATGTTACAGTATGTGTGGATTTGTTGCCTGTCGACATGAGACATTTTGATGTAATTTTAGGGATGGGCTGGTTGTCTAAATATTATACTACCATTGATTGTGTGACAAAATGAGTTTTATTTAGACCTCTGGGACAAGATGAACTTTCATTTGAGAGTAATGGTGTAGTACCTCCACCATACTTAATTTCGGCAATGAAAGCATGTAAACTACTTAGGAAGGGATGTCAGGGTTATCTATGTAGTATTTTGATTGTTCAATCTATGAATACTATATTAGATAATATTCCAATAGTTAGAGAGTTCCCAGATGTGTTTCCAGAAGAATTGTTAGGGGAATTGATTGATCGAGAAATTGAATTTACTATTAAAGTGATGCCTGGCACTCAACCTATCTCAAAGACTTCGTATAGAATGTCAACTGTTGAAATAAAGGAATTGAAGGATCAGCTGCAAGATTTGTTTGACAGGGGTTTTATTCGACCAAGTACTTCATCGTGGGGTGCACCAGTTCCGTTTATGAAAAAGAAAGACGGAACGTTATGCTTGTGTATTGATTATCGAGAATTGAATGAGGTAACAATCAAGAACAAATACCCTTTACCCCGCATTGATGATTTGTTTGATCAATTATAGGGTTCGCAAGTGTTTTCAAAGATTGATTACCATCAATTGAAAGTGAAAGCTAAAGACATTGAGAAAATCGCATTTAGAACAAGGTATGGACATTATGAGTTTTTAGTTATGCCATTTGGAGTAACGAATGCACTGGCAGCTTTTATGGGCCTTATGAACCGAATTTTCAAATCCTATCTTTGTGAATTCGTTGTTGTATTCATTAATGATATTTTGATTTATTTGAGAAGTAAAGAAGAATATGAACAACATCTAAAAATTATTCTGCAAACACTTAGAGAAATGAAACTGTATGCAAAACTAAAGAAATGTGAATTTTGGTTTGATAAAGTTGTGTTTCTAGGGCATGTAATTAATGGAGATGGAATTTATGTGGATCCTCAAAAGATTGAGGCAATTGTGAATTGGCCTACATCGATAAATGGGATGGAAGTTTGAAGCTTTATGGGATTGGCTGGGTATTACAGAAGATTTGTGAAAGACTTTTTCAAAGATAGCTGTCCCACTTGCCCAACTTACTTGAAATGGAGAACCGTTTGAATAAACCGATGAAAGAGAATCTGCTTTCCTAGAATTGAAAATGAGGATAACTACAACACCAGTTTTCACATTACTGTTAGGTACGGAGGGCTTTGTAGTTTATAGTGATGCTTCTTATATGGGTTTGGATTGTGCCTTGATACAGAACAATAAAGTGATAGCTTATGCATCTTGACAATTAAAGCCTTATGAAAGGAACTACCCAACTCATGACTTGGAGTTGGTCGCCTTTGTGTTTGCTTGAAAATTTGGCACCACTACCCCTATGGAGCAACGTGTGAAGTCTATACCGACCATAAATAGTTTAAAGTACTTCTTCACTTAAAAGGAGTGAAACATGCGATACATGAGATGGTTAGAATTGATTAAATACTATGACCTTCAGATTCAATATCATTTGGGCAAAGCCAATATAGTAGCCGATGCTCTTGGCATAAAATCAATAGGGAATTCGATGTGTTTACATACCAAACAGAGAGAGTTATTAAAAGACCTAGAAAGATCTGAGATAGAAATGGTGATTTACAAACCAAGCAGAATATTAGCTGCAATCTCAGCTCAACCGACATTTACTAAAGACACAAAGCAAAAGCAATTAGAGGATGAATTCCTCAAGAAAGTGTTTGATGAAATGGAATCGAATCCAAGACTAGGGTTTAGTATTGAGAACCAAGTGCTGAAATTTTAGGGGAGATTATGTGTTCCAAATATTTCTGACTTGAAGAAAAGGATCTTAGAAAAGGCTCACAAGTTGAAGTTTGCAATACACCCAGGCAATAATAAAATGGATCAAGACTTGAAGTAGAGTTATTGGTGGCCTAGCATGAAAAAGAAAATTGTAGAATATGCATCTAGATGCCTTCAATGTTAGCAAGTTAAAGATGAACATTAGAAATCAGCAGAGCTACTTCAACCTCTCCATATTCTGGAATGAAAATGGGAGCACATAACCATGGACTTCATTGTTGGTTTACCTCAGACATCTAGAGGTATGAATTCTATTTGGATTATTGTGGATAAATTAACGAAATCTATACATTTTCTACCTGTGAGAACTATTTATGATGCTTATAGACTTGTTACTATTTATATTGATGAGATAGTTTGTTTGCATGGAGTTCCAGTATCCACTGTGTCAGATAGGGATCCAAAATTTGTGTCTAGATTCTGGAAAAGCCTCTACAGAGCAATGGGAACCGAGTTGAGGTTTAGTACTACTTTTCATCTGCAAACCAATGGGCAATCAGAAAGAACTATTCAGACTTTAGAGGATATGCTCCGAATGTGTGCTCTATACTTTCAGGGAAGTTGGGAAACTTATTTGCTATTAGCGGAATTTGCATACAACAACAATTTCCACTCTAGCATTGGCATGGCACCATATGAAGGCTTGTATGGAAGGAAATGTAGATCTTTTAATCTATTGGACAGAAGTTGGGGATAGACTTTTGTTTGGTCCCGAGATTGTGCAAACAACTACCAAGAAGATTAAAATCATTCAGCAAAGGCTCAAAACTGTGCAAAGCTGACAAAAGAGTTATGTAGATCAAAGAAGAAGGGCTCTTGAGTATGATGCCGGTGATTATGTGTTTATTTGAGTAATTTCGATGAAGGGTCAATCAATATTTAGCAAGAAAGGAAAGTTATCACCCTGGTACATTAGGCCGTTTCAAATTTTGCAAAGGCTCGGTCCAGTTGCGCACTGAATTGCTTTACCACTAGGAATGGAACAAATGCACAATGTGTTTCATGTGTCAATGTTGAGGGGCTATCTCTGAGATCCATTTCACGTTATTGATTATCATTGGATAGCTCTTGATAACAATATGGAATATGTAGAGAGACCAATGTAGATTATTGATTGACAAGTGAAACAGTTAAGAAATAAAGCAATCCCTATGGTGAAGGTAGAATGGAAGGAACATTATGGCACATAAGCAATTTGGGAGAAAGAAGACGAAATGAAGCAAAGGTATCTTGAATTATTTCCGACACAAGGTAACACAAGTTTGGAGGACCAAACTTCTTAAGGGGGGAGACTGTGGCAACCCCATCATGTATACTACTTGTACTTGTTTAATTTGGAATGTTAATTATGTGCTTGATGTCTAATTGTGTGTATATATGTTCATCGATGAATTATCTATTATGATTTCTGTTTTGAATTGGAAATTGAAGGTCTTAATGACTTTAGAAACTGAAATTGATAGGTATAATTAGAATGAAAGAATTTTTAGAGCCTATTGGGATGTTTGATTAAAATTTGATTCAATTCATAAAAATTAAATTATGATTAATTAATTTAAGTGGAATTAGTGTGCTTAAGCCTTAATTAGCACCTTAAGCTAATTAACTCTTATATATATATGTGTGTTAAGATTAGAAACTTCATTATTTGAGCTCAAAAATATGAGGAGAAGAGTTCTAGAGAGAGAGAGAGTAAGGCCATTCTAGAGAGAGAGGAGCTATAATTTGGTAGATTTGGCTTGAAGGTTGTAGAATTGTGAAGTAGGACTCAAGTTCTTGCTAGATTGAGCTAAATTGAAGACTTTAGGTAAGTATTTGATCCTCAATTCATGAATTTAAGTCATCAAGTATGTGAATTCAAAAGATTATATGATAAAATACAAGAATTCAGTTAAGTATGGTGAATTTAAAGCTAATTCATACATGCATGCATGATTTTGAGGAGTTCTACTATTTTTTAGCATGATTTTTCTATCTAAGCTTGATTGAAGGTTGTATCATAAATGCATTCATAATTCATAAAGTTTTGAAGATGAATTTCTTGTTTTTGAACTCTTAGAAAAGCATTTGGGTCAAGTTCATACATGCATGAAGTTTTAAGTTTCAATTTTACTAAATCATGGAGTTTTGAGCATGAAGTTGGAAATGGTTTTGTATTCATGTTTTTGAAGGAGTTTTCAAAGTTTAGAACATGTCATGCAAGAGTTTATGGCATTGAACTTGTGTTTTGAAGTTTAAGTTCTGTTCTAGAAAACCCAAACTTCGGCCAGACCGCTCGAGCGCACATCTTATGCATCCAGCATTTTTGCAGCCTTGCACATGGCTCGAGCAACCAATTGACTGCTTGAGCGACCTTAGTTTGTTTTACGCATTGGCTCCAACGACTATCGAGCCTAGATTCGGACCATCTAGTACTTTTGCAGACCATGTGGTCTGCTCGAGTGACCAATGTTGTGCTCAAGTGAAATGTCCTGTTTGAGCATGTTTTTAAAAGTTGTATTATGTTTATAAATTGTGTAGGTTCATCCACAAAGACGCGTCAACAACCAAATTACTGTGAGTAATATCTTAATAAAGATATTTTCATATACGTTATTTTCTAAATGTTTCCAATATGGTAAGTTTTCCGAAATTATGATTTTGTAATATGAATGAGCCTTTTATCTGTCTGATCCACATGATATCTGTAAATGTGATTTATAAGACACAAATGTATATGATGGACCTAAGGTTGTTATGTATATTTAACAAGATGGACCCAAGGCCATTCCGAATATCTGATAAGTCTGAATATCTGTTATGTGTTGACCAAATAGTCATTATATAGTTGTAATGAATTGGACCGAAGGTCATTTCGTCAAGTATTATCTGCTCTGTTCTGTATTTCTGATTATGTTGGACCAGAGGTCGCTCTATTATGTATTGGACCTGAGGTCATTCTACTATGACACAAAATTGATATGATAACGATTTCATCTAAGCATTAAAACTCATTCATGTAACCCCTTCACTCTGATGTTATTCACTAGGCTTTAGCTCACTCTGTTATATATATGTATGTAGATGAGCAGCGGGATGTCCAGCCCTAGTGAAACTGTGCAAGATTACCTGAGTTTTGAGATGTCAGCCAAGGAGTGCCTTACGAATAAAGCTTTTTTCTTTTGATCGTTTATTTTCTTTTGTTGGTCATGTGTGACTGTGTTTATACATAAACTTTTGGGTTTTGTATGATGATGACTTGTGAATGATCTTGGTCATGTAATATCGATTTGTATATGTATGGATCTAAGTTATTAATGTATAAAATATTTTTGTTTATACCTTGTATGCAAGTTTTATAATTATGCTTTCGCTTTTTGGCCCCATATAATTAAATATAAATTGAATTTTGTTTGGGCCATAGGTAATCTCATGATTACTGGCAGATTATGATCCAAACCTCTAGGGGCGGGTTCGGGTTGTGACACACAGAGAGAGAAATACCTAAATAAAAATCAATGGCCTTTAGATAGTGTACCAATAGTGGCGATGAGATGGTGAGCGATGGTGGACGACGGTCAGTGGATGAGAGAGAGCGATGGGCATTCGACTGGAGTTAGAGCAAACTCTAATGTGTTGATTGGCTTTTGTTTGGTGTATATATCGATACATACAGAGAAATAAAAATAAATTAAATTAAATTAAACATAAACCAAAATGAGGCGGAAATATTTAGTGTTCCCACCAAAAAAATTTAGTTTTATCGTCAACTGAATCATTTTGGTCACTGAAAATAACCTTTGCCGACCACAATTTTTTGTAGCCAAAGATAGAAGTAAAACAATGCTAATTATTTGGCAACTAAACTATTTAAGTAGCCAAAAATTATTATTCCACGACTGAAACATTTTTGGTTACCGAAAATAAATATTTACCGACTAAATTTTGGTCGCCAAAGATTAACAGCAAATATTATGTGAGATGTTTGCTGACTAAATTTATTTAGTAGGCAAAAGGCAGTATACGACGACTGAATAAACCTTAGTAGCCAAAAAATTAAAACTAACGCCGACTAATATGTGTTTTAGTCGCCTATTGGGTAACCTTTTAGCGACTAGTATGTTTTTTATTCGCCTATTGGGGCACTTGTTAGCGACTAATTGTATATTAGTCATCTATTGGGCCATTTTTAGTGACTAATTATTTTTTAGTTGCCTATTGGGTCACTTTTTAGTGACTGATTATGTTTTTAGTCACCAATAAGTAACATACGTAGCTAAAATATGAAACATTGCTGACCAATACAAATTTTAGTCGACAAAGGTATGACTTTTGGCGACTAAATTAATTTTAGTCACCAAATTTGGTCGCCAAAAGTGCAAATTGTTGTAGTGATCTAACAAATCATATTAAATAAACCATATAATTCATCCAGTAGCTCCAAAACCACTCAGGAGAGCACTCCCTAGAAACTGTTTGCTTTGTTCTTAGAAAGATCATCCGACAAGACACAAAATGGGTCAGCTGAACAGGAATTTGGTTAATTGAACTCTTTTTCCAATCGAGATTTAGGCTAATTCAGCAAGTCCTGAATAGAAGCTAAGCGCATCTTCCAAGGGGTGCTCATCCTTTCTACCTCCTCCACTCACAAGAGGCACTTAAGGAAGAGATAGATAAGCCTCAACCCTTAACAATAACATAAACATATATATACAACAAATATTTTGTAACAAATTGACAAATTAAGAGGATCAAAGCAAAAACAAATTCAAGCCTAAGAAATAGATGTCAACCTACATCATCTCTTTGTGAATAAGGACAGAGTAGTACCCAAATCCATGCTATTAATTAAGAGAGTAGATTAATGCACAAAATTTCTTAGTGGAAGCTTTGCCTTAAAAGTAAGGGATTGATAAAAAAATCCATCAAAAACTCTTCTTCTATTCATGGAACAAAGGTGTTTTCACCCATTTCCATGTTCACAAGTGATTGAGAAGAGAGAGTTCAATGCCTATTGATATAAAATCTCTTGTTTTACTTTCAAAATACTCAATAAAGAAGAAGAACACAACTTTTTCACTATCAAATTCTAAGGATCATCCAAGCAATCCTATGAAACAACCCCTAGTACTCAATGATATTAAGTAAAGAGTTGAGACACACGGATTGAAGTGCTGGAAAGAAGGGATATGTGAAAAGAAAGTGTGTAAAAATAAGAAAAACTATTCTACATATTAAACTTGTGAATGGATGGCTAATTTTTACTCCCAATCGCATCCGAAAGGTTCTAAAACATGCAACAACAATAGACTTTAGCCTAGGAGAGCAAGAAAGTAAAGAAAGACTATCAACTCAATGGATGAGTGGGTAATTTCTACCCCCTCCACATCCATGAGGACTTGTTACATATTGACAACAGTTATATAATGAAGAACAAGGTCAGAAATAAAGGAAAAGAGAATGAATGGTAGTCAAAAGTTCAATATCTCACCTCTTAAAAAGGATCAACTTTTTTGCTTTCCAAAACTCTTTCTTGGTTCCCTCAAGTCCTTTTAGATATGTTTTAAAATGTCTAGCAACCTTCACAAGAAGCTTAGGATCAAGATTTAATGGTGTTTGATTGTTCAAAGTTAGAGGGTGGTAGGTAGAAGATGTGGGAGAAAGAAAGAGAAGTCAAGAGGCTTATATTACCCTTTAACAGATTTTCCAACCCTTAGAAAGGGGCTGTTGAGCTCTATTTATAGAGTCTTGGGTGTAAATATCTAAGATAATTATGAAAAGTGTGCTGAACAAGCTGAAATTCCTAAAAATGCTTTACACTCAGACAATTTAGCTAGCCGTTCGTTTTGATGTCCAGCTGAATGCACTTTTGACTAGCCATCATATGTTGTTCGGCCAATCAGAAAGTACATCGTTAGATCAACAATGTAAGATTAGCCTGAATTAAGAGTAGAAACAGGTATTTCAGAGGATTTCACCTCTTTAATTTTTTCCCACTGTATCTGTTGCTCTGTTTGTTTGAAAATGTGTGGCATTCTAGTTTGAGAAATAATGAGCGTCGGGACATATTAGTAATGTTTGGAATTACACAACCAAACTCATTTTGAGAAAGGTTTCTATTTGGTCAAAAAGCATTTTGGCCAAAATAGGTGTTTGGGTGGTTTAAGGCTTGCATCTTAGACTTCTTGCTGATAGATTTATAGAACTAGCACATCTCGTTTTCATCATTGGGTACCCAAGAAAGATCACCTAAGTCTTAAGATTGGTAAAAAATGGGGTGTCTACAACTATTCAATGAGCCATCTCGGCTTAGTTGGTATAGCAGGCCTATGCTCCTAGAGATGAACAGGTTGACCAGAGGCCACAAGGGTGCGTGTATGCTGTTACAATGCCAGAGCAGCCTCCAGGATCCTCTGTTGTGAGAGGTAATTTCATTGTGTTCAATTCTTTGGCTAGTGTGTTGATTGATACGAGTGCGTCATATTCATTTATATTTGCTACTTTTTCTTCTACTTAAGATTAAAAATTGATCAGTTGGAGTCACCGGTTAGGGGTCGAGTGGCATTAGGGCGAGTGTACTACTCTTGCGAGATTGAGGTAGCTGATTGCCGGCTCTCTTTTGATTTCATTATCTTAGAGATTCACACTTTTGATGTTATATTGGATATGGATTGGTTGTCACATTTCCGAGCCACAATAGACTGTCTGCACCATAGAGTATCTATATGCACACCTGCAGAGGATAGTTTTTATTTCTTTGTGATTGGGGTGATAGTTTGATTCTGCCGTTGTATGACCTTAAGGATTGGAGAGGACTTAGTTTTCTTTTTGCCATTTCTTTGGCCAATAAGGGTAGCACGGTTCGGGGTTTCTTGCCGATGGTAGTTTGTGAATACTGAAATGTTTTTCTTGAAGATCTCACCGGTTTGCCACCCCACTGAAAGATTGAGTTCTCCATTAACTTAGTGCCTAACATAGCACCAATTTCCATGGCACCATACAGGTTGGCACTTGTCGAGTTACATGAGTTGAAGATTCAACTCCAAGAACTTTTAGATAAGGGTTTTATTCACCCCAGTACATCGCCTTGGGAAGTGTCCCCTCTCTTTGCAAAAAAGAAGGATGGATCATTGCGATTGTGTATTGATTACCGCAAATTAAACCGAGTTACCGTTAAGAACAAGTATCCTTTACCCTGAATAAATGATTTATTTGACCAACTTAAGGGGTCCTGTTACATTTCGAAGATAGACTTGAGATTGGGGTACCATCAGTTATGGCCATTACGAATTTCTTGTCATGCCATTTGGTTTAACCAACGCATCGACTTTTTTAGGGACTTGATTAATCAAGTCTTCTAGAAATATTTAAACCATTTCATAGTTGTTTTTGTGGATGATATTTTGATTTATTCACCCTCCGAGGAGAAACACGAGGAACACGTGTGGATAGTAGTTGACTTGCGTAGGGTGCACAAATTGTTTGCTAAATTTGAGAAGTGCCAGTTTTGGCTAACAAAGGTGAAATTTTTTAGGCATGTTGTATCAGGAGAAGAGGTAGCCGTCGATTCCTTTATGATAGATACGGTGCAAGATTAGGAACAACCTAAGAATGCCTTTGAAATTTGGAGTTTTTTTGGGGTTAGTCGGGTATTATCGCCGCTTTGTGAGGGACTTCTCTAGGTTAGTTGCACCATTGACTAGATTGACAAGAAAGGGTGTCAATTTTGTATGGAGTGAGGATTGTGAGAATTCATTTCAAGAATTTAAGGTTAGGTTAACTATCGCACCAGTTTTGATAATTTTGGAAAGGGGCTTGGGTTATACCATATATTGTGATGCATCTCGGGATGGGCTTGGTTGTATGTTAATGCAAGAGGGGAAGGTTGTGGGCTCACGTCAACTGAAAAACCACGAGAAGAATTACCCTAGCCATGACTTAGAGTTAGCAACGGCGATTTTTGCTTTGAAAATTTGAAAACACTATTTGTATGGTGAAACGTTTGACGTTTTCTCTAATCACAAGAGCCTAAAATACTTATTCTCCCAAAAGGATTTGAATTTGAGCCAACGTAGATGGATGAAATTTATTGAGCATTATGATTTTGAGTTGCACTATCATCGGGGAAGGCCAATGTTGTCGCCAATGCCTTGAGTTGAAAATCTATTAGTAATGTGACAAGTGTGGCCATCCAAGAATGGGATATGTTAGGGAATATCGGTGAATTTGACTCGCATCTTGGCGAGTCTAGTGAGGGTGTTACCTTGTTTACCTTGATCGCATAACCTACCTTAATTAGCAAACTCATTGAAGCACAACAGGGCAACCGTGAAATGAAGATCATCCGTGAGAGGATCTCCAATGAGAAAGAAGAGAAGGATTTGAACATCCACGCAGATTTGAGTGTGAAGTATTTAGACTATTTATTTGTGCCAGAACATTGTAGAGGGGAAGTACTCTAAGCATTTCATCACTCACGCCTTGTGGTACATTCGGAGGGCACCAAAATGTACCATGATCTTAATCGCCAGTTTTAGTGAAGGTGTATGAAGCAGGATGTCACTTTTTTTTGTTTCAAAATGCCTTACTTGTCAATAAGTGAAAGCCAAGCATCAAAAACCAGCGAGTTTGTTACAACCCTTGTCTATAGCCGAATAAAAATGGAAGCATATCACCATGGATTTTGTAGTTGGGCTCCCAAAAACACAACAATGTTGTTTGGGTGGTTGTCGATAGGTTGACTAAGTCTATGCACTTTATTCCTATATGCTTCAGCAACTCGATTGATTATTTGGCAGAGTTATACATTAGAGACATAGTTCGATTACATGGGGTATCGATGACCATTGTTTCGGATAGAGATCCTCGTTTTATAGCTCAGTTGTGGTAGAGCCTTTAAGAGGCATTGGGAACCAAATTGACCCTTAGCACCGCTTATCACCATCAGACTGATAGGTAATCTAAGCGCACAATATAGATTTTGAAGGACATGCTTATAGCTTGTGTCCTTGATTTCAAAGGTTCTTGGGAGAGACACTTATTGTTGATTGAGTTTGCCATCACAACAGTTATCAAGTGAGTATTGAGATAGGACCATTTGAGGCCTTGTATGGCTGACCTTGTAGATCACCAGTTTGTTGGGCCGAGGTAGGAGATGCAGCGATATTACGCCTAGAGTTAGTTAACGAGACAACTGAGGAAATTGCTCTCATTCAAAAGAGGTTGGCTACGGCTCAAAGCCGACAAAATAGTTATGTTGATAAGAGAAGATGGACTCTATATCCTTTGAGGTCGGTGACCACGTGTTTCTTAAACTCTTATCGAGATAGGGCTTGATGAGATTTGGAAAGAGTAGGAAATTGTCTCCGAGGTTTATTGGACCTTTCGAGATTTTAGAGCAGGTTGAGGAAGTGGCATATCGTTTGGCCTTACCACCACAGCTTTTTGGGGTTCGTGATGTGTTCCATATGTCCATGCTTAGGAAGTACGAACGCAACCCTTCACATTTACTTGATTGGATCGATTTAAAGGTAGATGAGGATGCCTCATACGAAGAGCGACCGGTTCAAATTTTAGATACCCGAGAACAAGTGTTAAGGGATAAGACCATACCATTAGTGAAGGTGTTGTGGAGGTATCACGGTGTTGCAGAAACAACTTGGGAATGAGAAGCGGAAGTCCACTCCAAATACCAGATTTCTTTAATAATGTTTAGTTGATTTTAGAATGGTTGTATATCTTAATGTTAGTGTAAGTGTTAGGCATTGTATTGCTAACTACTTCTTGTTGGAATTGTTGTGATTTTGTACATGGAGATTATTATTTAAATTCCATGTCTATGGTTATGATAGTGGTTGTTATTAGGGATTATGGTTATGGCACTGGTAAGAAAATAATGAATCATTTCGGGATATCATTGAAATTGTGACCCTTCGAGGTAAAAACTAAAATGTTGTTGTGATTGCTGAGTTAATTTTGGGATGAATATTTTCATTTGTTATACCAACGGGTTACTTTGCCGTTGTTTGGGTTATTGGGGCTTTGTAGTGACATTATAAGTGGCATTTGAATTTCGGGGACTAAATTTCCTAAGGTGGGGAGGTTGTGATGCCCGAGTACATAACCCATATTGTTTTCCTTTAATCATGTTTATTTTACTTGTGTTAGGAGTATCGTGAACTAATCTGAGGCCTCATTGGCTGTTTAGGTACATCGCTCTCGAAACCTTTATGGGATTTAAATCTCCATTTTTTGTTCCAGAGTTAAGTTTCCTTGTTTTGGAAGCGTAGTTCGAGTCGGGGATGTCATGGGCTTGCCAAGCTTACAAATTAGGAGAGCAAAATCGTACGTACGAGGGCTTGGGTTGCACATATACAAGCGAAGCCGCATGTACGGGAAGGTGAGGTCGTACATGCAGTAAGGGAGTGTTTTCGAGGAATGAAAATGGGAATGTGAGGTCATACGTGCAGGAGACGTGCTGTACGTGCGGAAATGGGTGTCGTTTATGCGATGAGGTGGGTTTGTTTAAGGTCGTGTTCTGAATTAATCGCACATGCGGCGAAGGAGTGCCGCACATACGGGAGTGGCGCCACACGCGCGGAAGTACCTGGGAGTCCAAATTTTTTTTTTCTTTTCTTCCCTTGGATTGAGCACCCACCTTACTTTTCCCTCATCTCTCTCTCTGTAAAACACATTTCTCTCCCTTCTCTCTTTATTTATTCTCACCAACCTTCATTAAACCTGTGATTTTTCCAAATCCATTTGAGTTTTGACCCAAGTTCCTTCATCAAAGTTTGAGAGCTCATCGAAGGCTACATTTTGTGCTGTAAAGATCAGATTTCAACACTGTCAATTTTGGGGGTTTCTTCTATCTTCTTCTCTAAATCTTGAGGTAGAGAGTTTCTTTGAGTTATATATATATATATGTTTTTTTGCATGTTGTAGTCATTTTCTTGATATTATCTTTGGGTTATGAGTCAAGATTTGAGTTAGAGTTTTGAATTTGTTTTAAAAAGGGATATTTTTCATTCCTCTCATGAAATTCATTCTTATTTACAAAATGTGGGACTCTTGGAAGTTCATTGGCAAGAACACTTTTTAAAAATGTACGAAACTCATTTTGGGTGGAAACCCTAAATGTTGAAAGTTGGGGAAGTATTGAAATTATTGAGGAAAAACTCATGGAAACATGAGATTTTGTTGAGAAGGATGAAGAAAAATCACATGTTGTTATGTTATTAAATCATCTATGAAGTTGATGGATTTTTGTTGAGAAATTACCATGAATAGTATAGTGAAAATACTTGGATGAAAAATTGGAAATTTTATAACATTGTGAATATGGATTGTGTCATATGTTACATGGATAAGGTTATTGGTTATTGAATTGAGAGATGTTGTTCATTGCATTATATTGAACGCATAATGTTGAGAAATATGGAAATTGTAAAGTTCCATTTATATACACTCATTTGCATAGCTTTGAATACCGATTATTATGGCTATATTTTGGAAATGAATTCATTGTTTTGAGAAAACAATTGTTGATCTTAAAAAGGTTTTGGGGTAAATATGTTGGTAAGTCCGGCTAAGGGGTATAGATTGGTATTGTTAAAGTTGGTCTGAGTGTCTAGGGTGAAAGACCGAAAACACCTGCAGAGTAGATACCACGTGCCTTCCATTTAGGAGTCGGTAAACTGGGGATTGGTAGTGCTTGATATGCCTATTTGTAGATACCAGTCTATGAATTACTCGAGTCGTGTTTACCACCCCTTTGTGTATTATAAAATTGTTGAGATAATGTATCTTTGAAAAAGCATTGCATATGATTTTCAAAAGGAAATAAAAATATGAATTTTGGAGCATGCACATTGTGAGAATACTTAAACATATATATTTTGTTAAAATCTTCCTACTGAGTTTTGTGCTCACCACTAGTGGATTTGTGCAAGAAATGATGTGGTGATTCCGCCTAGCTAAAAGCGAGGAATATGTTTTGAGAGCACCAGACACTTTTATTTTTATTTTTTTTGTTGTATATTTTTAACAAACCAAGGGTTGTAATTGTATTGGTTTTTTAATAACTATATTTTTTGTGTAACCAGGTTTAAGTTTTGGAACTTGTATCCTTTAGAGCATTTATTTTGTGTTATCTCTTCTGTTTTCATTATCGCACATGCTACGGATTCACTCTTTTGAAGTTTGAATTGGTATTGCATGTGGACTCCTTTTTGTAAATCTCTTACATGAATGGAATACAAAATATAGATATTTGACCACTTGATTTGAGATTAGTGACACATATCCCACTAATTTCAATCAAAACAAAAAAAGAAAATATGAAGATTACAATTGTATGTAATGCTTACTATAAAAAATAAAACGAAGGGTATATTAGTCCCAAAAATATTATAAATAAGGAAAAAAGGACCTCATGAGATACAAGTCTAAATATATGGTATAATGTGGAACACAAGAAAACTTTATAGACTTATTAGACTATAAATCCTATAAATGGGATTTATAAATAAATCTTTCATCAAATAACTATATTCGCCAAGTTACTTTAAATATAATCCTTGAATATATTTCTAATAACTGTACATCAATAAAAGCTCTCAAATTAATTCTTGAAATATATTGAATTAAAGGTATAATCCTTGAATAAGTGATGCTAAATCCATTTTACAAATTCATAAATTCAAATGCAACCTTAGGGAATTTGCACCTAAGAAGAAAGGATAAGAAACCAATTAGTAGGGTGGCATTTGAAAACGTTTATGTTTTTTCGTTTTAAAAAAACAAAAACGGTAAACACGTTTAGTTTGAACCCAAAAAAAAAAAAAAAAAAAAAAAACTTCTTTCCTTCCATTTTTGCTTCAAAATGAAACTCCCAAGGTTTGAACTCCTAATCTCAGGTTCGACTCTTCTTTCTACATTTCCTTCAACTTTTTGTGCGTGTGTGTGTGTTTTTATATCTAATTTATAAAGAAATGTAAACACTTTTTTTGAGTTTATGATTTATACCATAGTTTTTAATTTGAACGAACTTACTTTATGAACTCAAAAAATTACCAAACAAATTTATATGACAGTTTTTAAAATTTTTAACAATATAAACAGAAAACATAAACGTTGCCAAACAATCATTTGGTGTATAAATAAACATAACACACACACACAAAAAAACAAAACAAAAAAACAAAACAAAACAAAAAAAACAAAAAAAAACAAAAAAACAAAAACAAAAACAAAAATAAATCTCCACCCACCTAATTCCTAACAAGTGCCAATTTAGTAAGTCTACGTATATAAAAATATTTCAAAAAAATACATAGAATACAGTGTTTGGCAAGCGAGCATAAGCTTTTTAACATGTGTCGTAGTTGTCAAAGTCTTTCACTAGTTCCTTCTATTGCCATGAGCATCAAGGTCAATGATCACAATCATTAAAACCAAGTGTCTTTTAGTTAGAGAGTATTGCAAAGACACATGATAAAGTAAAATGTATAACAACTCTTACTGCATATAGTGGTACTATATCTAAAGCACTAGAGACACTTAGATTGCACATCTTTTATTTTCTATTTTCTAGGGCTAAATTTATGAGGTGTCCCATTACAGTTGCCACATGTAAGCATTCATCATAATTATGATGAACAATTGAACGATGACAATCTTCCATGAAAAAGTTTCCAACAAATTCTAATTATTATATCAATTAAATGCAAATGCAAGCCTAACCTTCTCTTCTTGCTTATATTGTATTCTCTCTCTCTCTCTCTCTCTCTCTCTCTCTCTCTCAATGAATTGACATGATTAGAGACGATAATACTTATATTAATGCATTAAAGGAAATCACATAATGGCATAGTATATTTTTAATTTATGTAGTAATTAGCTAGGTCACGTCGTAGGATAATTATTTTAATAATCTCGGAGTATGAACACGTGGTATTTTATAGTATTATGATTGGTATAGAAGGTAGATAGATAAGATATTATATTGGGTGATTGAGAAATATAAGGAGACATGAAATGATGATTGGTTAGGAGTACGGGCAAGTAATACTCCCAGTAATATTTAATAATTTCCCCACATGGTATGTGTGTGCAATTGTGAGGAAGATGCCCTATTAGGAAGGATTTGGTTAATCAACTATGATTATGGGGTATTTTGGAAAGTGGATTAAAAATCACTTCCCAACTTTTAACCCACTTTCTCTCACCAAAAAAAAAAAAAATGTCAAAAAGCCAAAAAAAAAGTCAAAAAGTCAATTTTTTTAACTATTTCCCCAAAACACCCTTATATCTTCAAGCCATCATCTAGAAGTTGCATATAATACAAGTTATTAACAAGAAGAGTATCTTCCATGAGTATGTACTCATACACTATCTTTAGATAGTTTAAAAATGAATCGAGGAAGAAAAAGAATAGCTTAAGCTAAGTGTCCAAGAAAAGTGTATGTATATATATTTTAATTACATACCCTCTTGCTTAAAAATTCTGAAATTTATTTCTTTTGTCATTCTATGACTTGTTCAATACTCAAATAAAAATGGTGATTTATGGCCCAAATGAAAAGTAACTCACACACTTTAGAATTAGTTGTGTTGTGTGCTGTGTAGTCCTTTGTCTTGCCACCTGTGCAAAAACACTATAGATCAAGAAGCAAAAAACAAAGAAAAAAAAAAAGCACTTTATAATCTAACTTTTTCTTTATGCCTTTTTTCTCAAAGGGGGAAGATAGTTTCATAGTGCTCATGCTTTATGATAACTGAAGAACCTCTTTCTGATGGAAAGCCAAAAAATAAAGTGCATTTGCAACTAGTATAGTCATTGATAACTGCCAATTGTTGTAATTAGCTTAAGCATACTTTACTTTTTAATTTGCACCAAGTATTTTATAAAACTTTAGTATAGTCATTGATAACTGCCAATTGTTGTAATTAGCTTAAGCATACTTTACTTTTTAATTTGCACCAAGTATTGTATAAAACTTATCTAAGATAGTTATTATAAGAGTAAATTACACTTTGTCCCTTTATATTTGGTCATTTTCTATTTTGGCCTTAAAAGTTTATTTTTTTTGCATTTTGACCCTTTATGTGTCAAGTTTTTTGTTCAAAATTAGATAAAAAATGTCACGTTAATTATCACATAACATAAAAATATTTTATTACATATAACTCTCACTTCTAACACAAACCCAAATCCTAATATAATAATATATTTTTTATGTTATGTGATAATTAAAGTGACATTTCTGTCTAATTTTGATCAAAAATTAGTTTTAGAAGTAAATTGAGAAAAACTTGAACATGAAAGGCCAAAATGAGAAAAACAAACTTTAAGGGTCAAAGTGATAAAATGACTAAACATATAGGGGCAAAGTGTAATAATAAGGCAAAATTCATTTTACCTCATTGTGGTTTGAAGCTAGAGCACTTTACCCCCTTGTGGCTCAAATATAGTAAAAACTCCTATGTAATTTTAGACCAAAGTGCAACCGTTAACTCTGTTAATTATATATGTGAAATGACTATAATACCCTCAAATCCTATACATTTTTTTTTAATTTTCTTTCTCTCTCATCTCACACACATAATTTCTAATTTATAATATTAATTCAATTATATCACAATTAATCACAATTTCTTAATTATTTATTGTAATCCTAACTTTTTAATTTAGTTATATTTTCAATGACAATTAATCCTAAATCCTTAATTATTTATTGTAATTCCAAAGTTTGTAATCTAATTTTAATTTAATTATATTTTGAATTACAATTAATCAAAAATTCTTAATTATTTATTGTAATCCCTAACATCTTAATCTAATTTTAATTTAAAAAAGATTAATTTTTAATTATTATTTATTTTATATTTTAAATCAATCTTTAATTATATTTTATTTTTTTTAGCAATCTTTAACTATATTTTTATTTTATTTTATTTTAATTAATGGCTTAATTTAATTTTAGGTTTGGAAAAGATGGGGGTAGATATGTCTTTTTGTTGTGTTAATTTGACTTTATTTTTTCAGAAAACCAAGCTCATTTTAAAAATTGGTATGTGTGATACACTTTCTATTAGTTTGGATGGAAAAACTAACATTAAAATTTTAATCCAAAATCACATGAGAATTTTTTTAATATATTTAAACCATAGGAAGTAAAATACTCCGAGTTCAAACCAAAATGAGATAAAATAAATTTTGCCCTATATAAATATTTATGTGTATTTTTTTAAGAATTGCTCTATCTGGTGAGCTTAAACCATCAGTATTAAAATTTATGATGTGTTCAGAGTGTGATTATCATTGCTCTAAAGAAATCAACCTAGCTTATCAATTTTTCATTCCTTCCAACTCCTTTTATTTTTATTTTATTTATTTTATTTTATTTTTTATACTTTATGTATTCATTAGAACCTTAAATGGACAAAACCCACTTCTAGGGTTTCACTATCCTAATCTGACCATTAAGGTGAATTTACTTTTTGGAGTTAAAAAAAAAAATTAAATGGAATGTGTTTTGAAGATTTTAATTAAGGTGGATTTATTTTTGGAGTTAAAAAATAAAGAACATGTCATCCTATCTACTAATTTCAAATCTAGCACATGGAATAAGTATGGTCATTGTGTAGTTGTTGATGTTGTGTATTATTATTATCCATAAAATGTAATTGCACTATTTTAATTATTATTTCCTTAATTTGAAAATATATGGGAGGGAAATTTATTCCAACTGAATTTTTTGAATATCAACCAATTCATGATATGAAGTTCATTTTCAAAATATGAACACTTGGGAAAATATGTTGTACCAGTAGTTTACTCAATTCCAGTTTCATATTAAAAATAAAAAAAAATAAAAAATAAAAAATAAAAAAAAAAAACACCCTAATTTAGAGAGGTGGGTACCCCATTAATCATACATATGACTCTTGTCTCTAGGAGGTTTAAGAGATCACTCATATTGAAAAAACAAAGTAGCTATTAAATGATTCCATTATCTTCATTTAAGCGTACATATCAATTTGAAGATTGAATATGGTCCACCACAAAAACCCAATTGAATTGGGAAATAGTATGATAAGCAACTTGTCAAGACTAGCCATACCAAACATAAATAAACTATATGGGTGCTCTTTTATTTTCTTCTTTTTTATTTCTTTAGCCATTAATTGTTTTCCACTTTTTTCTTTTTCTGTTTTTAATTTTTTTATTTATAGACATTCATTTATTTTACATCATTTTCATTTGTTGTTGAGAGGGCTCAGGAGGACCATGCATCCAGTTGTATCCATCTAAGATCATTAAGAAGAAAATGAAACATTCTTGCTAGGAAGAATTTCTAGGGTAAGAATTCCACGTAGGATTAGAATGGATTTGGCCAGACATCCATTCTCTCTCATTGTTTTTGCTACCGTACGATCAGTGGACTCAATTCCTCCTCCTTTTATTTTATTTTATTTTATTTTTAATTTAATTTTTTTAGAGTACATCGGGCGACCTAAATTAAACCTTGTGGGACATGTCATTTAATTTTAAGCATTTGATGTGGATAATTTTATAGCGTAAGTTTGAAGTATATGTTTTTTACAACTTATTTAAAATTCTAGAATGGATTTCCTATATAATTTTCTATTATGGACTCCTAATCTTATTATTTATTAACTTACGTTTTTATTTTTATTTTTATTTTTGGTTTCATGTACCCCATTGTGTTAGCATATAATTTGAACAATCTTCTTTTTTGGAGTGCTCATTTCCACTCAATATTTCACTTGAAAATCCATAAAGTTAAACTTTTACATTTAATTTTCAGTCACTTCAAGCAAATTCACCATTTTTCTTTCTTTTTTCTTGGGTTACTTTCTAGGGTTTTTGTTTGCTTTCTCCTAAAGTGTCCCAAACTCGTTTTGGGCCTAGATTAATCACATTGAATATTACATTCATCAACAAACCACTTGCATTAATAAATGATGTGCTACCATCCTCCAATTATGTTTATTTTGGGTAAAAACAAAAACAAATCAAATATGTTTGGTACACACAAAAAAAAATTGGAGGTGGTGATCAAATGTGGTGATCGGCCACTAGAGGTAGTTTCCACCAAGAGGTGGTAGTCGAAAGTGATTTCCAATAGAAGGTAATGGTGAAAGGTAGTTTCTACTGATAAGAGATGGTTGTTGGAAATCAAAGGTGATTGCCAACTGTAGGAAGTGATGGTCAGAAAAGATCATTGGTGATGGTGGTTGGAGATGTGGAAAGGTTGAATATGGCGGTTGGCGGTGATGATAAGTAGTGGTTGGTTGCTGGAGAGGTTGAGAAAGGAAGGAACAAAACTTCATTATTTAAAAATTCAAATTCCAAAATAACTGTGGCTTAGATATCAAAAATATTTTAAATTAGAATTTCCTTTTAAAGGTTTTAAAGTAGTTAAGGCTAAAGGCCCCTAAGAGGGTGATTTGTGTAAACTAATTGGGCCGAGCTAGGTAAGATTTCCTTTAGAAGTTGGGCCACGCAATGGGCCAAGATAAGAGCTCGTGTAGCTCGGTTTTGGGTTGAACCTGTGTTGGGCTAGTCAGATATGGTTGTTTGGACATGGACCTAGCTATTTGTGTAGAGTCAGTAAGAAAACTGAGCGACTTCAATGGAAAAGGCCAAGCTAGATGTAGCTCGGCAAAACGCCACTTTTTGGTCAGGTTTAGCACGGCTCGGCTAGAAGTAGAACAAAGCAATATAGCTCGATTGAGCGCAGCGATAGCTGAGTAAAGAGTTCTGGTCATCTCACTTGGTTGGCAGTGAAAAGAGCATCCCAGGGGTAAGCATTATCCTTAGGGAATGTGACTCCTAGGAGGACTTTGCTAAGGAGAGTTAGAGTCTTGTTAGGATTGTGCCATAAGGAATTTATAAAAGCTCATGACTATGCCTATTTGTAGGTATTGCAATTCATACTCCTGAATTCACAGAGCTTTTGTATCTATTGTCTATTTGCTGACTTAGACATCAGAAGGGTTTTCAGCACACACCCGTTGGTAACTCACGTTTGTGTTTTCAGGTGATAAGATGATGACATTTAGAGGAGTACAAACTTGATCAATAGGATTACACAAGATAGATTATTTTATGCTCGTACAATTGGCGCTGTCTGTGGGAAAGATCACAGAAAACAAACCTTTTGATTGAGTTTTCCTTCAATTGATTTCAATGGTGCACAATGAAGACTTGCCTCATTTTACTGTCGATGGAAAAACTCTAGAAGGGAACAGGAGGCGCAAGGATTTGCCTTTTGTTCCGTCCATGGTAGACTTAGACCCTCAGTGACGAAACCTTCATAGGGACGTGTGAGAAAAATGGGACTTAAGTCCTCGTCGCTATTAAAGCCCAGATGGATAGGGACGGATGATGGATGCCCAGATTTTGGAAGATCACGTAAGGGAGCCAGACAAATTGATTAAGAGAATAACAACTGACACGAAGGCGATGAACGCCAGATGAAGGGCAAGGGTGTGGCAGGGGTGGAAATTCGTGAAGAAAGAACGCGTTCTCATAGCTCAGGAGATCGAGATAGGCAGGAAACACCTATACATTCCAATAGCAGGAGCCTCTGGACAAGCGATACATGCTCGAGGACCTCCAGGACTCGTTACTCCAGGTTTGAGAGAATAAGGAATGAAAGGTCTTATACATAGGGAAGCAATTACCGACCCTCACATACTCACCAAACCACCTCTCAATACACTAAGTTGCCCAAATCGGTGGATCTGCGAACTATTCTTGAAGAAAGGGCGCAAAGGAGGGAAGATGCCCAGACCTATGACCCTCAAAGGATCTCAGCTCTACAACGGCCGGCGCCTAGAATGCATGGAAGCGTCAAGGTTGGAATGCCAGTACCGCGCCTTGCCTACGAACTAGCTGATAAGGCATTGGCAAGGTTGCAGAGCTCGTTGTTCGTTCCGGCAATAAAGAACGCACCACTGCCCTTGGGCTTCAACCAGCCTAAGTTCACAATCTACGAGAGAAAGTTAGACCCCTACATGCACTTTCGCCACTTTCACCAAGTTATGGCCACACATCGGCTGGAAGAAGCTCAAACGTGCATTTTGTTTCAGTTAAGCTTTGGGTGACTTGAGCTTAAAGTGGTTTGAAAAGTTGCCAGAAGGTAACATCGCTTCATGGGCATAACTTGCGGAAACGAACACCAAGATGCCAGTCGAGATAAATTAGTTGCTTGCCATTGACATGAACGAGAAAGAAACATTAAAATCTTACAATAATAGGTATTGGGAGACTTTCGACTAGATAGGCAACTGTCCTACCAACCTAGCTATTGCATAGTACAAGCGGGGTCTACTAGTGGGTCATAAGTTTAAGGATTCAATGACAATGACGCTGCCCCTTACTATCTGGGTAGAGGAAGATGGGGCGCACGCTAAGGTCGAGTCCAGCACAACAGCGATGCCGGACAAAAATCGTTCGGCGAAAGTTAACATGGTAGACAAGAAGGACCGACTGCGCAAAAATCTTTGCCCAACTGAGGGCAAAGTGGATTGGTAGGTTTGACCAACTCTTTCTAGAAATCTTTGCACAACTTGGGACAAAGTGGGTTGGTAGGTTTGACCAACAACTTTTTTCATTCTTTGACCGAGATGGTTATATCGGCCAAAGAAGGTTGGCAAGTTTGACTAACAAATTTGTGTACTATTTCACCAAAATTGTTACCTCGGCCAAAGAAGGTTGGCATGTTTGACCAATAAATTTTTCCACTCTTTGATTGAGATGGTTACCTCTGCCAAAGACGGTTGACAGGTTTGACTAACAAATTTTAGCACTTTTTGATCGAGATGGTTACCTCGGCCAAAGAAGATTGGCAGGTTTGACCAACTCTTTCTAAAAATCTTTGCACAACTGGGGCAAAGTGGGTTTGCAGGTTTAATGAACAATTTTTTGCACTCTTTGACCGAGATGGTTACCTTGGCTAAAGACAGTTGACAGGTTTGACTAACAAATTTTTACACTCTTTGACTAAGATGGTTACCTCGGCCAAAGAAGGTTGGCAGGTTTGAGCAATAAATTTTTACACTTTTTGACCGAGATGGTGTAGACACCTCATTTTTAACCATCCTCAAGACTTGGACGTCATCGTTTGAACACTCGATGATCATCCAAGCTCGTGTTCGTTTTGAGTTCCTGAAGGTCTCGGCTGTGCACCTTGCCTTGGAGTCTCTCAACTTGTCTTCTTTGTACTTGGTTGTGGACCAAGAGCTTGTGGCTTTGTTTTTGAGGGAAGAGGGTGGCCTGCTGGCCAGCCCTACAACCCATCGGCCAGGCCCCATGCCCGTCGGCCGTGCCCTCTTTCCATTGGCCATCAGTGGTGGCCGGTCGGCCCCTTTAATGGCCAATCGGCTATATTTTTTTGCCAAGGCCCTTTTCTTTGCTTTTGTAGATATTTTGGTGCCAGCTGTGCCAGCTGTGCGGCACAGAAGGCATCTGTATGGAGGGATTGTAACAAGCTTCTAGCTTGTCAAACAATCTTGAGGCCTGTGATTCTATATAAGGGGAGGCTCCTCTCCCCTTTCAGATGTTCAGAATTTTGATCAAGGCTAAACATATCCCTCTCTCTCTCTCTCTCTCTCTCTCTATAATTCTCCATCTCTCTCTGTATTTGTACTAGTTTGTACCTTAAAGTGAGTTTTCTTCACACTTTTGCAATAAAGCACCTAGTGAAACACCTTCACTCTTGAGTTGAGGTTCTTGGAGGTTGCATTTGAGTGATTTTGGCTTGGTTTTGCCTCAGAAGTGGCTGGTTTTGAAGTTGTTCTTCAAGGGTGAGTAGTTACCCTCTTTAAGCCTTGTTTTGCTTAAGTATTTGGCCATCCTTGCATGCTCTTTTAGGCCTTACTTTCAACTACAAAAACTCTTGTTTTTAAGTGTTTGAAATGTTTGTTTGAGGCTTTGTTTGAGTTAGGGGTGGTTTACCCCCTTTGGTGGCTTATTTTCCTTTGCTTTGTTCTATCTCTTAAGGCCTTTCAAATCACCTTGTTTTGGCCTTTTAACCACTGAATTCCAGAGGAATTTCAATGGTGGAAAGTGGGTTTTGAGACCCAAAATGGATGGGGGTGGTCCTCCCCTCTTGTGTTTTGTTTGCAAGTGTTGTTGGCTTAACACTTTGGCATGCTTTTCTACCTTCATAAGGCTCTATCTTAGCATGTTTTAGGCCTTATTCTAACATGATATAACTCTGTTTTGGGTTAGTTTGGTTGCTTCTTACATGCTTCATATACTTGTAGTGCAATCCTCTTAGTTAGCCTAACATGCTCTATGCTTTGGACCATCATTTCAGCATGTTTTTGGCTCCACTCCAGCAGGATTTTACTCATATTTTGGCATGCCTTAGCTCTAATTTTGGTCGACAAGGTCACCTCTTACATGGTTTATGTACTTGTAGTGCAAGCTTGTTCACTAGCCTAGCTTGTTTGGTGTTTTGGCCTATTGATCTAGCATGTGTATGCTTTACTCCAGTACATTTTTGGCTTTAATTTAACATGCTTTAGGTCTGATTTGAGTGGTTTTGGTCATGCATGATTGGCTTTGCATAGCTATAGTGCATTTGGCTTTGCTAGCCTTAAGTTTTGAGACCTCTAACATGTCATATTTGAGCTTTTTGCATGGTATGACATTATTTGGCATGTTATTTCAGACCATATACCTCTGTCATATTCTTGCATTTATCATCCCTTTGTTGTGTTTGAGGGTTGAGCCTTATGCTTCACTTATGAGCCAATATGTATGCATGCTTGCCTAAGCTTTTGGGGCTACCATCTCAGCATGTTTTTGGTGTTATTTTACCATGTTAAAACTCTGATTTTTGTTGGTGAAGTCACCTCATGCTTGGTTTTGGTATGTGTAGTGTAATCTCACTTGTTGGCCTTGCATGCGTCATGCTTTATGCCTCCCGTTCTAACATGTGTTAGCTCTACTCCATGCATGTTTTGGCATTGTTTTGACCTGCCTTGGGACTGTTTCGAGTGATCTTGGCCCTTTGGGGCTTGCCTTATGTGGCTATGGTGTAGGTGCCTTAGCTAGTCTTGAGTTTTGGGCACTTTAGCATGCTATATTTGTGATGGTCGCATGTTTTGTCATCATTTGGCATATGATTTTAGAGCATATAACCTTGTCATATCCTCATGTTTATCACTCTTTAATTGTGTTTAAGAGTTGTGCCTTTATGCCTTGCTTGCGAGCCATGAGTTGAGTATGCATTCCTTGCTTTTCGTGCCTAAGTTTTGATGAGTTTTGGCCACTATTTTGAAGTATCTTAGGTCTGTCCATGTATGGTTTGACCATTCAAGATTGATAGTGCATGCCTCATGTGTAATATACTTCACTAGCTTTGATGCCTTAGCTCCTTAACATGCCTTGCATGTGTTGCTTACATGATAGAGCCTTGTGCATGCCACTTTAGCATTGGTAGATAAGCATGTTGTTTGCATGTGTGTTGCATTGCATTGTGTTTGGATCGGATGTTAATCCAAACATGAGAAACGAGAGGCGTTTCATACTTGAAGTGATGAAACGCGCCTCATTTCTTTGTCGCCGTCCCCCTTGATTGTGCATGATAGGGTGGAGGCCTCTCGAGTCCTATGGTTTATTTGTGCATTCATCAACATTGTGCAAGCTTGACTCTTTGGCCATCATGCATCGAGATACGTGATTGGTGGCTTGAGAGCTGAGCACTACACTCCTTTGAGCTTGAGACATGATAAGGAGTGTGGTTGCACACACATTCCCTTGCAAATACACTGTCATGCCCCTGTTTGTACTCTGTTGGAGCAAAAGGAGAAATTGTAGGAAGCAGTAGCCGACCGGCCACCAAAGCTGCCGACTGGCCACCAAGGCTGCTGATCGGCTATCAGAAGTGGCCGATGGCCACCATCTCTGGCCGATCATCCCTCAGCATGTTCCTGAGATCAGTAAGAAGCAATCCGGAAGTTGGCACAATTTTTCAAAGGTCTAAAGGTGTGCAAACAAAGGCATCTTGAGGCAAGGCGGTGGATTTTCGGGAGGACGCGACCGAGCATGCATGCCTCCCTCGCCTGCGAGGCCATTTTACCGCTTTACAAGCTAGTTGTAGTTAATTACATGTTTTGTAATCAATTAGTTTAATAGGTGTTGTAATATTTAATTAGCTTAGATTAGTTGGTTATTCAATTTATTTTGGTTTGTAATAATTAATTAGCTAAATTGGTTAATTAGTTAGCTTAATTAGCGTAGCTAGTTAGCTTTTGTTTCATTCGGACCCTCCGTCGAGAGGGCACAATGTTGTAATAAGTGTGCGTGTGTGTGTGAATGTCTTCCAACCCCACATTTTTCTCTCTTTTACTTATCCGCTTTCAGTGGTTAGATTAGGACATATTTCAATTAGCATCCTTATGCTTGTATGCGTGTATCATTCATTCGTATTGCATGCACCGGGCTCGGCGCATCATTCAAACTACATTGTATTTCAATTCCTATTTGAATACATGTATCAAATTGTAGCATTCATATGCTATCTTAGAATAGCCGAGCCTATTTAGCTGTATTTTGCATGTGTTGCATTAGGCATCTTAACATAGCCAGGATCATGCATTGATTTCTAACTAGTTTTCTTTCTTTGGCTTGGAGTACACTGTGAGTGTTTATGATTTAGCATCCTTGCATGTGTGTAAGTGACTGCCATGATAGCATTCTTGCCATGATGCTAACTGCTTAAGTGTTTAACTGCATGAATGCCTGTGGATGAAGGCTTCATTGTTTGAATTGATTCATCAAAATGTGAGTTTTAAGCCCACTTTGCGGAGTGGCACATCATGTTTTTCTAAGCCCACCTTGTTTGGTGGCAAAATCCGCACTTTAGCCTACTTGCGAGTAGCACTTTCAAACCATTTTCGAAAACAAACATGAGATGTTTTGTTCTAATCCTTGCGATTGAGTCTATACTTGTGTGCTGTGCGTATCACATAGTAATTCTAGATTAATAACCAGAATAAGAATACATGTGTTTATAAAAACAACATATCATGTTAGTAGAGGCCGATCCTTTAATCGGGCGAGCGGGGGTGCTCATTTCATGACCTTCCCTCCTCGTACCCAAGTTCCCGAGCCGAGGCAACTTTGGTGATGACGGACACGTGGCCTTAGGCACGAGTTAGGGTTTCCTAAATTTCCCAAAATAAAATATTTAGGTGGCGACTCTAAAATCTGGCAAAGCAATCCATGTTTGGTGTTTTTTGATTGAAATTGATTTTCCAAAATGATTTGCCGAATTTGGACTCTTTGGTGATTTATCAGTCTTACATTGCACTTTGTGATATTAGATTCAGAACCGTGACAGTAGTCCGAACTGTAGTAGCTAGAACACAACTTCGCGCCCTCTCCGAAAGGGGGGCGTGCGGAGCGAGTTCGGGTGGTCTGCAGATGGTTACCTCGGCCAAAGAAGGTTGGCAGGTTTGACTAACAAATTTTTACACTTTTTGACCGAGATAGTTACCTCAGCCAAAGAAGGTTGGCAGGTTTGACCAAATATTTTTTGCACTCTTTGACCGAGATAGTTATCTCGGCCAAAATAGGTTGGTAACCAACAATTTTTTGAACTCTTGCCCGAGATGACATTTATCTCAGCCAAGGAAGGTTTGCAGGTTTGACCAAAATTTTCAAACTATTTGATCGAGACGGTTATCTCAGCCAACGCGAGTTGACAAGTTTGACCAATACTTTTTTGAACTCTTAGACCGAGATGGTTATTTCAGCTAAAGAAGGTTGGTAGGGTTAGTGTAAACCGAGTTAGTTTGCTCAGCGAGACATAGAAAGAACGCCTCCTTGTATGATTGCGAACTCGAAGGTATTGGATTGTGTTTCGATGGGAGGAAGAAATGGAGTACTGGATTTAGGGTATGTGAACGAAAAGGGTGAACAGTGGCTGAAACCGTTTGAGTGTACAAGATATATACATCAAAGGCAAAAAGACGTGGCTGTTTAAATTTTTAGGAGATGCATGATGGCTGTAACAAGAGAACGGGGCTAATAGGGGCACGCCACGTGTCCTAGGAATGACATCGTGTCAGACATGCCAGAGTAGTGGAAGGACGTGCTGAGCAATTGACAAGACTTATTGGGGCCGAGTGTGTTGTGAGACCGAGCAACTTTTCAAGCCCGATAGAGTTGAGCGTTCTTAGCTTGGCTAGAGGAAAGTAATCCCAATCATGCTTCACAGATGTAATTAAGGGGCAATTGAGAGGGTAATTTGTGTAAACTAATTGGGCCGAGCTAGGTAAGATCTCCTTTGGAATTTGGGCCATGCAATGGGCCGAGATAAGAGCTGGTGTAACTCGGTTTTGGGTTGAACCTGTGTTGGGCTGGTCAGAGATGGTTGTTTGGACATGGACCTAGCTATTTGTGCAATGTCAGTAAACGGACTGAGGCGACTTCAATGGAAAAGGCCGAGCTTGACGTAGCTCAGCAAAACGCCACTCTTTGGTTAGGTTTAGCACGGCTCGGCTAGAAGTAAAACAAAGCAATATAGCTCGGTTGAACACAACGATAGCCGAGCAAAGAGTTCTGGCCATCTCACTTGGATGGCAGTGAGGCAGGTGTCCCAGGGATAAGCATTATCCTTAGGGAATGTGACTCTTAGGAAAACTCTGCTAAGAGTCTTTCTAAGATTGTGCCACGATAATCTATAAAAGCTCATGACTGCACTTATTTCTAGGTATTGCAATTCATACTCCCGAATGCACAGAACTTTGTGTCTATTGTCTATTTGCTAACTTAGGTATTGGAGAGATTTCTGGCACACATCCGCCAGCTAGTTTATGTTTGTATTTTCAGGTGATAAAACAACGACGTTTGGAGGAGTGCAAATTTGATCAACATGATTATACGAGACATATATCAAAAATATTTTAAATTAGAATTTCCTTTTAAAGGCTTTAAGTAGATAAGGCTAAAGGCGCCAATGATTTTATGCACTTACATTTCTGAATTTTTAAAAATAAAAAAATTAAGATATATATGCGTAGTGTCATACAACTGAAAAAAATTATATATGATTTTGATATATAGAATAATGATATTAGTAGTGGGATAATTGTTTGACATGATAAAATATAATGACATGATCTTGTCATTTCTATATATATATATGTTTTTGTGATGTTGTAATATATAATTTAACACCAATAAATAGGAAAGATATTGAAAAATTAAACATCAAAATCAGAATTTAGTACTAAAATTGAAACCACTTAAATTTCATCTATTCAAGGATTTGACAATTGACCCAATGAGCTAGCCTGGTAGTTTGACTCTTAAATATCCAAGTCATCAACCGGATTTCAATCACTGCTCCCCCTTTCCCTAATGAATGTACTGATGTTCTTTTGATGTCAAAAAAAGAAAATGAAAAAGGAAATAGAATTGGCTCCGGATAAGTAAATCGTAGAGCGTAGCGGTCCAATCCTCCCACTCTTGTGTTCATATTTGATCAAATTCTAAAAGTCTCCGTGCACACACGTGCATACGTGCGTGCGTGTAATAAGAGGGATTAATCATTGATTTTTTCTGGTAAAAGGAACACAAACAAGTTCGTGATAGGCCCCTCATTTTCTTAACCACTTATGTAAGCAACGAGTAATCCAAATAAAATATCATCAACAGGAAATATATAGAAAAAAATCTCATCTTTTTTTCTCCCATCTTTCCTAGATGTAACAATTAATGGGCAAGTTTGAAAAGAAATGTCAGCCAAATTTATATGGTGAATCAAAAAAGAAATAAAAATAACAATAATAATAATAATCTTATCCAATGTCTGATTTGAATCCAATAATAGAACCCCACACCAAGGATATTGTAACATCGCCTGGGTACCCACACACGTTAAATAGTTTAGACTCGCGATTTGTTTGATCTATCTTATGAGTGCAATGTGAAACATAAATGATGGTCTAAATCTGACAACTTTTATAGAAAATCCATTTTATTGTAAAACTTTTGCCAAAAATGAGCTACATCACAAGATTTTTGAGTCGCCACCTAATATTTTGGGAAAATTAAGAAACCCGTGACTTGTGCCAATGCCACTGTTCATCGTAACCAAGGATGCTTAACTCGAAACCTTAAATACGAGAGGGAAATGTCATTAATTAAGCACCCACACTTATCCGATCAAAGATCGGCATCTACTAAACTATAATATAAATTTTATTAACTTTATATATCCATATTCCAATTATTTAATAAATCCTAAAAATTACTATGTGAAGCAAACAGGTATAGATTGTGTCATTCATTTTTGAACAACTTGATTTCATGTATTTTGAAAGAGTTTTGAAGATATACAACTCAAAGAAATTGAGTTCATAAACATGAAAATCAACATCATTCCAAATTAAGCAACGTAACCTCCATCCACCGGCATTCATATAGATATATCAAATAAGCAAGTAGCCATATGATAGGATGCTTAAACATAATAAGAAAAACACACAAAAGCGAAATGCTAAAGTATAAAAACTTACATATTTACCGACGTCCCGTGAATAATTAAAAAACAAAGTTAGCAAAATATACATGATCTTATATACAAAATCCTAATGCAATTCACTCGTGAGATGCAACTAAATATTCGGTTTCTAATATATGACATGTGAATCATCTCACGAACATGAGGTAGCTCACATAATCACATAAGAACTCATTAAATTCATAGATGTAAATTTAGCCGAATCAAGATGCATGACACATGAATGCAAAGCATGAATATGATGAAAAGCAAAATATGATGTTTATCTATAAATAAGGAAAGCAAGTAAAAGAACGGAATAGAAAGAAGCGATGCCGAAAATTATTGCAACACTTTGAATAAATAATTACAAACCAAGTGAGAGAGGAAGGGGAAAATATTACAACAAAATAAAATTTAAAAAAAACTCGTCAAACTCTCAAATGAAAAGAAAATAAAAGCTTCATGCGCCTTGAGGACCACTAGAAATTGTTATGCTCAACACTGGAAGACTACACTACTCCGTCCAAAAGAAGCCAACTTGGCCTAATAAAACCTATCTTGTTGCAACACCAAGAAAAGAACAAACAAGGAATATGTAGGTGGCTCAACTAACCACTTTTGGTTAGATTACAACAAAACTAGTATGAAATTAAAATAAGAAAACAAATATAAGATAAAAAAAATGCAAGCAAATGAAAGAATTAAAAATTCACATTCCAAAGAAAGATTGAACGTAGTGATTTCTACACTTCCTTTTGATCACCCTCAAGGTCGTGAATTATGTTCTCAATCCTCAATTCAAAAGCTTTGAATATGAGCTAGAATGGTGGCTTTGGACAAGGAGATGATCACTTTCTAATCTTCTTAAACTTGGCAAGGATTACTCTCTTATTGATCAAAGCTCTAGGACTTGGTTTCAATGAGTTTGTTAGGAGGTTTTTATGTAATGAAAGATGAGATATATGAAGGCTAGACAACTTCTCTATTTTGGCAAGACAACACTCTTGTTTTCAAAGCTTTTTTTTTTTTTTTTTTTTCTCAATCTCTAATATTCTCCTCTCAAATTCAACATTCTGTCTACACTTCTTCTCTCAAATTCATCTCCACAAATTCAAGACTTGAGCTCTCCTTATATAGGCAATGCAAGTCAAACAATGGTGGAAGACAAAGTGGAGAACTAATAGAGCATTTAGGAAAGATAATGGAACTAATGGAACACAAATGGAGTAACAAATAGGAAGCATTACCCCAATGGATCAAGCACCAATCAATGAAAGCTGAGTATATATGCATTTGGTGCAAAAATGGGTCAAAAAATGGGGTTGTGAAGTCTCACACTAGATGTCACAACCCAAACCCATCCATAAAAGTTTGGATCATGACCGACCAATGATCTCTTGATTACCTACGGCTTCAAACAGATTACAGAGAATTTTAAGAACGGGGCCTAAGTAGAAGCAAATAAAATAGCAAAACGTCCATTAAGCAGTGCTTATATGACTAAATTTAGAGATTGTGTCATATATTGAAAGTTTGCATACACAGTTCATATATATAAGTTCGATTCGTATAGATATATGCAAGGAGTCAGCAACTCAAAAATTACATGTTAACAAAGTGTCCAAAAAAAAAAGTCACCAAAGACTTAACAAAATTTGCCATCATAAAAAATCCCCAAAAACAAAAGGCTCTGGCTTATCAAAGAAACTCCACCAAAAATGACTCCTGAAGCTGACCTAAGATTGGCCTCTAAGTTGATCACCTAAGATGGAATGACTTTGGGCCCAACATAAAACGGAACGGCCTCAGGCCCAACATGGTAACAGCTATTTTGAACGACCTCAGGTCCAAACATTGCTTATCATAGAGTAGATTGAACATCGACATGCCTCCATCTCCCATATAGAACGGAACGACCTTAGGCCCATAATTCATAAGCAATCCTATCAAACGTAACGAACTCGGGCCCATTACATATAACAGAAACAGAACGACCTCAGGTTCATTTCATATGCCATTGTGGTCAAATGCTCAATCATCTCAAACAAAACACAACTTGTATAAAGTATGTCATTCACGATAAAAAATACATAAGTCATAACATATCGTTATACTACTATTACTCACAGTGATTTGGTCATACAGTGGTCCCTTCTTGTGAGTGACCTACACATTACACACATACAAACTTGACAAGCAATTTATTCATTTCTTAGCTTCTTTTATTTAGTCATTTTTCCATTTTGTTCAATTTCTATTTGTCCTTAAGCATTCAGTAGGGATTAAACACACTCATTAACAGATTCAGAGGGTTAAGAAGATGAACAAAATTTAACAGTTTTTCCCCTTGTTTTCTGCACGCGCGGAAGGTGCCGCACGCGCCTTTATTTTAGAATGTTCAGCTTTGCTTGCTTTGTTTTCTGCACTTGCGGCTGTGAGCCCCGCACGTGCGGTTCTTGTCCTATTTGTGCGCTTCGAAAATCTATAAAGTTCAAGCTCTCCATGTAGATTTCTAAGGCCCAATTCAAGCAATTTCACTTCAAAAACATAAGATATGAACATAATAAGAGTGAAACTCAAGCTCAATTAGATCAAAACTTCCTTTCCATATTTCCTTAATTTTCCTCATCTTCCTTCAAGTTCACATAACTTTTCATTTATATACAATTGTATATGCTTACATGACTTCAAAGCATGCAAAGACTCAAGATTAGATAGCAATTTCTCATAATCTAACTCAAGACAAACCCAACATAAAAGAATCAACTCTTTAATTAAACAAACCCAAGGATTCCATGTTGATTTTCATGAAATTTGTTAAGTTAAGATCATAATCCAAAAATCCTAACTTTTATGAGTGTCAAAGCTTCATCCTAAGTCTTGATTTTAACCAATTGAAACAAAATTTAAAGTATTTGAGTTGATTAACACTTACCTTGAGCTAATGAATCCTCTTTCAATTTCTTCAATCTCCAAGCATTAGGTTGAAATTCCTCTTTTCTCTCTCTTTTCTTCCTCTAGCTCTCCTCTAGGAGATATTTTTGTGTTTGGTTGAGTCTGTCTCCTATAAGGCTCATGTAGATATCTCTTGTCTACTAAGGATTAGCTTATTTGAGTCTAACTTTTACATAATTAAGAGTTTAGCCTAATTAAATCGAATTAATTCGTTACAAATCAAATTTGTACAAAACTTCATATTATACCCAAAAAATTATGCTAATCGTAACTATAAAGTCGATTTTGGTTTATTACACCTCTAAGGCTTTCAATTTTCAGTCCAAAGGTCGCAATTTCAACAGATTTTCTTATAATCAACAGTTACAATTTCATAATCATCTAAGTCGCACATTGAAAAATGTAATTTCACATCAAGAAAATAATCACACATGTAATTAAAGACTTAAAATATATAGGAGAGTTGGGTTGTCACAGTCTTCCCCCCTTTAGAAAGTTTGGTCCCTCAAACTTGTTTTGCCTCAAGTCGAAAATAACTCCGGATACCGCTGTTTCATGTCCTCTTCTCGTTCCCAAGTGGCTTCTTTCCCATAGCGTTCTTGCCATTTAACTTTTACTATTGGAATTGTCTTGTTTCGTAGTTGTTTCACTTGTCGATCCAAAATTTGAATAGTTTTCTCTTCATAGATCATGTTGTCATCCAAAGCAATCTGACGGTAGTCTATAATATGGGACGGATCTTAGAGGTAATCTCGTAACATTGATACATGAAACACGTTATGTATTTGTGCAATACTCGGTGGTAGAGCAATACGATAAGCAACTGGATCCACTTTTTCCAGAATTTGAAATGGATCTACATATCGGGGTGCTAATTTCCTTTTCTTGCCAAATGTTGTTTTCCCTTTCACCGAGATGACATTAACAAAAACATAATTTCCAACCTCAAATTCTAAATCCCTTCTTCTATGATCCGCATAATTCTTTTGCCAACTTTGAGCCGTTCTCAATCTTTACTGAATGATCTTAATTTTCTCGGTCGTCAATTGTACCATTTCGGGCCAAAACAATGATCTATCACCAACTTTGGTCCAACACACTGGGGAGCGACATTTTCGTCCGTATAAAGCTTCGTTTGGTGCCATTCCTATGCTCGAGTGGAAACTATTGTTGTATGCAAACTCTGCCAAAGGTAGATAAGTTTCGTAGCTCCCCTGGAAGTCCAATACACACATCCGAAGCATATCCTCCAATGTTTGTATTGTTCTCTCTGATTGGCCATCAGTTTGTGGGTGGAATGCCGTGCTAAACCTCAACTCTATTCCCATAGCATCCTGTAAACTTTGCCAAAATCTGGATACAAATTTCGGATCTCTATCAGATAAAATTGAAACTAGAACACTATGTAATCGAACAATTTCATTTATATACATAGTAGCAAGTTTATTCGCATTATATTGAGTTTTCACGGGCATGAAGTGAGCAGATTTAGTTAGTCTGTTAATAGTAACCAATACGGAATTCATACCTAGGGGTGTTCGGGGTAAGCCAACAATAAAATACATAGTTATGTGTTCCCACTTCCACTCCGGGATCGGGAGAAGTCGCAGTAAACCCGCGGGTCTTTGGTGCTCTGCCTCTACTTGTTGATGTTGTAGACATTTTGAAACAAACTCTGCAATATCTTTCTTCATATTTGGCCACCAAAAAGTTTGCTTGAGATCTTGGTACATTTTAGTGTCACTTGGATGTAGTGAAAATTTAGACTTACGCGCTTCTTCCATAATTCTCCTTTTAATTTCTGGAACATTTGGAACACACAATCTGTCTCTAAATTTCAACACTGAATTTGCAAGGGTGAACCCAGGCCTTGGCTCTATTTCTATCTCATCACAAATTTTCTTCAGAAACTCATCTTCCACTTGCCTTTGCTTGATTTCTTCAATAATTGTCAGTCGAGCTGATATTGCCGCTAACATTGCGCCGTGTTCATGTAGCACAATTTTCATCTCAATTCTTTCCAACTCCAGTGGCAACTCTTTTTACCTTGGGAGCAAACTTGTCAATTTTCGCATAACCTTTCTACTTGAGCATCTACATTAGCTTTGTCGGGGTGGTAGTGGATTTGCAGGTCATAATCCTTAATAAGCTCTAACCACCGTCTTTGTCGCATATATAACTCCTTTTGAGTAAAGAAATACTTTAGGCTTTTATGGTCGGTGTAGACCTCACATGTTGCATTTTTATGGTAGGTGTAGACCTCACATCTTGCACCATACAAATAATGTGGCCATATCTTCAAAGCAAATACCACTGCGGCTAGTTCCAAGTTACGTGTGGGATAATTCATCTCATGAGGCTTGAGTTGACGAGAAGCATATGCAATGACCCTTCCATTCTGCATGAGTACACATTTTAATCCTTTGTAAGATACATCACTGTAAATAACAAACCCCTCTGTACCAGACGGTAGAGCAAGAATTAGTGTTATAGTTAACCTTGTTTTCAACTCTTGGAAGGCAAATTCCCTTTGTTCTGTCCACTCAAATGGAACACCCTTTTGGGTCAATTGGGTAAGCGGTACTGCAATTTTGGAAAAGTCTTTAACAAACCTCTGGTATTATCCTGCTAAACCCAAGAAGCTACGCACCACTGTCACATTCGTAGGGGTTGGCCAATTCATAATGGCTTCTATCTTGTGTGGGTGAACAGAAACACCCTCCTTATTAATTACATGCCCCAAGAACACCACTTCATGCAACCAAAATTCACATTTCTTCAATTTCACATATAATTTCTTATCTCTAAGTGTTTGAAGAATTAATTGTAATTGGTTCTCATGAGCTTCAGTGCTTTTCAAATAGATGAGTATGTCATCAATGAACACAATTACAAATTCATCCAAGTACGGTTTAAAAACACAGTTCATTAAATCCATGAAGGCTGTCGGTGCATTAGTAACCCTAAATGGCATAACCAAAAATTCATAATGCCCACATCAGGTTTAGAAAGTAGTCTTCTCAATATCTTCGGCTCTTACCTTTAATTGGTGATACTCGGATCTCAAATCTATATTTGAAAAGACTTGCGCACCTTGCAGCTGATCAAATAAATCGTCGATTCTAGGCAAGGGAAACTTATTCTTTATAGCTACTTTATTGAGCTGCCGATAGTCAACACATAACCGGAGTGTCCTATCTTTCTTTTATAAAAAAAAGAATTGGTGCGCCCCTAGGGTAGGTACTTGGGCAAATGAATCCTTTATCAAGCATTTCTTGCAATTGTACCTTTAATTCTTTCATTTCAGCCGGTGACATTCTATATAGAGTTTTTGAAATTGGTTGAGTTCTCAGCACTATATCTAGCAAATGTTTTCGACACAAATGAATGGATGGAACCTGACTCAAATAACACATGAGCAGAATGACCATTGATAGAGAATGTACTTGATACCACAACCTCCGTATTTTGCACATCAGAATAAGGGCAAAAACTCTTCCCTATCTAACATTGTCTTTGGTACTGGTAGGTTTTGCAACAGTCTTTGTTATTGGAGCTGGAGTTGAGCAAGCTGAACTTGTAGTGGTTTTATTCCCATTATGTCATTCTCTCTGAGGACAATCCTTCACTAAGTGGCCCGTCTTTCCACATTTGAAGCAAGCCCCAGTTACCCGATAACAAATCCCACAGTGTCTCTTCCCACATTCTGAACAAATTGGCATTGAGTTACGAGTAGAGGTGGAAGTACTAGAGGTCCCCAAATTCGGTTTCTTATTCTATGATGACACTGATCCCCTTTGTACTTGCGTACTCTGTCTCTTCCTTTTGCACTCAAAAATTCGATTTTGAGCAGCTATATTACCTTCAGCCATTATCGCCCTTTCCAACACATCGACATATGTAGGCAATTTTAATAGATTGATCCAATCTAGAATGGCGTTCCGAAGTCCTCCCACAAATTTTCTTGCTTTCTTATAATCCGTATCCACCATGTGTGGTGCGAAAATGGGCTAGTTTCGCGAATTGTGCTTCATACTTTGCTATAGTCTTGTTTCCTTGCCTAAAAGTCTTAAATTATGTCACTTTCCTATCTTGTATACACTGTGGGAAATACTTGTCATAGAAAAGCTCCAAAAATCGAGCCCAGTTCAATTGCCGGTGTTCATTTCTAGTGAGCATCCACCATCTCCGTGCTTCATCTTCGAGAGTAAAAGCGGCAAGTTGTACTTTCTATGCCTTGGTACATGGAAAGACCTCAAACAATTTCTCTATACCCAACACCCATGCCTCTACTTTCATCGGATCAATTCCCCCTAGAGCAATGGTGGTTTCATCTTCTTAAACTCTTTCGCAAGTGCAATTGTTCAGTCTTTGGCTTAGTGGTCTTGCACCACTAGTGGTGGTATAGGCATTAGTAGTGGTGGTGGTTGCTGTTGTTGTTGTTGTTGCTGCTGTTGCTGTTGATGTTGATGTCTCATAGCTTTTGCCATGTCCATTTTCATCTGTTCCAATCTATCAAGCCGTGTGGAGGTAGACTCCTCCACTACATCCACTCTTGTTCTCACCACAATCTATATAATAGTGGATTATAATACACACGGAAAAGATACACAAGTACACATTGACAATGTCCATTTTGTACTCCACATCATTTTTCATAACATATACAAATCATTATACCATCTTTCATATTGTATGCGTATCATATAGAAACATCATGAATGTAACCTAAGTCTTTTCTAGACTCCTTATAGCTCAAATGGACCGACGTGTGAGGTAGTAACTCGTGCTCTGATACTAAATTGCCACGACCCAAACCCGCCCCTAAAAGTTTGGATCATAACTGGCCAGTAACCTCTTGATTACCTACAACCTCAGACAGATTACAAAGAATTTTAAGAATGGGGCCTAAGCAGAAGCAAATAAAATAGCAGAATGTCCATTGAGCAGTGCTTATATGCCTGAATTTAGACATCGTGTCATATGCTGAAAGTTTGCATACACAATTCATATATATAAGTTCGATTCAAATAGATATATGCAAGGAGTCAGCAACTCAAAAATTACATGTTAACAAAGTGTCCAAAAAAAAGTCAACAAAGACTTACAAAATTTGCAATCATAGAAAATCCCCAAAAATAAAAGGCTCAGGCTTATCAAAGCAACTCCACCAAAAATGACTCCTGAAGCTGACCTAAGACTGGCCTCCGAGTTGATCACCTACTGTAGACACCCCATTTTTGACCGCCCGTAAGACTCAAGCACTTTGCCATGTGCACTCGACTCGATGATGAAAGTTACATTATGTGTGATTCGAATTCTCAACGAAAGACTCCAAGGTCGAGCTTTAAAACAATCCCAAAACTGTCATATTTACCGTGTTCATACGTTAGAGGTCTTTTTTGAACATTGTGTCACCCTACAATGAGCTTGAAACAGAGGAACAGGGAAGCACATTGGGGCCCGGCTGTGCCTCATTTGGAAGTCGGCCATGGCCATTTGGGGCCGGTCATGCCTTGTTGGCGATAAACACTATTCTGGGCAGGAGCTCGCCAGTTGTCCATTTTTGAAGATATTTTCGATCTATTTTGCTCAAATTATATAAGTACGAGGTTATATCTCTGTTTTGAGGGTTGAACAATTTCCAAAGAGCCTATACACTCATTTCAGAGCTCCTTCTTCTTTTGCAAGCTGTCTTTGAGCAAGCCTATCATCCTTACACCATACCTATACACCACATACAACCTTAGAGGAAAAACCTTAGAGCCTTGGTTGAGACTTGTGAATCACAATTCACACTTGAGAGGGCCTTTGGATTGAGTTTGGTTTACAACAAGAGCTTGTCCTCTTCAAGAGGTAAAAGCTTACCACCTTTCTCCTTGCTTTTGTTTTTGTCTCTTTCCATCTATTTTAGTGTTTTTGTGTTGTTTCAGCTCCATTTCAAGTGTTGGAACTTGGGGTTGAATAGTTACCAAAGGTCGAGAGGGCTAACACCCTTTCTTGTGCCTTAACTCATAGCTCATATCTCTTGTTCTTGCTCTCTTTTTCTTTGGCATTCAAATTGAATTTCAGAGTTTAAAAGGGCTGAAAAATATGGTTTAGAAGTCTCAAATATGGAGAGGTTAGCCACATCTCCTTGTTCTAGCTTACAAGTTTAGTATCCCTTTGTTATTCCCATCTTGTGTGCTCTTTAACTTTTGTTTTAGCCACTGTTTTTCAACTATTTGAGGTTGTTTAAGGCTGTCCTAGTTTACTTAATTAGCTTATGCTTTGAATATCTAGCTTGTTGTGTTGTAAGTCCTCGTGGCATCGGTTGTTTAGGCCTTAGACACCGGGTCATTTGAGTTGATGGCTTTGCTTTACTTAGTTTTTTCATATCAAGAGTCTAATCCTAATAATCAAGTTCATGTGATCATTTCTACAACCTCCCTGTTTTCTTCTTTTCTTTTGTTTGAGAGTTATTTCAAAAGATTAATGGTTATTCAAGGCATGAGAAAGAGATCTATGCTTAATGGCTTCACCTCAACGGAGGTTCATCGTCATGGCGTAGTCCCTTTTTCATGTCAAGGATCACTTCTCATTTGACGTTTCTTCTCATTTAGTGGACTTAACCATCACTTGGGACAAATTGATTAAAGAATGAAAAGGATTAATAAAATTGGTTTAAAATAAATGAAACCAACATAAAGAAAATGTTTAGATGGTTGGGTTTGGCCGGACATTATGCCAAGTCCATTGCTCTGAGAATTATCACTTATCAATCCATGATACGTTGATGAGACTTAGAGTGTGTCTACTTCCCTCTTTGACCCTTCATGATAGGAGGGAGGGGCGGTGGTTTTTCATTGCATTTATTCAATTTTGTCCAAACGTGCTCGAGATCATCAAGCCATCAACTTGTGCTTATTAGTGGTTTCGGACTTGAATTTGTTCTTCTCTTGAGTTTAACTTGACAGAGAAGAGCAGAAGGGATAAACAGGGCCTAGAAAGGCTCTGTTTGCACTATCCTCACCTTAGAGCACAAAAACATTTTTGGCATAAAATTAGGGCACGACCAGCTCTTTTTGGACTCGGCTGTGTTTCATTTGGGGTCGGCCGGCTCCCAATGTTTAGTAAGCAGTGACTTTTGGGAAAAACAAAGGGCAGTGGCTGAGGGTGAGGTAGAGTAGGTTGGGCAGACAGAACAGCTTCTGGGCACTACGCATCTAATTGTTGTACCTCATTGTTGCTTGTATTAATAATTGTAATTATTATTGTTGTTTATTATATTGATTGCAATTGTTATCATAATATCCTTGTTGTAATAAGTTAGATAACTAGTTTACTTATTTGTTCATTCGGATTGGTAATAGGTAGTTTATTCAAACACTTGGACACCCAAAAATATGTAATAATGGTGCATGTCTTCCAACCACCATTTCTTTCTCCATTTTATTTACCCGCTTATAATGGCAGCAAAAAGCATCATGTTTTCTTAGCATTTCCCATGTTTGCATACACTTGTCTTTGTCTCATATGCATTTGGGTTCGGCTCATCATACTAACCAATGTCGTATTCAACTTTCTTAAATGAATACATGATTTATCACATGTCTTGAATTGGATCATACACCATCCTAGTAGCCGGGCCTATTTACTTGCATGATTGCGTGTGCCACATTAGTCATATTGCATTGTTTAGAGGCATGCATGCTTTCTAATTCTTTTGTTTCGTTGGCTTGCCTTGGAGTACTAGGTGAGCATTTTATCCTTTAGCATATTGCATTACGTGTGATTGTCGCCATGTCAAGCATGTTTTCCATGAGGCTTATTGCTTAGTTGATATACTTGTTTGAGTACTTGTGGATGGAGGCTTTTTTGCTTAAAATTAGGATAATTTGATTAATGTACATATGAGATAACTTTTTCGAGTGGTACATAATCAAACACTTTTCAAAACGAACATCAAATCAAAGTGTTCCAACTTTTGCAAATTAGTCTATAATTGTGTGCATTACGTACAAGAGCATATAATGTAAATAAGAATCACATCATGATTAGTAGAGGTCGATCTTTGATCGAGCGAGTGGGGTGCTCAATTTATGACCTTCCCCTCTCGTACCTAAGTTCCCGAGCTGAGACATTTTGGTGATGACGGACACGTGGCCTTTGGCACGAGTCATGGGTTTCCTAAATTTCTCAAAAATATTTAGGTGGCGACTCTGTAATCTGGCAAAGAAGTCCATTTTTGGCATTTTGATTCAAAATCGATTTTCCAAAAGATTTGTCGGATTTGGATTCTTTTGTGTTTATCGATTTCACATTGCACTTGTGGGATCAGATTCAGAACCACATGAGTCAGAACTATAGGGCTATCATATCTAAAAGGAGCACGAAATTCAAGCTACAGTTTCTAGCGACTTTGCTGGGGAATTTAGAAAACTTGACTTGAAACTCATGATGTGAATTTTTATCTGCACTTATATGTTTTTTGCATTGGATTTGCATTTGTTACTTAAGTCACTGTGCTTTCCATCTGCTATTCCTAGACGGCTTGTCTAAAGAGCTTGCCAAAAGGTTAGCTGGTCATTGGCTCTGCTACGTTGTAAATACAACCATTGGATCTGGATTACTGATTTACCACTTGATCCTTTTTTTACTTCTCGGTGTTAGGTGTGAGAGGTATATTAGGTAATCTTGCCAAGGTATCCTTTTGGACCAATTGGCCTAGTGCATATAGTACGCTTTAGTGTCTATCCCAAATTAGGATAGGATGCCACCCGTATACAGGATGCTATGAAATTACTGGCTTGAAGTAGTGCAGCCTAGATCATGTCAAAATCTGGGGCAGGATAACCCTACCCCATCGTAAGGGTGTTTTGGCTCTCTTTTACCTGGTATGTGCTTTTACAGTGAAACTGTACAGGTGTAGACACCCCATTTTTGACCGTCCTCAAGACTTGGATGTCATCGTTTGAACACTCGATGATCATCCATGTTCGTGTTCGTTTTGAGTTCCCGGAGGTCTCGGCCGCGCACCTTGCCTCAAGATCTCTCAAACTTGTCTGATTTGTGCTTGGTTGTGGACCAAACACTTGTGTTTTGCTTTTGAGGGAAGATGGTGGCTTGTTGGCCATCCCCTCAACCCATCGGCCAAGGCTTGAGGCCATCAGCCTTGTTTTATTGCCATCGGCCAAAAGTGTTGGCCGATTGGCACATTATTTGGCCGGCCGGCCCTTGTATTGGTTGATCGACCATGTTTTCTGGTCGAACCCTATTCATCTGCTTTATGCAGATATTTTATGCCAGCTGTCATAACTGGCATCCATAATTCCCCCCTCCATACACGTGTATGGAGGGATTTGCCCCTTGCTTAGCTTGCTTAGGAAGCTTTGAAATTGGATTTCTATAAGAGGGGAGGCCCTCCTCCCTTCTCAAGGGTTCCAAAAAAATCCGAGATAGAAGATATATATCTATCTATCTCTATAGCTCCCCCTCTCTATATATTTGTGTGTGTATTTGTCCTCAAAAGGTTGTTTTGTTCACACTATTGCACACAAACACCTAGCAATACACCATCCTCTTGTTGCTGAGGCACTAGGGAGTTAGTTTCAGAGTTCTTGAAGTGGTTTAAGCTTGGAAAAGTTGCTGGAGTCTTGTTCTTGAGAGTGTTCTTCAATGGTGAGCATTCTTGCTTTTAATACCCCATTCTTGCTTAAGCTTTGAGCCCTTCTTTCTTATTGTTTTAAGCTTAGCTCTTAACTAGTAAAAGTTCTATTTTTTGATGCTTTAGATCTTTGTTTAAGGTCTCTTTTTGGTTTGGGGTTGTTTCCCCCCTCTTAGGCCTTGTTTGGCCTTGTTTTAGGCCATCTCTTTTGGCTCTTGTTCTTGGTTTTGCATGACCTTCCTACCACTGAAATCCAGAGGATTTTCAGTGGTGGGAAGGTAGTTTTGGAGTCCTAAATAGGAGAGGGTCATCCCCTCTCCTTGTTGTCTTGTATGCTAGTATAAATGGCTTATATAGGTAGCATGTTTGCTTAGCTTGTTTTAGCTCCATTTCAGCAAGTATTTGGTGTTATTTTGCCATGTTTTACCTCTGTCTCAAGTTGGTTTAATGGCCTCTTACATGCTCCATATACTTGTCTTGCAATCCCCTCATTTGCCTTAATATGCATCATGTTGTAACATGTTATTATAGCATGATTTTGGCTCAACTCCATGAAGCTTCTAGCCTTGTTTTAACATGCTAAAGCTCTTTTTTGCATTGTTTTGAACATATATGCCATGCTTTGTATAGCTACCATGCAATCTAGCTTGTTAGCCTTAAGTGTCCAAGTCTCTAGCATGCATTACTTGGCTCATTTCAGTGATTTGGCATCACTTGTTAAGATATTTCAGTCCATATAGTATGCTCATATGCTTGCACTCATCACTCCTTTAATGCTTTAAAGAGTTGATGTTTTATGCCTCTTGGATGGATCATTGTGTATGCTTCCATACTTAGGTCATTTGAATGCCATCTAAGTGGGTTTTTGGTCTTGTTTTACCATGCCGTAACTCTGATTTTATTGGTTTAAGTCATGCCATGTTTGGTTTTGATAGGTGTAGTGTAACACCTCTTTTGTAGCCTTGCATGCCTCATGCTTTTGGCCCTTTGTTTCTAGCATGTTTTGGCTTTGGTCCTTGCATGTTTTAGGCTCATTTTGACATGATCTAGGACTGTTTTGGTTCACTTTGGCCATTTGCTTCATGTTTCACATAGCCATGGTTTGAGCTCCTTGGCTAGCCTTAAGTTTTAGGCTTACTTGCATGCTTTGCTTGTGTACTTTGGTTGGTTTGGCACCTTTCCATGTATGATTTCAGAGCTTATAATATATGTTACATGTCCATATTTGTCCTCTTTTAAGTGCTCTTGAAAGTTGCTCTCCTATGCTTAGGTGATAGGCCAATTGGCATGCATGTTTGTATGTACCTTTGTCTTCATTTCTTAGCACTTTGGCCATTGATTTTGGGCATGGCTGAGGTCTATCCATCTTTAGTTTAAGTCCATTTTACCATGTTGTCGCATGCTTGTCTCATTTTATATGTTGTTGCATACTTGTCCACCTTTACATGCCTTGCATGTTTGCATGTTCATGTTGCATCTTACCATGTTGTTCAAAGTTACTACTTTACATCATGCTTATATGTTTGTCGCATACTTGGTCCATTACATGTTGTTACATGTTAATTATACTACACGTTGTTGCATACTTGCTCATCCTAGCATATTGTTAGCATTTCGCATGCTTGGTATGTTTTTGCATGTTGTTGCATGCTTATTTCATTTTACATACTTGTTAGATCACATGTTGTCACATGCTTGTTGTCGGTATTGTTGTCCCTTACCTATGCCTTGCATCTTTACATGTTTAGGTTGTATGCCTATCGCATATTAGATGCATTGCATGATCTTGTTGCATGCTTGAGTTGCTTGCATGCTTGCTTGTATGCTTAGGTTACATCGCATTGTGTGTGCATTCCCTTGCCTCTTAATCGAGCATGATAGAGGTTGGGGCCCCCCCTTGTGTGTTTTTGTGCATTTCATTCCATATTGAATTGCACACTTGGCTCCTTTGGCCATCATGCATTGAAATGCGTGATTGGTGGTCCGAGGGTCGAGAACTACACTCCTTTGAGTCTCAAACATGATAGGGAGGGTGGTGGTGCAAACATTTTCTTGCAAATGCATTGTCATGCTCTGTTTGTCCTCTGCTGCAGCAAAACAGGATTCAGCAGGAAGAGATGGCCGATCGACCATATCTAGTGCCGGTCGGCTACAAACATTTGGCCGAGAGCCTTAGTTTTGGTCGATTACCAATTTCCCATGGCCGATGGCCTCATCTTTTGGCTGATGGCCTCTCAGCATACCCACAATGTAGTTCAGAAGAGTCACAGAAGTTGGCACAGTTTTCAGAGGTACAGAGCAGTGCAAACAGAGGCAACATGAAGCATGGTGATGGATTTCCGAGCAAAGCCATCCGAGCATGCATTCGTCCCTCTTCCCGAGGCTGCTTTACTGTTTTCATAGCTTAATTAATTTGTTTAATTAGTTAAGAGTTGTGTAATTAATTAATTAGCATGTTAGTTAGTTAATTATTTGATTTGTATTATTCTTTCAGTCCCTCCGTCGAGAGGGCGCAATTGATGTAATAAGCATGCGTGTGCGTGATGCATGTCTTCCAACCCCACTTCTTTCTCCTTTTTACTTAACCGCTTACGATGGTTAGTTTTAGGGCATATTTCATTTGGCATCCTTATGCTCGCATGTTTCCATTCATTCATCTGTATTGCATGCACTGGGCTCGGCGCATCATACTAACTGCATTGTATTTCAATTCCAAGTTGAATACATGTATCAAATTGTTGCATCTCATATGCCATCTTAGAATAGCCAAGCCTATTTCTAGTTGCATTTTGCATACATTGCATTAGCCATCTTAACATGAGCTAGGATCATGCATTTGATTACTAACTAGTTCTTATTTTGGCTCGGAGTACACTGTGAGTGTTTATGCTTTAGCATCTTGCACGTGTGTGATTGTTAACATGACAGCATGATTGCCATGAGGCTAATTGCTTATGTGATATAATTGCCTGCATGCCTGTGGGTGAAGGCTGGATTACTTGAATTGGAACGATTCATTGAAATCCGTGTTTTAGCCTACTTGCGAGTAGCAAACTTCAAACCATTTCCAAACAAACGGATATGCGATGCTTTGTTCCAAATAAGGCGATCTAGTCTATACTTGTGTGTTGTGCGCATCACGTAGTAATTCTAGCTACAAACTGGAATAAGAACGCATGTCTTTTCAAAAATAAGATATCATGCTTAGTACAGGCCAATCTTTGATCGGGCGAGCGGAGGTGCTCATAGATGACCTTCCCCAATCGTACCCAAGTTCCCGAGCCGAGGCAACTTTGGTGATGATCAACACGTGGCCTTAGGCATGAGTCAGGGTTTCCTAAATTCTCCCAAAATAAAATATTTAGGTGGCGACTCTGTATCTGGCAAAGCAGTCCATGTTTGGCACTTCTTTTTTAAAAATCAGTTTTCCAAAACGATTTGCCGGATTTGGACTCTTTGGTGATTTATCGGTCTCGCATTGCACTTTGCGGGATTAGATTCAGAACTGTGACATTTGAGTCCGTACTGTAGTAACAAAGCCGAAGGGCACGCCTACAACAGGGATGTTAAAATCAGAGGTACAAACGTTGGTATCAATTTGGGAACAGAGTTCAGTAAGGATTAATAGTTCTTCAGCTATCTGTTATGATTGTTATGGATTGGACCGAAGTACTATCCACTTTTGATTATTTTTATTTTCTTTCTTTTACTAGGTAGTTTACCATCATAGCTTCAGAGAGACCCAATATTCCCCAAGTTGTGTGGACTTATTCTGGCCAGCTTTGCAAAACTCAAGATCTTGTTGACGATTAGCTAATGTTAGTCTCACTTCCACCAGTTACTTAACGAAGAAGAAATAGACAATCATCAGCACCAGCATAGATCAGTCAGCAAACACCTATCCGTTCCCACCCAATTAGTTCACCAACATCTAGCTCACCCAGATCAGTAATGGCATAGAACACAGCACAAAACACAAAAGAATTTGCTGCCGTGATGACAGCATTCCAAAAAACCATGGATACTGTAAATCAAAGGATAGCTACACAAGATGAGATTATCGTTGATATGTGACGCCCATCTGGGGGATCAGCATCAACTGTTCACCTAATCTCAGCTGCTCAGCCTGATACTGATCTACCTCCGCCATTGGAAAACCCTCCGGTCCCGGATCATCAGGAGACATTCCCACAAGTTCCAGCTTTCAGGCCTCTAGCGTAGCCTTATGGGGAACTTCCTTCCTTTGACATCAATGATATCGACCTGGCTCTGATTAAGATTACCAGGTTGGAGAAAGTGCTGAAAAAGTCCTAAGGCTTCAATTCCATTCCGGATATTGAAGACGGGTACACTGAGGCTTCGGTCAGATTACCAGAGAAGTTCAAGATACCTCACATTGACAAATTCGATGGGAGTGGGGATCCGATTGTCCATGTCTGCCTATTTTCTGATGTGCTAAGACGGATAGGCCTTTCTCGTGCTCATAAATTATCATTGTTTGGAAGAACTCTGTCTGACATAGCGGCCATCTGGTATGCTAAACTAGAGGATTCTACGAAGCAGAACTGAAAGGAGTTGTCTGAGGGGTTTGTTAACCAATATTCATATAACACTTAGATAGAGGTAACCATCAGTGAGTTAGAAGCAACTACCCAGAACCCGAAAGAGCCTTTTGTCGACTTTGTCGCTAGATGGAGAGCAAAGGCAGCTAGGATGACCAATAGACGCTCTGAAAGAGAGCAAGTCCAACTAGTGGTCCAGAACCTTGAGCCAGATATGCTGCAGAGAATGATAGTGGCACCGTTATCCACATTGGCTTCCCTACACGTGTTGGGGGTCCAGATCAAGAGTGCATTCAAGAAAGGCATCATCCAAAGAACCAGTGAACCTACAAGAAGGCTATTCTCCAGGAATACCAAAGCTAGTAATAGCACTATTCCACGGCCTACAGACGTTAGTACTGTTATCACAACAGCCAAAATGGCCGATCCCTTTGCCGCAACAGCCTCACAACCTTCACAAAATACGGACCCACCCCGAAACTGAAGAATCTTTGCCCCTCTCCATATGAACCCAGCCCGTGCCCTCAAAATGTTAATGGAAAGGGGACATCTCAAGCCCCTCGATCTGCGACCTCTCCCTGACCCACTGCCATCTAGACATGACCCGACCTAGTACTGTCTATTTCACTAATAACACGGCTACCCCACAGACCTGTGCTATCGCCTACGTCATGAGATCCAGGATCTCATTGACAACAAAGTCATCGCCCCACCCTCCAAATCGAACGTACCCACCAGTCCACTTCCTACTCATAACCAAGTCACCCTTTCCAGAAACATTAACCAAATCCATACACTACCACCCTCCTTTAACTCCAGTGCATATATTACCTGATCCCACTTACCGAAACTTGAGGTAGTTATCCTAGAAGGCACAGACATGCGTATGATGGGCCTAACACCGCAAACCCAACCCAAGCCTGTGGCGGCAGAGACAGAAGAAGAGGAGAATGCATGGAAGACAAGGTCGTCTGATACCCGCGTCATAGAGAAGGGGGCCTCGCTCGCGGAGGAGTATGACCCCAGCTTATACATTGTGGCTGTTGATCAGCCAAAGCCAGTAGTCATACTATCGGACTCCCTCAACATTAATGCTATTGGGGAGGATGAGCTAAGGTAACGTCAGAATGATTGGCCTGAACAAGGCCTTAATGACTTGGTCGAGTTAGGAGAGGACTTGGCAGAATTGGAAGAGGATTTAGACAACCTCTATTTCTTTGAAGAAAAAGATACAGGCAGTGTACAGATTGGGTGGTGAGACCCCAGCCAGCCGAAAACAAGCAACAGGTGGTTGAGTGAGGAGGAGTCAGATGTTAAGGAACAAACAAGAGAGACTGGAAAAGAAGAGGGAGTTGGTGCTAGCAATAAGGCTGAGGCTACACCTTTAACTGAGAAAGAACAAGCAATAGAGAAGTTCCAACAGCAAAGAATAGAAGAAATTCAAAGGAAAATAGCTCTGGAGCAGGGAAAAGGAAAAGGAAAAGAAGAAATCGAGATAGCGGTAGGTGATGTTCAAGCTACCAAAATGATTGAATGGGAGCCTAGTGACAAGAAAAGAATACCGAGAAAGCTTAGGAAGTATTGGAATGCAGAAACCAAAACCATAGTGCAAAAGGAATGGTATGATGATTGGAGGCGTGATGTGAACATATTCCAGGTAAAACTCGATGATAGCCCAACCATGGTTGCAGAAAAGTGGTGGGAAGACAGTGACCTAAGTCACGCATACACTGACGAGGTGTGGAAAGTTGATACTCCTCATGATATGTGGTATACTGACAAAATTAACCACATGACCTGGAGTGGTCGGAATTTAAATCCCTTACTATGGATTAGCCAAAGTCCTCCAGTAAAGAGACTGAGAAAGCAAAAGAGAAAGACGGTGAAGAAGACCTGGTCTTGAAACAGCTCAAGAAGATTCAGGCAGATATATCCATCTGGGGGCTACTAATGGCTTCCTGGGATCATAGACAGGTGTTGTTAGAGGCCATGAAAAAAAAAAAAAAAAAAAAAAAAAAAAAAAAAAAAAATTGCTCATCGACACCACTGCTGACCAATTGGTGTCATTGGTTACATCCGGGGACGTTACGCCAGTGATATCTTTTACAGATAAGGAGTTACCACCCGAGGGTGCTAACCACAACCGACCCTTATATGTGACCCTAAAAAGCCGATAAAAGTGGTGGTGCTAGTAGATACCGGATCGACGATTAATTTATGTCCAGTGAGAACTGCCTATGCCATCGCTTTAAGGCCGACTGACTTTACACCCACAACCTAAGCCGTTCGGACTTATGATAATACTAGCCGGGATGTTATGGGAACATTCAAGAGCCATATCCTAATCGGTCTATCCGAGCATGAGGTGGAATTCCATGTCATGGACGTTCTGGCCACTTTCAATCTACTACTTGAAAGGACCTTTCTACATCAGACGAGGGATGTGTCATCAACAATTCACCATCTGGTGAAATACCCCTTCAAAGGCATGATTGCTACTGTGTATGACAATTCTATGATCTACCCTCCCCGAGAAACTACCACACCCTTGCTGGAAATCATACACGGGGAAGAAGATGTATTCCTCTCTGGCAGAGGCCCAAGTGGTCCAAACTATCATGGCGGAGGACGATGGGAATTACGTCAGTGCCTAGTTTATTTATATGATGAACAAACAGGCGTATCTTCCTAGGTGAGGTCTAGGCAGAAGCGGCAGGCAGGGAGGTACTATTGCCAAGGAAATGAGTCATAAAACCCATGCTTTTGGGCTGGGGTACAAACCTACCACTATAAATTGGCAAAGAAAGGGGGAGAAGTTGAGAGGAAGGCTGAAGGGAAAGAGAACAGGAAGGCAGTATGAGTTAGTCCACAAGCCAATACGGGGAACCCTAAACTGATGCTTTGTCTGCCAAGGGGAAGATTTCCCATTTTGTGGATTTCCATAGCATTGGTTTGACTGGGAAACAAAGACCAGGTACCCAGGGTTCGAGATCTTCTTCGGGCACCAATTACCAGAAGAGGAGGATAAGCAGACAGACCTAAGCACCCATACAAATCAAGGCAGGACTGCAAGCCTGGATGTTGATCTACTAACAAGTTCTCATGCTGGGACTAAGCCTGTTAACTTGGAGATACACCAGCAGCAGATTTTACTAGTCGCATCATGGATGCATCTGAGGATCCACGCCTAGTTTGGAAGTTTGAGCTAGGTTCCATCAGCAATTTTGAATCAGATAGAGAGTCAGAATCTAATTCCACTGAGTCTGTGGAGTTAGAGTTAGATTCTAGTTCCTCTGAATCTGGTACTTCCAGGAGTGGTAACCCGGATACCAAAGTCCTGTCTAGGTCGTCTTTCAGCTTTTCTTTTGAGTCCACTACAACCGAAGATCCAGACTTTTTGAATGACAACGCTATAGATTTCACTTATTTCTCTGTGCCTTTAGTTTGTTGCACTGATCTTGATTTTCAAAATTTTGATTGAAACGAAGAGGAAGAAATTCCTCAGGGTTTGAAAAATTTGGTTGACCATGAGGAGGAAAGGCGTGTTAAGCCTTGTACAGATGAAATCGTATCAATTAACATGGGTACTGAGGAAGATCCTCGCTTGGTCCAGATCAGGTCCACGTTGTCTTCGAAGGAACGCAAGCATTTAATCGCTTTGTTAAAAGATTGTAAAGATGTTTTCGTGTGGTCCTACGAAGATATGCTTGGATTCAATCCTGAGATCGTACAACACCGGATCCCTCTTGACCTTGAGGCCCGACCAATTAAGAAGAAGCTGCGTAGAGTTTGCCGAGATTGGGCTTTGAAGATCAAAGAGGAGGTCGCCAAATAGATTAAGGTAGGGTTCTTGTTTGTATTTGAGTACCCAATGTGGTTGGCCAACATTGTTCCAATCCCGAAGAAGGATGGTAGAATTAGGGTTTGTGTCAACTTTAGAGATCTGAATACAGCAAGTCCGAATGACGACTTTCCACTGTCGTATATTGATGAGTTGGTGGACTTTACTGCTGGCCATGCCTTGCTTTCGTTTATGGATGGGTTTTCTGGGTACAATCAGATTCTGATGGCACCAGAGGACAGGGAAAAGACTGCTTTCACAACACCATAGGGTACGTACTGCTACCGCGTTATGCCTTTTGGGTCGAAAAATGATGGGGCTATCTATCAGAGGGCTGCAACCACGATCCTGTATGACATGATGCATAAAGAAGTTAAGTTCTATGCGGACGACATGATTGTTAAGCCCAAAGAGCGAGAAGGCCACTACACCACACTGGAAAAATTCTTTCAACGGATCAGGGAATACTGACTGAGGTTGAATGAGCAGAAGTGCACCTTTGGGTTAACGACAGGGAAAATGTTGGGATTTCTGATCACCTAGAGGGGCATTGAAGCGAATCCGTCCAAAATCAAGGCTATCCTAGAAATGCCACCACCAAGGACTAAAAATGAGGTGCGTGGCTTTCTGGGTAGAGTGCAATTCATAAGACAGTTTATTTCAAAATTAACCTTGATTTGTGAACTACTATTTGGTCTCTTAAAGAAAGGGAAGAAGTTCTAGTGGGACGATCGCTGTCAGTTTGCCTTTGAGCAGGTTAAGCAATACTTATAGAATTCACATGTGTTATCACCACCAGAATTGGGGAAGCTGCTGATTTTGTACCTATCAGTGATGAATTCTACCATGGGGTGTATGCTCACTCAAGAATCTTAAACCAAAGTGGAGAAGGCTATCTACTACTTGAGCAAGAAGATGCTAGATTACGAGACTCGTTACACTCCCATGGAGAAAGCTTGCATAGCTTTGGTATAGGCTACCAGGAAGTTGAGGCACTACTTGTTAGCTCATTTTGTAATTCTGGTTTTGAGATTAGATCCCATCAAATATCTCTTTGAGAAATCGGCGCTTACGGGTATGCTAGCTCGTTGGTTGCTTTCTCTTTCTAAATTTGATCTCAAATATGTCACACGCAAGTCGGTTAAAAGGAGAGCCGTGGCAGAATTTTTGGCGGACCACCCAGTCGAAGGAGATGAGGCGGTGGAATACCTGTTCCCAGATGAAGACATTTTGCCAGTGGGAGAGGAAACGTGGACGATGTACTTTGATGAAGCGTCCAATTAATACGGTTATGGGATAGGTGTGTTGCTGATAGCACCAAACGATTCCCATATACCCTTGGCCTTCAAACTCCGATTCAAAGTGTTCAACAATGAAGCAAAATATGAAGTGTGTATTGCTGGTTTGGAAGTTGCCCTAGAACTATGGGTAATAAGGTTGGATGTTATCGGAGATTCGAATTTGGTTGTTCCTCAAGCAAACGGAGAATGGAAAGTCAAAGAAAAGAAAATGAAGGTTTACCATCAAGCCCTGGATATTCTAATTCTAAGGTTTGAAAAGCTAACATTTACGCATCTACTGAGGGAGAACAATAAGTTCGCTAATGTTTTGGCAACTTTATCTTTTATGGTAGACATCCCGTTGGGAGTTAAGATGCGTCCAATCATTATCGAACAGAAACACACACCAACTTATGAGACCATTGCTGCAATAGATGAAGTGCAAGATAAAAACTCCTAGTATTATGATACTTGGAACTTTTTGGAAAAGGAGATGTATCCACTAGGGGCAAATGCCAAAGACAAACGAGGAATACAGCGTCTGGCCATCCAATTTATCATCTGTGGAAATAAGCTATATAAAAAAGGTCATCTGGAAATGCACAAGCTGTCTGTAGATGAAGAGGAATGGAAGCAGCTCATGGAGGCTATCCACGAAGAAGAGTGCGGAGCTCACATGAATGGTGTGATGCTAGCCCAAAAGATCCTTAGACAAGGCTATTACTGGTCAACCATGGAGGAGGACTGCATTAGTTTTGTTCGGTGGTGCCACGAATGTCAGATCCATGCCAATCACATGAATATTCTGCCATCGAAGCTCTATAATATGACTTCACCATAGCCCTTTTCAGTTTGGGGAATCGATGTCATTGGGGTGGTCATGACAAAGGGATTAAATGGACATGAGTTCATCCTGATAGCGATTGACTACTTCACGAAGTGGGTGGAAGCTCAGTCCTATGCCGTGTTGAAAGCGTCTCATGTAACCAAATTCATCAGAAATAACATCATCTGCTGGTATGGAGTTCCGAACGAGATTATATCAACTAATGGCCTACACTTCAAGAAAAAGGTGGTGGATCTACTTGAAAACTATAACATGGCTTTTCACAAGTCATCAACATATAGACCACAGACCAATGGAGCTGTTGAGGCCGCTAACAAGAACGTTAAGAACATCATGTAGAAGATGGTTAAAACCTATAAGGACTGGCCGAATAAACTATCGTTTGCTCTCTGGGGCTACAGAACGTCAATTCGAACATCCACAGGGGCGATCCCCTATTCTCTAGTGTACAAGATGGAAGCCGTTCTCCCAATTGAAATTGAACTACCGTCGCTGCGAATTATGGCCGAGTGTCAGATAGCGAAGGTGGACTGGCAATAGAGCAGATTTAAGGAGTTGATGTTATTTGATGAGAGGAGGTTGAAGGCATTATACCACATCCAAGGCTACCAATGCCGGATTGCTAGGGCTTTTAATAAGAAAGTTAAGTCCAGGAATCTCAAAGAAGCGGATATGGTATTGAAGGACGACCGAGCTCCCATCCATGACTCTAGGGGCAAGTTCAGGCTCAATTGGACTAGTCCTTATATCATCAAGTCAATCTGGTCAGGAGGGGCGATTATTCTCATGGATTTAGATGGTCTGGAGTTTTCACAGCCAATCAATATGGACAAGTTGAAGAAATATTACCCTTGAGAGGCTTGCTAGGCTGAAAACCCAAAATGGCGACCTAGGCAAAAGTTAGAGCATGAAAAATTAGAATTAAAGAAAAACTGAGCTCGCAAGGTCGAAAACCCTGAAGGGCTCCTTTGGCAAAAGTTACAATGCAAAAGGAGAGAGTTAATACTCGAGTGAACCCCAATCGAACTACGTAAGTTCTGATTCCCATCTTTGGGATACGTAGGCAACTTCATCTTGAAGTTCGACCATAACCATTTCTAACTTAGCTGGCTTGTTCATCTGTATGATCAGGTCATCTTTTTCCATCCTCTGTTCTCTAGATTGTGTTACCTTCATTTGGCAGAAAGGTCAGTTACAAGATGAAGCAGTAATGATGACTGCAATTAGAAGCGGTTATGATTTTCTGATTTGGGGTTGTACATCTTAAGGGTCGATTCCATGTGTGTCAGGTGGTGATCGCTTCTGAAAATCATTTTGAAAAGTTTTAGTAAAGTTGATTTTTCTCAAAATTTTACCTTTTACAACTTGGACCATTTTTGGGACCAAAAAGGAAAATTTTAAGTGCTCGCAACTTTAATTTTATTGATTTCAACACGAGTACATTCTCCAACTCTATGATTTAAATCAAAGTTGCTTTTACATCATAAAAGTTGAAAGAAAGATCAAAGTAGTAAAACTAGGAGCACAGTTAAGTCAAGTAGCTCTATGTCTTCTGCTTGCACTCGTGGAAGTTTCTGTAGCCAAAGATGCCCAACTTGTTCTTTGTCTTCGAGCCAAGCCAAGCACTTTCCAAAAAGGGTGTAACTAAAGCTAGGGGCAGGGGCGCCAGAAGTTCTCTCATCCTCCAAGCAGTGAGGTACCGAGTCAAGTGTGAACCACGAATGGGAAATAAAGCCGGGTATTCTACCTCTTCTTCTAAAAAAGTTTGATTGTGTCCAAATTGGCGTTTGAACCAGAATAAAAAATGGAATACGTAGTGCGTGAGGCCAATCAACTGTATATCAGGCTGTCGAGACATGTTGTTGCTCATCTCCGTCAGATTGAGCCAGGTCTCTCCTCGATGAAAAGCATCTAAACCCATCAGGGTCTCGACCAGTGCTAAACCAATGCATCTTTTGCCCTCTTTCAAGTATTGACCCACCTCAATCAACCTAATGCTGGCTTTGCTGTAACTAAGGGCAAGAAGGAAGTGTTCGAGTAAGCATAAATAAAGGGCATGTTGTCGATAACCTCGCCAAAGAAGGTCGCCTCTATCTCTAATGGCGGAAAATCGACGAATGAAACTTGGGGTGTCAACCTCCCCATCATGAGCCAAGGATCGAGGCCCATGCAAAGTAAGTCCACATATCTGTTCCAAAGCTTGGGTATGGCCAAAGTAGGGTTGAGGCATGATTTTTTCATCGTGCTCGGATTCTATCAATGCTTGAAATTCCTCAAGCGTCGGACACATTTCTTGTGACCTGAAGCAAAATACATGTGTAATCAGGTTCCAACATCGAGCTGCGGCATGGAGGAACAGAAAGCAAAGCGAAGTGCGACTTAAAGAAAAAAGAGCTTTAAGGTCGAAACGACGAAAGTTCACCTTTTTTGAGCCGTCTACAGTGGCAATCCAATCTCGGAGCCTATTGTTGAGAAGAATCTCCATCTTAAGAGCAAAATATCAAAATTTTGTTATTCTGCCAAGAAAATAGCTTGAGATTACCTTTTATAGACTTTGAGAAGGAGCATTGCATGACAGCTGGATCCCACTGGCTGACATCACTTTTAGAGCTGGTCGTGCCTATTTGGACCCGGCCGGCTCTCAATGACCGCTAGACTAGAGCAATTGCAGAGAAGGCAAGTTCTCACCTTGGCGAACCGGAGCTGTGTTTTGAGTTTTGTCTTGTTTGTATCAGGTGTTGTTTAGTGTTTTTAGGTTATTTTTATTTCTTTTTCTTGTTTTCGAGTTGTATTTTGCATTTCGTCCAGTTGTAGGTTATTCGATTCAAGAATAATTCAAAACCAAGCATTCACAGTTTTAAAGCCTTGTACAAGATTATCATGCAACGGTTGTGCCATTCAGTCATCACATACTGTGCAATGCCAAGGAAATCATCCAAAGTAGTCTTTTCATAAATAGAAGGGTCCAACCCTGATCATTGTTTTAGAAAAACAAAACGAAAGAAAAAGTTTTCCAAAGTAAAACAAAAGGGTCTATCTAAAGCTAGTTCTTAACTGCAAAGAAAAAAAAAATAGCAACTCATCCTCGCTTTCTTCCTCCTTGACTGCAGAGGGGATGCGTCATTGTCATCCCTGGGACTGCTGGACTGGATGTCGACCTCATTCCCCTCATCCTCAGGAGTCATGTAGTCATCAAAAGACTTCTTGGAAGGTGAGCGCTGTCTCACTTTGCCTCTTCCCCAGTTAGCCCATCCTCTGCCTTTCACTGGGCTTCGTCTCTGTCTCCTAGCTGGAGGAGGTCCTGCAAGCACCACTGGTGCTGGCCCAAGTTAGAAAGAGTATAGATATCAGAATATGAAGTAGATATCAAAATAGAAAAATAGAATGGACAACTACAACAGACTATGGACGAAGTGTACCTCAATCCCATGGGTGACTAGAGCAGTCTGCCTCCTCCGCACCATCAGAAGTAGTCTGTCAACTGTTTGGAGGAGATTATCCACGTACCCTGCAAGCACCTACAAAAGAGGAAAGGTTTGAGAATGTCAAACAAAGTAATAGAGCACAGTGGGTAGAAAGTAATAGAGCATAGTGGGCAGAAATAAAGAGAACCATATACCTGCTCGACGTTAGGAGTAAGCACCAACCTGCGGTCCCTCCCCTCAATGTGCTCATGGGGGATTTACTCAATGACCCCATCTGGTCGCATGTACACAACCTCAATAGGAATCACCGAAAGCCCAGGGACGGGAGCTACAGCAGGAACCCCTCCAGTGGCAACAACCTCCGGAATGGCGCGAATCAGACCCTGGGTAAGAGTCTATCACCCGAGTCTGTAAAAAGGCAGTAAAGTCACCAAGCTCATGGTATCAATCACTGTCCTCCCTTAACATCAGGAAGTCAATCTGGGGTCCATTGTGGAGATCATCAACTACCCTCATGCCTAGAGGAGGAGGAGGATGTGGAATGTTAGGATCAGCTGCGACTCGCATCTGACTGATGAACCTCTCTCCCAAGTAATATGCCCTTCCAAAGGGACCCTCGAATAAAATCCGCATGGTAGAGGCATGTCATGCAGCAACATGGGCCGTCCTCACTGCCTGAGGAATGTCTGCCTAGGGGTGCAAGTCAACCTGTGAATAGAAGATGTAAGCTGAGTGTCAGATATCAGGGGTTCAGCAGTATGGAAACAGGAAAATGTAAAAACTAGTATTTTGTTACCCGATCTACGGTGATGGTATCAAAGAAGCGATGAAAGTAAAGGAAGTCTTGGTCTATGTGCCAACGTTGCTCGAATTGGGAGTTGTAGTACCGGGAGTGGGGTACTGCTAACTCAATTGGCCTCACAGGGACTGGAGCCAGAGAAGTGAAATATGTGTAGACCCACAGCTGCAAAAAGAAAACAAGTTGGGGAATAAGTGAAGTAGATAAGCAGGTACAAACAGAAAATGCAAAGCTGGTATAAACATGGAATGCAAGCTGAACAAAAAAGTAAGTGTGAGGTGTTCCTCCCAAACCCTGTAGTAGCCGCAAAGTGAATCCAACTTACAACGGGATACAGAGCTCATATAACAGTACAGGGTGGCCAGGCTGGCACCACCCCAATCATACTCCGCCACCTGCAGTAGATGCACAAGTGCGCCTAAGAGGTAGAGCCCCACGGTATTTTTCCTGTTCGTAAAGAGGGTAGTACCAAGGAGATACATGAGAAACCCACAAGCATACTGAGCAACCTCCTCCGGGGTGACTGGCTGAAGGTCGGTGAAGTGATCCAAGAGCCATCTATAGTGCACCATCCCATGACTAGTAGTGTCTAGGATCACCTTAAGAAGCTGACGCTATGCAGCTCTCCACTGTGTCATGTCAGGATCGAACGGGATCAAGCCGCCAACCCCTACCTGCAGGCCGATGAGCATCGAGAAATCATACGAGGTCAAAGTCAGCTCCCCGATCAGTGAGAAGTGGAACGAGTCTATGGTGTCCCACCATCTCTCTACCAAGGTCCCGTAGAGCAGTGGCTTAGCTCTCATCTGTATGAGTCCTGAACAGAAAAGCCCGAAGTCGGCAGAGTCGACCAATGTGCGGACCTCTGCAGGAAGCCTCTTATACCAGTGCCGGGGGTCGGATATGGATCCATACCCGCCAATCCTCCTGGCTATCACCTGTAGGTTGGGAATGTTATCGGTGTTTGCATGGCATTAAAGGATAATTTGCTTACGAGATTCAAAATATGTGCAAAATGAAGGAAAGATTGCTTACCGTGGAGGCATCGGCGGAGAAGTGCTCTGCGGGCTCTTGTAGCAAGATGTCCTTGTCTATCCCTGGGATGAGGGCCTCGAATCTCAAAATACTGCCTGGGTTCGGAGCGTGTGTACGTGGCTGGTAGGTGGCCGCATCAAATGATCTGTCGGCAAGGGGAGAGAGAGCGGGCTCGAGAATGTCCTCAGCCTCTATATCATTACCTAGGATGGCACCAATACCCATAAGGGGCTCGGGGATGGGAACCTCATCACTAGCCATAGAGAGAAAATGGGAAAATGAAGAAAAAGTGAGCGAGTGAGTGAGTTTAAGTGAAAAATCCCAAAAAGCCCCAAAGGTCTAAACCCTAGGGGAGAGAAAACAAAGAGAGAGTGAAAAATCAAAGGGGGAAAGGGAAAAGTGTCGGTAGATGTGTGAAAACCTAAGAAAAAACAAGAAAAACCCCAAAACTCAACCAAATCAAGTTTTGTTCGGTTCAAAATGTAGAGGAGTGAGTGAGTTTTATGAAAAAATTCGCGAGGGTTTGTGGGTTTTGCTAAAATAGGAAGAATCTAGAGAGAGAGAGAGGAGGCTTAGAGAGAGGGAGGGAGGTTTTCCGGGTGTGAGTATGTCTGGGAATAAGGATTGGGCTAGATTTAAACCAACCACGGTTTGCCCTTTTACCAATTCTGCCCTTGTCGCTATCGCGACCCGGCCGTGCTTCATTGAGGCCCAACCAGCCTCAAATGCAACCTTTTTCATTTTATTTTACTTTTGTTGTTTATTTATTTATTGTTTGTTCATTTCCATTTTGAGCCTCGATCTGAGTTTGGGGAGAGAAAAAAATAGAAAAAAAGAAAAAAGAGAAAAGAAAAAATAAGAAAAAGAAGAGGAGGAAAAGAGTTTTTTTTACTTTATTTCATAAGTTGTTTAAATTCATAATTGGTTTAACTCATAATTTGTTTAATTCATAATCGTTTTGTTTACTCATAATTTGTTTAAGTTGATCTATTTATTCATAAATTGTTCTGCCTAAGTCAAAATGTGTTCCATTATCTCCTCCATTAAGTCATGGTTTGGCATTGCATAAATTTTTTCAATTGTTTCATTATTTCATAATTTGTTTTAAATATATGATTTGTCCATTTATATTTGTTCTGGTATGTCCGAATTTCGCGCATTATGGACTTGTTATTGCATGCTTCTCTTTTGGGGGTTGATACTTAGGCCCTGTTTTCAAAGAGAAATCGTTGTGTTTGTTTTGCTTTTGTCTTTTTTTAAGGTTCACGCTCGAATTCGCGTTTGTGTGTCATACCTTGATTTGAGTTGTCTCTGTGGGCTTCATTTTCTGAGGCCTCCCCAGGAGGAGATAATCTTTGCTTTACCAAGTTTTGAAAACTTGTTTGCTCCTTCATTGATTTGATTTAACTTGGTTAAAAACACCAGGTGCACCTGGTGTTCACACCATCTTTCCTCCTCTCGCGTGAGACGCATTAGGATTATTGTTTTAACTCGGTTAAAAACATCAGGTGCGCCTGGTGTTCACACCACCTTTCCTCCTCTCACATGAGACGCATTAGGATTGTTGTTTTAACTCGGTTAAAAACACCAGGTGTGCCTGGTGTTCAAACCAGCTTTCCTCTTCTCACGTGAGACGCGTTAGGATTATTGTTTTAACTCAATTAAAAACATCAGGTTTGCCTAGTGTTCACACCACCTTTCCTCCTCTCACGTGAGACGCGTTAGGATTGTTGTTTCCTCAGTTAAAAACATCAGGTTCACCTGGTGTTCACATCATCTTTACTCATTTCACGTGAGACGTGTTAGGATCTTGAGTTTCCTCGGTTAAAAATAGTAGGTGCGCCTGTTGTTCACACCATCTTTCCTCTTTTCACATGAGACGCGTTAGCGTCTCGAGTTTCCTCGATTAAAAACATCAGGTGCGCCTGGTGTTCACACCATCTTTCCTCCTTTCGCGACGCGCTCCGAGTAGTTTTCCTCGATTCAAAACATCAGGTGCGTTTGGTGTTCACACTATCCCCCACCCCCTCTGTGTGAGACGCAGTTTGGCTTGGAGTTTTTCACCCTTCCCATATGAGACGTAGTTAGGCCTGCATTTTCTTACATCCTTTCCGTGTGAGACATAGCTTGGTTGTACTTTCTTTGTCCCCTTTCACGTGAGACGTGTTTATTTACCCACTTCTTTCCGTGTGAGACACTGCTAGATTTGTTTTGCTTTGATGTATGCTTTTGTTCAACGTTGCATTCTTGTGTTGATTGCATTGTTTCATTGCATGATCATAAGTTATGTTCTACATATTATTTGCATCCTGCCCCTGAACTACACAAGTTTGATTCCTTACAAAGGGATACATAGGCAACCCTTGGGTTCAACCAATTGTATTGATCTATTTTCTTGCCCGAGTCTTACGGCTGCATCAAATAGGTCGTCTTTGGGTTTTAACATTCACTCATGTCGTTTCATGACTTTGAGCTTTGTCAAAGAGGGGAAACTGTAGACACCCCATTTTTTACTGCCCATAAGACTCGGGCGCTTTGTCATGTGCACTTGATAATGAAAGTTACATTGTGTGTGATTCGAATTCTCAATGAAGGACTCCAAGCTCGAGCTTTGAAATGATCCCAAAACCGTCATATTTACCTTGTTCATACCTTAGAGGTCCCTTTTTGAACATTGTGCCACCCTATACTGAGCTTGAAATAGAGGAACAAAGGAGCACATTGGGGCCCGGCCATGGCTCATTGGGAGTCGGCCATGGCCATTTGGGGCCGACAGTGCCTTGTTGGTAATAAACACTGTTCTGGGCGGGAGCTCACCAGCTGTCCATTTTTGAAGATATTTTCAACCTATTTTGCTCAAATTCTATAAATACGAGGTTATATCTCTGTTTTGAGGATTGAACAATTTCCAAAGAGCCTATACATTCATTCGAGAGCTCCTTCTTCTTGTGCAAGCTATCTTTGAGCAAGCTTATCATCCTTACACCATACCTATACACCACATACAACCTTAGAGCCTTGGTTGAGGCTTGTGAATCACATTTCACACTTGAGAGGGCCTTTGGATTGAGTTTGGTTTACAACAAGAGCTTGTCCTCTTCAAGAGGTAGACGCTTACCACCTTTCTCCTTACTTTCATTTCTGTCTCTTTCCATCTATTTTTAGTGTTCTTGTGTTGTTTCGGATCCATTTCAAGTGTTGGAACTTGGGGTTGAATAGCTACCAAAGGTAGAGAAGGCTAACACCCTTTCTTGTGCCTTAACTCATAGCTCATACCTCTTGTTCTTGCTCTCTTTTTCTGTGGTTCAAATTGAATTTCAGAGTTTAAAAGGGCTGGAAAATATGGTTTAGAAGTCTCAAAAGTGGAGAGGTTAGCCTCCTCTCCTTGTTCTAGCTTACAAGTTTAGTATCCCTTTGTTATTTCCCATCTTGTGTGCTCTTCAACTTTTGTTTTAGCCACTGTTTTACGACTATTAGTGGTTGTATAGGGCTGTCCTAATTTATTTAATTAGCTTATGCTTTGAATATCTCGCTTGTTGTGTTGTAAGTCCTCGTGGCTTCGGTTGTTTAGGCCTTAGACACTGGGTCATTCGAGTTAATGGCTTTGCTTTACTTAGTTTTTTCACATCAAGAGTCTAATCCTAATAATCAAGTGCATGTCATCATTTCTGCAACCTCCCTGTTTTCTTCTTTTATTTTGTTTGAGAGTTATTTCAAAAGATAGATGGTTATTCAAGACGTGAGAAAGAGATCTATGCTTAATGGCTTAACACCTCTGCGGAGGTTCATCGTCAAGGCGAAGTCCCTTTTTTCATGTCAAGGATCACTTCTCATTTGACGTTTCTTCTCATTTATTGGACTTAAACATCAATTGGGACAAATTGATTAAAGAATGGAAATGATTAATAAAATTGGTTTAAAATGAATGAAACCGACATAAAGAAAATGTTTAGATGGTTGGGTTTGGCCGGACATTATGCCAAGTCCATCGCTCTGAGAATTATCACTTATCAATCCATGATACGTTGATGAGACTTAGAGTATGTCTACTTCCCTCTTTGAGCCTTCATGATAGGAGGGAGGGGTGGTGGTTTTTCATTGCATTTATTTAATTTTGTCCAAACGTGCTCGAGATCATCAAGCCATCAACTTGTGATTATTAGTCGTTTCAGACTCAAATTTGTTCTTCTCTTGAGTTTAACATAACAGAAAAGAGCAAAAGGGACAAACAGGGCCTAGAAAGGCTCTATCTACACTGTCCTCACCTTAGAGCACAAAAACATTTTTGGCATAAAATTAGGGTACGACCAGTTCTTTTTGGACCTGACCGGGTTTCATTTGGGGTTGGACGGCTCCCAATGTTTGGTAAGCAGTGACTTTTGGCAGAAACAGAGGGCAGTGGCTGAGGGTGAGGCAGAGTAGGCTGGGCAGACAGAACAATTTTTGGGCACTGCACATGCGGTCGTTGTGTCTCATTGTTGCTTGTATTAATAATTGTAATTATTATTGTTGTTTATTATATTGATTGTAATTGTTATCATAATATCCTTGTTGTAATAAGTTAGATAACTAGTTTACTTATTTGTTCATTCGGATTTGTAATAGTTAGTTTATTTGGACACTTGGACACCCATTCAGACCCTCCTGCGCAAGGGCAAAAATATGTAATAATGATGCATGTCTTCCAAACCCCATTTCTTTCTCCATTTTACTTACCCGCTTATAATGGTAGCATAAAGCATCAAGTTTCCTTAGCATTTACCATGTTTGCATACACTCGTCTTCGTCTTACATGCATTTGGGTTTGGCTCATCATACTAACCAATGTCGCATTCAAGTTTTTTAAATGAATACATGATTTATCACATGTCTTGAATTGGGTCATACACCATGCTAGTAGCCAGGCCTATTTACTTGGACGATTACGTGTGCCACATTAGTCATATTGCATTATTTAGAGGCATGCATGCTTTCTAATTCCTTTGTTTCGTTGGCATGCCTTGGTGTACTAGATGAGCGTTTTATCCTTTAGCATATTGCATTGCATGTGATTGTCGCTATGTCAAACATGTTTTCCATGAGGCTAATTGCTTAGTTGATATACATGTTTGAGTGCCTGTGGATGGAGGCTTTTTTGCTTAAAATTGGGATAATTTGATTAATGTACACATGAGATCACTTTTTCGAGTGGTACATATTCAAACACTTTTCAAAACGAACATGAAATCAAAGTGTTTCAACTTTTGCAAATTAGTCCATACTTCTGTGCATCACATACAAGAGCATATAATATAAATAAGAATCACATCATGATTAGTTGAGGTAGATCTTTGATCGGGCGAGTGGGGTGCTCAATTCATGACTTTCTCCTCTCGTACCTAAGTTCCCAAGTCGAACACTTTGGTGATGATGGACACGTGGCCTTTGGCACAAGTCATGGGTTTCCTAAGTTTTCCAAAAATATTTAGGTGGCGACTCTATAATCTGGCAAAGCAATCCATTTTTGACATTTTGATTCAAAATCGATTTTCCAAAAGATTTGCTGTATCTGGACACTTTTGTGTTTATCTATTTCACATTGCATTTGTGAGATCAGATTCAGAACCACAGGAGTCCAAACTGTAGGGCTATCGTATCCGAAAAGAGCACGAAAAGCAAGCTACACCTACATATATATATACGGAGTGAGTGAGGCTCAGTGTGTAATAATAATGTAAGGTGGTTAAAATGAATGAGTATATGTCTTGACAAATATATATATGTATATACATACCATATACATTTCTTATTTATGATCACATTCCAGAATGGCCTCAGGCCCATATAAGACGGAACGAAGTTGGACCCAACATAATATGGAACGGCCTCAGGCCCAGCATGGTAACAGCTATTCTAAACAACCTCAGGTTCAAACATTACTTATCATAGAGTAGATGGAACATCGACATGCCTCCATCTCCCATATAAAACAGAACAGCCTTAGGCCCATAATTCATTAGCAATCCATATCAAATATAACGGCCTCAGGCCCATCACATATAACAGAAACAGAATGACCTTGGGTTCATTTCATATGCCATTGTGGTCAAATTCTCAATCATCTCAAACAAAACACAACTTGTATAAAGCATGTTATTCATGATAAAAAATACATAAGTCATAACATATCGTTACACTACTATTACTTACAGTGATTTGGTCATGCAGTGGTCCCTTCTTGTGAGTGACCAACACATTACACACATACAAACTTGATAAGCAATTCATTCATTTCTTAGATTCTTTTATTTATTCATTTTTCCGTTTCGTTCAATTTGTATTTGTCCTTCAGCATTTCGGAGGGATTAAACACACTCATTAATAGATTCAGCTGGTCGAAAAGATGAATGAAATTTAATAGTTTTTCCCCTTGTTTTCCGCACATGCAGAAGATCCCCACTACACATGCGGAAGGTGACGCATGTGCCTTTATTTTAGAATGTTCGGCTTTGCTTGCTCTGTTTTCCGCACGTGTGGCTGTGAGCCCCGTACGTGCTGTTTTTGCCCTATTTGTGCAATCCGAAATCTATCAAGTTCAAGCTTTCCATATTCATTTCTATGACCTAATTCAAGCAATTTCACTTCAAAAGATAAGATATGAACATAATAAGAGTAAAACTCAAGCTCAATTAGATCAAAACTTCCTTTAGCTTGACATATAAAACCCCAATTTCCATATTTCCTTAATTTTCCTCATCTTCCTTCAAGTTCACATAACTTTTCATTTTGTATATGGTTGTATATGCTTACATAAGTTCGAAGCATGCAAAGACTCAAGATTAGATAGCAATTTTTCACAATCCAACTCAAGGCAAACCCAATATAAAAGAATCAACCCTTTAATTAAACAAACCCAAGGATTCCATGTTCATTTTCATGAAAGTTGTTAAGTTAAGATCATAATTGAAAAACCCTAACTTTTATGAGTGTCGAAGCTTCATCTTAAGTGTTGATTTTAACCAATTGAAAAAATATTTAAAGTATTTGAGTTGATTAACACTTACCTTGAGCTAATTCTTTGAATCCTCTTTCAATTTCTTCAATCTCTAAGCTTTTGGTTGAAATTCCTCTTTTCTTTCTCTTTTCTTCCTCTAGCTCTCCTCTAGGAGATATTTTTGTGTTTGGTTGAGTCTAAGTCTCCTATAAGGCTCATGTAGATATCTCTTGTCTACTAAGGATTAGCTTATTTGAGTCAAAGTTTTACTTAATTAAGAGTTTGGCCTAATTAAATCAAATTAATTCGGTACGAATCAAATTTTTAAAAAACTTCAAATTATGACCTAAAAATTATGCTAATCATAACTAGAACGTTGATTTCGGTTTATCGCGCCTCTAAGACTTTCAATTTTCAGTCCAAAGGTCGTAATTTCAATAGATTTTCTTATAACCGACAGATGCAATTTCGTAATCATGTAAGTCACACATTTAAACATGTAATTTCACATCAAGCATATAAACACACATATAATTAAAGACTTAAAGCATATAAGAGAATCGGGTTATCATAGTTGTCATGACCCGAACCCGCCCCCATGGGTTAAGGACATAACCGGCTGGTAATCCTGAAATTACCTACGGCCTCAAACCAACTCAGACATAACTCATCAGAGTAAAGGGGCCAAACGGAAGCAAAATTTAAAACTTTGTCCATAGAGCTGTGCTTACATGGCACATCATAACAAACCATACATAAAGATATTAATAACTCACATCAGACAATACAGTAGCATAAGTTCTGTACAGACAAGATCATTCAAGTCTAGGTCAGCCAATCAAAACTATATACAAACGTATCCAAAGTCCTCGCCAACATGACAAAACGACAGAAGATAGCAAAAGGGCGAAGACGTGTCTCGTGCGTGAGACGCAAGGGCTGACTCCTCAAAACCTTGGTTGTTCCACACAGACTTCACTGAGGTTGGGTTTGGACCGCTCTTGGCTCACCCACATACACATGAATGAGCGTGAGCGAAAGCTTAGTGAACAATATCGAATAAAGAAGATACATTAGAACAACATACGACAAACAGCCTTGGGCCCAATTCATATTCTATCTAATATATATATAGGTATACATAGGGCAGGTGACTGCAGTTCCAAACACATCAGACGGCCTCAGGCCCAATCCATTCATGTCAAACTGGCCTTTGGCCCATTCATACTTTCATTAGCATTCATTAGTGTCAAACTGGCCCTTGGCCCATTTATTCTATCTTTCATGTCAAACTGGCCTCTGGCCCATTCATTCATATCCAACGGCCTCTGGCCCATTCATTCACGTCAGACCATTATTCATGTCAGACTAGCCTTTGGCCCATTCATTCTCTCATTCGTGTCAGACTGACCTTTGGCCCATTCATTCTCTCATTCGTGTCAAACTGGCCTTTGGCCCATTCATTCATGTCATACGACCTCTGGCCCATTCATTTATGTCATACATGTCAAACTGGCCTTTGGCCCATTCACTTTATCATTCATGTCAGACTGGCCTTCGGCCCATTCACATTTTCATATCGAACTGGCCTTTGGCCCATTTGCTCTTTAGGCATAGCAAACGTTTGTCCACAATTCAAATTAACGGACTTATAGGAAGCTAAGCGATTGGACAAATAGCATATTCCAGATATCTTTATTAAGATACTACTCACAGTGATCGGTTGGTCAATTTGCCCTGGGGCTTGACCCTACACATCACATAACACAAATGGGTCACAAATGATTCAATCTGTTCTTAATTCACATATTCCTCTTTAGGCTTTATTCTTATCTTTTTAAACTCATTTACAATGCTTAATGCATGCCTAAGAGTACTTAGAAGTGAAGGGGAATGGAAAACGAAACACAGAACGTATTCTCAAAATTCCAGAAACAAGGATCCCCGCTCGAGCATGGACTTTCCCGCTCGAGCGGACCCATGAGGTCTGCAAAAGTACTGGATACAACATTTTCACACTCGAGCGCGGACTCGGACGCTCGAGCTGAAGATCAGTCTACATAGCTCCCCGCTCTAGCGTGAACTTCCCCGCTCGAGCGGACGTCATGTCTGCAGAAAATACTGGGAGCTCGTATTTTACGCTCGAGCGGACATCAAAATTTCTGGATTTTCCAGAACATGTTCTTGAGCTTCAACTTGACATTCAAAGGCTCTAAACACATGATTTTGGCTCAAACTTTGCATATACATGTACTAACATGGTACAAACACCAAATTACAACATTATGAAGCTCAATTCCAAGAATTACTTACATGCATGTTCCAAATTGACTCAAACTCATCACCAACACACTAAATTCAAACATTCAAAGCTCACACTTTCATGATTTGCACTTGCATGTAGGAGATACTCATTCTTCTCAACTTAATTGGTAAAGAGATGATCAAATACATGGACTTCATTCACATTCAACATGGATTACACACTTTATGCTCGAACATGGAAATTTATAGCAATTTCCTACATGCATGTGTCTATTGACTTCAAATTCAACAAAACTAACTCAATTCATATTCTTTATCATCATTCAACTTTGAATTCACAAATTACAACATTAAACTCATAACTTCATAATCAATTGCTCACCTAGAAGCTCAATCTCCCCAATTTATGGTCAAATCTTGAGTTAGTATTCAATTTATTCAAGCTTCTTGAGCAAATCTTCAATTGTTTCCCTCTCTCTCTCTCTAGCCGGCCCTCTCTCTTTTCTTGAGTTCAAAATCAGCCAAAATGAAGCTAAAAAGGAGAATTGGGTGTATAGTGCCCCACTTATATAATTTCCCTTAATTATAATTGCCAATATTAAATAATTGGGCACTATAGCATTAATTTAATCTAATTAATCTGATCCGAATCAATTTTCAATTAATTTTCACCGTAGGGTCTAAAAATTATGCCAATCACAATGACGCAATCAAGTTTGGTTTCTATGGCCGATAAGGCCTTCAATTTAAATTCCAAAGCAGATAATCAAACAGATATTCCTACGGTGAACAGATAGAAATCCAAAACCACATATTTTCACATAAATGGCACACATAAACATATCAAACACATGATCATATTCATAATAAGGACCAATTAGCATAGTACAGAACAGGGTTATCATAATAGTCTTCCCCCCTTTGGGATGGTTGGTCCCTTAAACTTGTTTTACCTCAAGTCAAAAATAACTCCAGATACAGCAGTTTCGTTTCCTCTTCTCGTTCCCAAGTGGCTTTCTTCTCATTGTGTTCCTGCCATTGAACTTTTACCATTGGAATTGTTTTGTTCCGTAGTTGTTTCACTTGTCGATCCAAAATTTGAATAGGTCTTCATAGATCATGTTGTCATCCAAAGCAATCTGACGGTAGTCTATAAGATGGGACGGATCTTGGAGGTAACCTCGTAACACTAATACATGAAACATGTTATGTATTTGTGTAATACTCAGTGGTAGAGCAATACGATAAACAACTGGACCCACTCTTTCCAGAATTTTAAATGGACCTACATATCGAGGTGCTAATTTCCTTTTATTGCCAAATCTTGTTTGCCCTTTCATCGTGGTGACGTTAACAAAAACATAATTTCCAACCTCAAATTCTAAATCCCTTCTTCTGTGATCCACATAACTCTTTTGTCGGCTTTAAGCTGTTTTCAATCTTTGCTGAATGATCTTAATTTACTCGGTCATCAATTGTACCATTTCGGGCTCAAACAATGATCTATCGCCAACTTCGGTCCAACACACTGGGGAGCGACATTTTCGTCCGTATAAAGCTTCATTTGGTGTGATTCCTATGCTCGACTGGAAACTATTGTTGTATGCAAACTCTGCCAATGTTAGATAAGTTTCCCAACTCCACTAGAAGTCCAAGACACACATCCGAAGCATATCCTCCAATGTTTGTATTGTTCTCTCTGATTGGCCATCAGTTTGTGGGTGGAATGCCATGCTAAACCTCAACTCTATTCCCATAGCATCCTGTAAACTTTGCCAAAATTTAAATACAAATTTTGAATCTCTATCAGATACAATTGAAACTGGAACACCATGTAATCGAACAATATCATTTATATACACAGTAACAAGTTTATTCGCATTATATTGAGTTTTCACAGGCAGGAAGTGAGCAAATTTAGTTAGTCTGTCAACAATAACCCATATGGAATTCATACCTCGGGGTGTTCGGGGTAAGCCAACAATCAAATCCATAGTTATGTGTTCTCACTTCCACTTCGGGATTGGGAGAGGCTGAAGTAAATCAGCTGGTCTTTGGTGCTCTACTTTTACTAGTTGACATTGTAGACATTTTGAAACAAACTTTGCAATTTCTTTCTTCATATTTGGCCACCAAAAAGTTTGCTTGAGATCTTGGTACATTTTTGTGTTACCGGGATGCAGTGAAAATTTAGACTTATGCTCTTCTTCCATAATTCTCCTTTTAATTTATGGAATATTTGGAACACACAATCTGTCTTTAAATTTCCACAATGAATTTGCAAGGGTGAACTTGGGCCTTGGCTTTGTTTCCATCTCATCACAAATTTTCTTCAAAAACTCATTTTCCACTTGCCTTTGCTTGATTTCTTCAATAATTGCCAGTCAAGCTGATACTGCCGCTAACACTACGCCTTGTTCATGTAGCACAATTTCCATGTCCATTCTTTCGAACTTAAGTATCAACTCTTTTTGTCCTGGAAGCAAACTTGCCAAATTTCACATAACCTTTCTGCTAAGAGCATTTACAAGCTTTGCCGGGGTGGTAGTGGATTTGCAGGTCATAATCCTTGATGAGCTCTAACCACCGTCTTTGTCACATATTTAACTCCTTTTGAGTAAAGAAATACTTTTCGCTTTTATGGTCGGTGTAGACCTCACATGCTGCACTTTTATGGTCGGTGTAGACCTCACAAGTTACACCTTACAAATAATGTGGCCATATCTTCAAAGCAAATACCAATACGACTAGTTCCAAGTCATGTGTGGGATAATTCTTTTCATGAGGCTTGAGTTGATGAGAAGCATATGAAATGACCTTTCCATTCTGCATAAGTACACATCCCAATCCTTTGTAAGAGGCGTCACTATAAATAACAAACCCCTCTGTACCAGACGGTAGAGCAAGAACTGGTGTTGTAGTTAACCTTGTTTTCATCTCCTGGAAGGAAGATTCCTTTTATTCTGTCCACTCAAATGGAACACCCTTTTGGGTTAATTGGGTAAGCGGTACTACAATTTTGGAAAAGTCTTTAACAAACCGTCGGTAGTATCTTGCTAAACCCAAGAAACTACGTACCACTATCACATCTATAAGGGTTGGCCAATTCACAATGGCTTCTATCTTGTATGGGTGAATAAAAACACCCTCCTTATTAATTACATGCCCCAAGAACATCACTTCATGCAACCAAAATTCACATTTCTTCAATTTCGCATATAATTTCTTATCTCTAAGTGTTTGAAGAATTAATCGTAATTGGTTCTCATGAGCTTCAGTGCTTTTCGAATAGATGAGTATGTCATCAATGAACACAACTACAAATTCATCCAAGTACGGTTTAAAAACACGGTTCATTAAATCCATGATCCTTGCACTATATCTAGCAAATGTTTTCAACACAAATGAATAGGTGAAACCCAAATCAAATAACACATGAGCAAGATGACCATTGATAGACAATGTACCTGATACCACAGCCTTCGTATTCTACACAACACCAGGAATAAAGGCAAAAACTCTTCCCTGCCTAACATAATCTCTGGTAATGGTATGTTTTCTAGCAATCTTTATTGTTGGAGCTGGAGTTGAGTAGGCTGAACTTGTAGTGTTTCTATTTCTATTATGTCATTCTCTCTAAGGACAATTCCTCACTAAGTGGCCCGTCTTTCCACATTTAAAGCAAGCCCCAGTTACCCGATAACAAATCCCATGGTGTCTCTTTCCACATTCTGAACAAATTTGCGCCGAGTCACGAGTAGAGGTGGAAGTACTAGAGGTCTCCAAATTCGGTTTCTTATTTTGTGATGACACCGATCCCCTTTGTACTTGCATACTCTGTCTCTTCCCATTCCACTTAAAAATTCGATTTTGAATAGCTATATTACCTTTAGCCATTATCACCCTTTCCAACGCATCGACATATGTAGGCAATTTTAACACGTTGATCTGATCTAGAATGGTGTTCTGGAGTCCCCCTTCGAATTTTCTTGCTTTCTTATAATCTGTATCCACCATGTGTGGTACGAAACAGGCTAGTTCTGCGAATTGTGCTTCATACATTGCCATAGTCTTGTTTTCTTGCCGAAAAGTCTCAAATTATGTCACTTTCCTGTCTCGTATAGACTGTGGGAAATACTTGTCATAGAAAAGCTCCAAAAATCGAGCCCATTTCAATTCCCAGTGTTCATTTCTAGTGAGCATCCACCATCTCCGTGCTTCATCTTTGAGAGTTAAAGCAGCAAGTTATACTTTTTGTGCCTCGGTACATGGCAACACCTCAAACAATTTCTCTATACCCAGCACCCATGCCTCCATCGGATCAATTCCCCCCTTCAACAATGGCGGTTTCATCATCTTAAACTCTTTCGTAAGTGCAATTGTTCGGTCTTTAGCTTGGTGGTCTTGCACCACTGGTGGTGATATAGGCATTGGTGGTGGTAGTGGTTGCTGTTGTTGTTACTGTTGATGTCTCGTAGCTTCTGCCATGTCCATTATCATCCGTTCCAATCTATCAAGCCGTGTGGAGGTAGACTCCTCCACTTCATCCACTCTCGTTCTCACCATGATCTATATAACCGTGCATTATAACACACACAGAAAAGATACACAAGTACACATTGACAAATTTCATTTCATACTCCATATCATTTTTCATAACATACACAAATCATTATACTATCTTTCATATTGTATGCATATCATATAAAAACATCATGAATGTAACCTAAGTCTTTTCTAGACTCCTTATAACTCAAATGGACCCGTGTGTGAGGTAGTAACTCGTGCTCTGATACCAAACTGTGACGACCCAAACTCGTCCCTAAAAGTTTGGATCATGACCGGCCAGTAACCTCTTGATTACCTACGGCCTCAGACATATTACAGAGATTTTTAAGAATGAGGCCTAAGTGAAAGCAAATAAAATAGCAAAACGTCCGTTAAGGAGTGCTTATATGCCTGAATTTAGACATCGTGTCATATATTGAAAGTTTGCATACATAGTTCATACATATAAGTTTGATTCACATAGATATATGCAACGAGTCAGCAACTCCAAATTTGCATGTTAACAAAGTGTCCAAACAAAAGTCACCAAAGACTTAACAAAATTTGTTGTCATAGAAAATCCCCAAAAGCAAGAGGTTCGGGCTTATCAAAGGAGGTCTAGCAAAAGTGACTCCTGAAGCTGACCTAAGACTGGCGTTCGAGTTGATCACCTACATATATATATATAATTACGGATTGAGCGAGGCTCAGTGAGTAATAATAATGTAAAGAGGTTAAAATGAATGAGCATATATCTTGAAGAATATATATATATACCATATACATTTCTTATTCATGATCACATTCCAGAATGGCCTCGAGCCCATATAAAACGGAAAGGCCTTGGGCCCAACATAATACGGAATGGCCTCAGGCCCAACATGGTAATAGCTATTTTGAATGACCTCAAGTCTAAACATTGCTTATCATAAAGTAGATGGAACATTGACATGTCTCTATCTCCCACATAGAACGGAACGGCCTTAGGCCTATAATTCATAAGCAATCCATGTCAAACATAACGGCCTTGGGCCCATCTCATATAATAGAAATAGAACGACCTTAGGTCCATTTCATATGCCCTTGTGGTCAAATGCTCAATTATCTCATACAAAACACAACTTGTATAAAGCATGTCATTCACGATAAAAAATACATAATTCATAACATATCGTTACACTACTATTACTCACAGCGATTTGGTCATGCAGTGGTCCCTTCTGGTGAGTGACCTACACATTACACACATACAAACTCAATTCATTACTTTCTTGGCTTCTTTTATTTAATCATTTTTCTATTTTGTTCAATTTCTATTTGTCCTTCAGCATTTCAGAGGGATTAAACACACTCATTAATAGATTTGGAGGGTCGAAAGATGAACAAAATTTAACAGTTTTGTCCCCTGTTCTCCGCACATGCACAAGACCCCCACCGCATGTGTGAAAGTTGCCGCACGTACAACCCACACGTGCCTTTATTTAAGAATTTTTGGCTTTGCTTGCTCTATTTTCCGCACTTGCGACTATGAGCCCCGTACATGCGGTTCTTGCCCTGTTTGTGCAGTCCAAAAATTTATCAAGTTCAAGCTTTCCATATGCATTTATAAGGCCCAATTCAAGCAATTTCACTTCAAAGACATAAGATATGAACATAATAAAAGTAAACTTGGGCACAATTAGATCAAAAATTCCTTTATTTTGAGATATAAAACCCCAATTTCCATATTTCCTTAATTTTCCTTATCTTCCTTCAAATTCACATAACTTTTCATTTTGTATATTGTTGTATATGCTTACATGAGTTCAAAGCATGCAAAGACTCAAGATTAGATAGCAATTTCTCATAATCCAACTCAAGACAAACCGAATATAAAAGAATCAACCCTTTAATTAAACGAACCCAAGGATTCCATGTTCAAGTGTTTGAGTTGATTAACACTTACCTTGAACTAATTCTTCGAATCCTCTTTCAATTTCTTCAATCTCCAAGCTTTAGGTTGAAATTCCTCTTTTCTCTATCGTTTCTTCCTTATTTTAACCAATTGAAGAAATATTTAAAGTGTTTGAGTTGATTAACACTTACCTTGAGCTAATTCTTTGAATCCTCTTTCAATTTCTTCAATCTCCAAGCTTTAGGTTGAAATTCCTCTTTTCTTTATCTTTTCTTCCTCTAGCTCTCTTCCATGAGATATTTTTGTATTTGGTTAAGTCTAAATCTCCTATAAGGCTCATGTAGATATCTCTTGTCTACTAAGGATTAGCTTATTTGATTATGAGTTTTACTTAATTAAGAGTTTAGCCTAATTAAATCGAATTAATTCATTACGAATCAAATTTTCACAAAACTTCATATTATACCCTAAAAATTATGCTAATCATAACTATAAAGTCGATTTTAGTTTATCGTGCCTCTAAGGCTTTCAATTTTCAGTCCAAAGATCGTAATTTCAATAGATTTTCTAACTGGCTGGTAGACCGGGCGGTCGACCGACCAAAGAGAAAGTTGGCCGTTTTTCTTCGATTCGGTCCAACTTTGCTTCGGTTGTCCAACGGGGATTAAACACTTGACTAAAGTAGGCTTAGGGTTAAGAACAAAGCTCAAATTCCATATTTTTACTGAGGACAATTTTAGGGAACATATTCTTGTTGTCATCATCGGGAGATCAAAAGAAAGTGCCCAAGTTTTAGGACCGGTCAAAATGAGGTGTTTATAGTTTCCCCTCTTTGACAGAGGTCGAAGTCATTTCATGATGTGAGTGAATGTCAAAGCCCAAAACCAACCCTTTGGACAAGGCCATAAGACTTAGGCAAACAAACAAGATGCAAATGTAGTTGGGTGAACCTGAAGGTTGACTACGTATCCCTTTGCAAGGAATCAAACCAACGTAGTTCAGGGGTAAAATGCAAATGATAATGCAATTTGAAAATTGGACTTACACACTTCGCGGAGCCGTTTTTGTTTTCTTTTGAAAATTCATAATTTATTCAATGCCATGCAACAGGTAATATGCGAGGCAAGCCTCGTACAAATGATATAAAGCATAACAAGGGATACAATCCAAACACACTAACATGAGAGGAGAAAAGAGGGTTTTAATCAACAATCGGTACACAAATCATACCTTAATACGAAATAGGGGATTGATTTCAACCGGGTAAAGGAGAAAAGGATCTTAACCAACATGTGAGACCTACATCGCACCTCTATACAAAATAGGGGATGGGTTTCAATTGGGTAAAGGGGAAAAGAGTTGTAACCAACAAGCAAGACCTAGACCGTACCTCGATAAGAAATAGTGAATGGACTTCAACCGGTAAAAGATAAAATGGTCTTAACCAACAACGAGACCTAAATCGTACCTCAATACGAAAGAGGGGATGGGTTTCAACTAGGTAAAGAGGAAAAAGGTCTTAACTAACATGCGTGACCTAGACCGTACCTTAATAAGAAATAGGGGATGGATTTCAACCGAGTAAAAGGGAAATAGTGTATCCAAATGTTTGAATAATTGTAAGCAAGTGATGCAACAGTGTGACAATTGTAATCATGTATGATAGATATAATAGTTAGTGCAAGTGTGATAATGAATGCAAAACCATGAAGAGGCAATGTGAGACATGCAATATGCAATATGATGATATGATGCAAAAACAGACAAATTTTTTTTTTCTATTTTTTTTTTCACAATTCTCTCTCTCTCTCTCTCTATGTATTTTTTTGATTTTTTTTTGGTTTTTTTGGTTTTTTGATACATGCCATATATATATTTATATATATACGGATCCAAATGACATACAAAATACGTGTTATATATATACATATACATACTAATACATACATATAGATACATACATACATACGGTATACATATACATATATACACATATACATACACAATACATATATCTCCCCTGTTCTTGTCTCTCTTTCCCTCATTCGTCTCCTTCGAATATCGCGTCTGGCACGCGATTTCAACAATTACGGTGCCTGATCGACAACAGCGAGACCGGCATTGATTTTCAATGATTGCCTTGGCAATCCCTCTCCTTTAGATTTTTCTTCTCCTTCATTTTCTCCCTCATCTTCTTAAGGACAATCTGTGAGAGAGAGGCAAAACAAAACCAACAACTGCAAAATCACTCTGCAACTCTCCCTTTTGGCATTACCCTCCTTTGTTATGGCCTCATCTTGTCGTACTCTTTCCCTCTTCCTAGACCATAATGACTTCCCGATAGAGATTACTGACACCAACCCCTCTAAGCGTCGACAAAGTGCCATTGCCCCTACTCCTGTTTTCAATTTTCCGGCACTATCAGTCGAGCAACTGATGCCAGCACAGTCTGACATCGAGGCCAACTCTTACACTTTGAAATCCTATGTGGAGACTGTGACCATGGTCTCCAATTTGTACCGCTAGCTATAGGGTAGGACAAGTGAAGTACATCAATTAAACGCACAACTCTCCCTTCTCCAGCGTATGTACAAGGATGCTCGAGAAGAGATTAGCAACTTAAAAAAACAAAACAAAGAGTAAGAACAACTGGCAACCTCTGTGGCATAATTCGAAGCTCCTTCGTGCTCTTCATTTGACAATCGGCGAAAAGTAATCTCTTTTGGAAGCTCTGCCAATGCTGAGGTAGAGTCTTCAAGGGCTTCCAAGGAGTGAAGATGTGGTGAGGCAATCGTCAATGGAAGTGGATGGTGAAAGTAAGGTGTCAACCTGTACCCTTTTGTTGCTGGAAACACAAGTCGCCGAAAATCGAAAACCGAAAACATTGTTTTCATTCTCTGTTTTTTCTTTTCATTTTTGCAATTTATTTTTTTCCCTGTATTTTTGCTTGGGAGTGGACACTTATAGCTTCAACTTTCTTTTGTACAACTTTGATCGAGGTTTGATCCCAAACATTTAATAAAAAGAGTTTTGTTTTGCAAATCTGAATGGCATGAATGGCACTTGAGCATGAAAACCATTTTGTTTTGAATTTTGAAATTGAAAATGGTTGCATTTCAATGAGTTCTGAACTGAATATTGAGTCTATCGTGACCAAAACATAAAATATAACTCAAGGAAAGGAAAACAAAGCAAAAATAATCCCAAACGCTCCCCTGTACACTTACCAAAATAAAATGGACACAAAACAAAACATCACCGATCGATCACCTGCCTAAAGGACATTGCCGGAGACAACAACTGTGCATATACAAGTTAAGGCAACGAGGACTCGAGAGTACAGGGAAAGGACAGAAAACTTGACTTGACAATGTCCCTAGTTCATCGCCTTGACTTTTTCTTTTGGTTTTCTACTAAAAAGATTTTGATCAACATGAGAGTTAGATTAGCATGCTTGTTCCACTCTCTATTTTGAAATCATGTAAGTCAATTTGTGAGCACGGAAAATTTTTCTCTTTTGGTCTAAAGAGAGGTCTGGGTTTTGTAAACAATAATTTTTGAGAAAATTTGTCAACTTCATTACAAGTCCTCCTAATTTGTTTTCGCAAATGGCCACTACCCGATCAACATGAAATCAAGCCTTGAGATGCACAAACTCAAAATCAAACAACCCGAGCAGGATATACTGACCACTGAATCTGTCTTGCAACTGAACCCGTCATGAAAAAGAAATAGGACAACTGAATCGAATAGAGATGCGCCAATCAAACATAGATAGGACAATCGAGTCGAATAAAGATACACCAATCAAACATGTTCAAAATGAAGCAGCCTACGTATCCGAAAGATAGGAATCAGACTTTACGTAGTTCACGGCTAAGGTTCACTCAGGTATTAACACTTCCCTTTTGTGCTCTAACTTTTGCCAAAGCCGCATTTTCGGGTTTTCGACCTTGCAAGCTTTTTCTCATTTTTCTTTTTCAGTTTTTTTCATCATTTTTCATTTTTCCCTAACTTTTGCCTGGGTCGCCCTTCCGGGTTTTCGGCCCAACAAGCCTCTCAAGGGTAGTACCTTTTAGCTTGTCCATGTTGATTGGTTGTAAAAACTCTAGGCCATCTAAATCCATAAGAATGGCTACTACACTTGACCAGATAGACTTGATGATGTAGGAACCCATCTAATTGGGTGTGAATTTGCCCCTAGGGTCGTGGATAGGAGTTCGATTTTCCTTCAGCACTAAATCTTCTTCCCTGAAAATCTGGAATTTGATTTTCTTTTTCTGGTCTTCACTGCCTTAAGAAATGACCTCATTGGAATCGCTAATCACATTCAATGTTCTTGCCCTTAGTTCAAGGGCTACTTCTAATTATGCTATGTAAGTCTCATAATCTAGTTGATTATTTGAACACTCTAAATCAAGGTTTCAAAGCCAAGGGGTCGGGCCTCAGGTAGAGAGGGATCCTATGTTGTACAATCTCAAGATTAATTCTCAGCATGTTGTAGACACCCCCTTTTTGACCGCCCTTAAGACTTGGGCACTTTATTCCAAACACCCAATGATAAAAGTTACACTGTGCAATCTTGAGTTCTCAGCGAATAAATTTGGATTCAAGCTCTAATCCCAATCCTTGCACCCCATTTTGGCCAAACTATTTTAGACCTTAAAACCCTTTTTTCAATATATTTTTCTAAATGCTTCTACGATATTCCAAGGCTCGCATTTTGATTAAAATATTTCACTTTTTGGTAAACCGAATAAAGACAAAGTGGGAATAAATGAAATAAAGGTGAACTCTTTAAAAAATATTTCAAAACATCTTATATATAGGTTTGGAATGGAAGGAAATAGGAGGGAACGGAAGAAAACTAGTTTAGGAAGAAGTTGAGCATCAAACCGTTGAGAAAGAATAAGAATCTTGCACTAAATTAGACATATCTCTCTAACCACTCAGGATTTAGATGTAATACCACCACCATTGGAAAGTAGACTTCCCGGGCTTCAATTTAGACTCAAGAATCACCTAAAACCGAGTCCAGATGAAGGCGATATGCCCATTTGAAGTCGGGCTTGAAATGCAGATTTTTGGACCTGGGGCCGTGCCTCATTTAGACCCGGCCGGGTCTCAGTGACAAGAAACAGGATAGTTGGCGAGAATTCGCCACCTATTGTTTTTTGAAGATATTTTCAACCAAATTGGCTCAAATTCTATAAATAGACCCCCTGCATTAAGATTTTAAGGTTAGAAGATTTTCCTAAGTCTTTATGGGAGATTGAGAGCTAAAACCATCCACTTTGCTTCCTTTGACCTTCAAACATTCTTGAACAATACATACACCATTAGAGCTTGTTCTTGAAGCTTTTTGTTGAAGTTCCAAACCATATTTCATAAACTTGAGGGTGTTTGGAATCAAGTTTGATCAACAACCAATGCTTGGTCTCTTTAAGAGGTATAAGCTTGTCATCTTTTTCCTTGCTTTCATTTCAATCTTTTTCTTGTGTTTTCTTACTGTTTTGGATCCATTCCAGGTGTTGGAACTTGGCATTGAAGAGCTACCAAAGGTAGAGAGGCTTAACACCCTTTCTTGCACCTTATCCTATAGCTCATAGCCTTTGTTTTTGCACTCTTTTCTTTGGTTTTTACACCGATTTTTAGAGTTTAAAAAGGCTGAAAAAATGGTTTAAAAGTCTCAAAAGTGGAGGGATTAGCCACCTCTCCTTGATTTTGTTTACTAGCTTTATATCTCTTGCTTTTGTCTATCTTTTTGTGCTCTTTAAACACACTTTTAGCCACTGTTTTGGGACTGTTCTTAGACTGTTTTGGGGCTAAAACATGTGATTTAAAATTGCCAAAAGTGGAGGGATTAGCCACCCCTCCTTAGGCTTTGTTCCGTAGCTTTTTCTCTACTCTTTTTACTTACTTTCTCTTGCTTTTAGTTACTGTTTTTTTTTTTTGAATACATTTTAGGGGCTGTTAAATTCATTTAAATAGTTTATGCTTTGAATATCATACTTGTTGTGTTGTAAGTCCTCATGGCTTCGGTTGTTTAGGCCTTAGACACCGAGTCATTTGAGTTGATAGCTTTATTTAGTTTTTATGCGAATAGTTTCATTGTAAATAATCGACTTTGCATAATCATTTCTACCACCTCCCCTCTTTTCTCCTTTTCGTTCTTTCATTTGAGAGTTATTTCAAACGATTGATAGTTGTTCGAGGCATGAGAAAGAGACATATGCTCAATGGCTTAATCTTTACGGAGGTTCATCATCAAGGCATAGGCTCTCTTTCATGCCAAGAATCACTTCTCGTTTGATATTCCTTCTCATTTAGTAGACTTAATCATCACTTTGGACAAATTGATTGAAGAATGGCAGACTAATAAAATTGCCTTAAAATCAATGAAACCAACATTAAAAAAAAATGTTTAGAATTGGTTGGATTCGGCCAGACGTTATGTTGAGTCCATCGCTTCGAGAATTGTCACTTATCAATCCATGATATTTTGACGAAACTTGAGGCATGTCTATCTCCCTCTTTGAGCCTCCATGATGAGAGGGAGAGGTGGTCGTATTCATTGCGTTTATTAATTGTTTTGTCCAAATTGTGCTCGGAATCATCAAGCCATCAACTAGTGCCAATTGATGGTTTCAGACTCGAATTCACTCTTCTCTTGAGTTTCATGATAGAGGAGAGCAGAAGGGACAAACATGGCTTGTGGTTGCTCTGTCTACATGGTTTTCACCTTAGAGAACAAAACATTTTTTGGCATAAAATTAGGGCACAGCTGGCACTTTTTTGACCCGGCCAGGTCTCATTTGGGGCCGGTTGGCTTCTAATGTTTTGGTAAGCAATGAATTTTGGCAGAAATAGAGGGAAAAAGCTGAGGATGAAATAGAGCGGTTTGGGCAGATAGAGCAACTTCTAGGCACTGTGCATGCGATCATTGTGTCTCATGGTTGCTTAGATGAAATTTCTTATTAGCTTTGTTGTAATTATTATTGTTGTTGTAATTAATTATTGTTGTAGTTATTATTATTATTTATTTGTAATTGTAAAACTAGTTAACTTAGACTGCTAGTTTATTGCCCATTCTAATATCCTTGTTGTAATAACTTAGCTAGTTTTAAATTCATTTATTTGAATTTGTAATAGTTAGCTATTAATTCAGACATTTCGTCACTCATTCGGATCCTCCTGCGCGAGGGCAAAAATATGTAATAAGCATGTATGTCTTCCAACCCCCATTTCTTTCTCCATTTTATTTACCCGTTTATAATGGTAGCATCATATTTACTTAGCATTTTCCATGACTTGCATCCATTCGTCTTACACACATAAGGGTTCGGCTCATCATTCTAACCAATGTCAATCTCAAATTCTTTGCTCGAATACGTGCTTTATTGCATGCCTTGAATTGAATCACATGCCATGTTAGTAGCTGAGATTATTATTTGCATAATGTGTGTGCTGTATTAGTCATATTGCATTGTTTAGGAGCATGCATTTTTTCTAATTATTTCGCTTTATTTGGCTTGCCTTGGAGTACTAGGTGAGCATTTATTGCTTTGGCATGTTGTATTGCATGTTAGCGTTGCCATATCGAGCATATTCCATGAGGCTAAGTGCTTAAGTGTGTAGACACCCCATTTTTTACCGTCCTCAAGACTTGGACGTCATCGTTTGAACACCCGATGATTTCACATGCTTGTGTTCGTTTTGAGTCCCTAAAGGTCTCGGCTGAGCACCTTGCCTTGGAGCCTCTCTACTTGTCTGTTTTGTGCTTAGTTGTGGACCAAGAGCTTGTTGGTTTGAATCTGGAGGAAAGGGTGGCTTTTCGGCCATCCCCAATGTCCATCGGCCATGGCTTGTGCCTGTCGGCCATCAGTGGTGGCCGGTCGGCCACAATGATGGCTGATCGGCTACATTTGTGGCCGATCGGCCACTTATGATAGCCGATGGCCATTTTTCTCCTTTTTCAGATATTTATTTCCCAGCTGTGCCAGCTGTTGATCACTGATACTCATCTCCATACACGTGTATGGAAGGATGAAGGCAAGCTTTTGGCTTGTTTTTCTATATAATGGGGGTCCTCTCCCCTATTTGAGGGGTTACAAAAATTTGTGAGCAAATTTCCTCTCTCTTTCTCTAGAATCCTCTCTCTTCCTATTTTGTGCTTGAAAGTGAGAATTCTCTACACATTTGCACTAAGACCCTTGACCAAACACCTTCACCTTGAAGCTGAGGTTCTTAGAGGCCTTGTTTGAGTTCATAAGGCTGGTTTTAGCTCAGAACTATTGTTGTTTGTTGCTGTGCTTCAAAGGTATAATACTGTACCTTGTAAGCTTTGTTCTAGTTGCTTGCTTTGCCATCTTTTTACACTATTTTTGGCATGGTTTTCAACTACAAAAAACTCTGATTTTTAGGCCTTAACATGTTGGTTTGAGCCTATTTTGTGTTAGGGGATTATCTCTCCATTTTATTCCTTAGCTTGTGAGCTTCTTGCATCATCTTTTAACATGCTAAAGTCAAAATTTTTGGCCCTTTAAACCACTGAATTCCAAGGGAATTTTAGTGGTAAAAACTTGGTTTTGAGGTCCAAAATAGGAGGGGGTGGCCTCCCCTCCTTGTGTCTTGTTTGCAAGTGTAGATAGACCAACATGTGAGCATGTTTTTCTACCTTTTTTGTGACTTGATCTCAGCATGTTTTAGGCTTTGATTTTGCATGATATAACTCTGTTTTGAGCTATCTTGGTCATATGAGCCTTGTATTGCATAGTTATAGTGCAAGTGCCTTCACTAGCTTAGTGATTTAAGGCCTCTAACATGTTTTGCTTGAGAGGATTGCATGTTGTAGCATCATGTAGCATGTGATTTCAGTGTGTATAGCTTTGTGACGCTCTCACTTATTTCACTCTTTCATTGCTTTTGAGAGTTGTGCCTTGAGCTTTGTTTGTAGCCTAACATGTGAGCATGTTTTTCTTGCCTTCTATGCTTCAATCTCAGCATGTTTTAGCCACTGTTTTGGCATGTCTTAGCTCTGTTTTGAGTTGGTTTGATCATTTGAGCTTGATATTGCAAGCCTCTAGTGTAGTGCTCTTCACTAGTTTGGTGTTTTTGGCTTTTGAACATGTTATGCATGTGTTGCTTGCATGTTGTAGCACTATTTTTCATGTCATTTCAGCACTGAAAATTCTGCAACCTTCCTCTATTCTTCACTTTTCAATTTGTTTTGAAAGTAGTCTTGAGCCCCTTGTTGGCTTGAGTGTGAACTTGAGGCTCTCATGCCTAATGGTTTTAACCTTCCCTTGAGGGTTCCTCCTAACCAATAGCATGACGCCTCTTTCATGCTCAAGGCACTTGTGGCTTAGGCCATCTTTCTAATTAGAGGACTTTCACATTGGACTTAATCGGTTAAAGGATTAATCGGTAATGTAAAATGTGTAAACAAAATGAGCAAGGTAAAACATGAATTGGAACAATTCGATGATTGTGAGTTTTAGGGTCATTTTCAATTAGCACACCTTATGTTTGCATGTTTGCATCATTCATTTGTTTTGCATGCACCGGGCTCGGCGCATCATTCAAACTGCATCTTATTTCAATACTTCTTTGAATATGTGTATCAAATTGTTGCATTCATATGCCATCTTAGATAGCCGAGCCTATTAGTTGCATTATTGCATGTGCTACATTAGGCATTTTAACATAGTTAGGATCATGCATTGTTTCTAACTAGCTTTTGTTTTAGCTTGGAGTACTCTGTAAGTTTTACGTTTTAGCATACTTGTATGAGTGTGAGTGTTGCCATGATAGCATGCTTGCTATGAGGCTATTTGCTTATATCATTAACTACATGAATGCCTGTGGATGAAGGCTTGGTTGCTTGAATTGGAACAATTCGATGATTATGAGTTTTAAGCCCACTTTGCGAAGTGGCAAAATCATATTTTAAGCCCACCCGAGGGTGGCAAATCCGCGTTTTAGCCCACTTGAGAGTGGCACCTCCAAACCATTTTCGAAAACAAACATGAGTTGTTTTGTTCCAATTCTCGCGACTTAGTCTATACTTGCTCGTGTGTGCGTCACATAGTAAAGTTAGATTAATAACCGGATAAGAATACATGAGGTTTATAAAACAACATATCATGATTAGTAGAGGCCAATCCTTTGATCGGTCGAGCGGGGGTGCTCATTTCATGACCTTCCCCTCTCGTACCCAAGTTCCCGAGCTGAGGCAACTTTGGTGATGACGTACACGTGGCCTTTGAAACGAGTCAGGGTTTCCTAAATTTCATAAAATAAAATATTTAGGTGATGATTCTGTAATCTGGCAAAGCAGTCCAGTCTTGGCATTATTTGATTTAAAATTGATTTTCCAAACGATTTGCCGAATTTGGAATCTTTGTGTGGTTATCAGTCTCACATTGTACTTTGTGAGATTAGATTCAGAACCGTGACAGGAGTCTGAACTGTAGGAGATTAATTCGCGCCTCTCCGGAAAGGGGGTGCAAGTCGAGTCTACAAAGTGATATACCTGTTTGAATGCCCCTATGGATGAAGGCCTTTCGCTTAAATTCGAATGAATTGATTAATGTACAAAACCAGCTCGTTTTTTCCAAGTGACATGTATTCAAAACACTTTTCCAAAACAAACATAAAATCAATGCGTTCCAAATTTTGCGAATTGGTTTATACTTGTGTGCTGACCTAGTAAAAATAGCATAATAATCGGAACAAGAGCATATAATATAAATAAAAATCACATCATGATTAGTAGAGGTCGATCTTTGATCAGGCGAGTGGGGTGCTCAATTCATGACATTCCACTCTCGTACCTAAGTTCCCGAGCCAATACATTTTGGTGATGACGGATAAGTGGCCTTTGGCATGAGTGTGGGTTTCCTAAATTTTCCAAAAATATTTAGGTAGCAACTTTGAAATCAGGCAAAGTAGTCCATTGTTGGCATTTGATTCAAACATCGATTTTCCAAAAAGAATTACCGGATTTGGACTCTTTTTGTGTTTTCACTATTTCACATTGCACTTGCGTAATCAGATTCAAAACCACGGGAGTCCGAACTGTAGAGCTAGTCGTATCTGAAAGGAGCACGAAAAGCAAGCTACACATGTCTTCATAGGACTACGGGAAAACATTTTTTTTTTTTTGAAATCTTGTAATAAAGCGACTAATCACTCGTGCTCTTCTGAAGACAATGTAGAACCAATTTGGATTGAGCCAGGATCTCAGTACTCGTATTAACTGAAACAATCTCATCTATAAAGGGCTTAACACGCCTTTCTTTCTTCTAGTCGATCAAATTTTGCAAATCCCGAGGAATTTCTTCCTCTTCATTTTTATCAGCGTTTTGGAAAAAGTTTTGATAACCGTAGTTCAAGGCAATGAACTAAATGCAATATATGACACTTTTATAAAAGAAACTTCAACCCAGTGGTGACAATAGACAAAACAAAAAACCAAAAAAAAAAAAAAAAAAAGGAAAAGGAAAAATCAAGAGAGGATAGTGGTGGGGCCGGATTTCCACTCCCAAAAGCAATAGATTATGACTAGCTTAGACTGACTTTGAACCTAAAATCAAACTCAGACTCACTACTCAATTCGAAACTTAAAATAGAACTGTGGCTCACCTTTTTCGTGCCCCCTTTCGGAAGTTTGAAAGAAAAGCCCTACAGTTCAGACTCCCGCAGTTCTGAATCTAATCTCACAAGTGCAATGTGAAATTGATAAACACCAAAAAGTCCAGATCTGGCAAATCTTTTGGCAAATTGATTTTGAATCAAATTGCCAAAAATGGACTGCTTTGCTAGATACAGAGTCACCACCTAAATATTTTATTTTGGGAAAATTTAGGAAACCCATGACTCGTGCCAAAGGCCACGTGTCCGTCATCACCAAAGTTGCCTCAGCTCAGGAATTCAGGTACGGGAGGGGAAGGTTCATGAATTGAGCACCTCTGCCTAGCCTGATCAAAGATCGGCCTCTACTAATCATGATATGATTTTTATGTACATTATGTGCTCTTGTTTCCAGTTGTTAAGCTAGCTTTACTATGTGATGCGTACAAGAAAGGATAGACTAGTTTGCCCAAATTGGAACAATTCAACTTCATGTTTGTTTTTTACAAAAAGGGTTTGAATTTGCCACTCAACAAAGTGGGCTTAAAATTGTGAATTTTCCACTAGACATAGTGGGCTTAAAACGTACATTCATTGAATCGTTCAATTCAAGCAACAAGCCTTCATCCACAAGCATTCAAACAGTTTTATCAAGTAAGAATTTTAGCCTCATGGCAAGCATGCTAGACATGGCAATCACTCACTCATGCAAGTATGCTAAAGCACTAAAAACTCACCTAGTACTCCAAGCTAAGAAGATATGAGTTAGAAAAATATGCATGATTCCTAACTATGCAAGATGACTAATGCAACACATGAAAAGAATACAATTAATAGGCTCGGCTACTAATATGGCATATGATTCATTTAAATAGCTTGCGGTTAAACACATATTCAAAGAAATGTATTGAAATGGCAATGCAGTTTGAATGATGCGCCGAGCCTCAATGCATGCAATACAAGATGAATGGATATAAGCATAAGGTATGCTAATTGAAATATGTCCCTAATCTAACCATCAAAAGTGATTAAATAAAAGGGAGAAAGACGTGGGGTTAGAAGACATACACATTATTACATTTTGCTCTCATGAAGAAGAGTCCGAATGAATAAGCACACTAGCTAACTAAACTAAGCTAATTAATCTAACTATTACAAAACAAATAAATAACTAGCTAAACTAATTAACTAATTATTACAACACTTGAATGAACTAACTTGTAAGCTAACTAATTAAGTTACAACACAAATGTAAGCAAACTAACTAATTAAAGTCTCTAACTACTTTGCCACTACTCTGCCTCAGGAAATGGAAGATGCACATGCTCGGATATCACCCTAAAAGACCTCCGTTTTGCTCCCGAAAGCCTCTGTTTGCAGAGTCGAACACTTCCAGAACCATTTTGCTGCACCTTACCAACATTCTGCTGAGGTTTGCATCAATGACTAGCCGACCACTAGTAAAGACTGGTGGCCATCTGCCGACCATCAATGGTGTTCTGCCGGCCACCTGCCAGCCATGGATAGTGGCCTGCCAGCCACTGATGCACTGGTTCAACTTGCTGCAACAAAGAACAAACAGAGCAAAAATAGGGTATTCCCATAGATTGTTTACACACCTCACCCCTCCTTTTCATGAACAAATCCAAGGAGTTGTGAACTTAAGCCACAAACCACCAACTCAAGCAATTTCATTGCATGATGGCTTGTGATTCAAGAAGTGCAAATTCAATAAATGCAAAATGAGACACAAACCTCCTCCCTTTCATAAAAGATCAAGGGAAGAAGTTGAACTTGGAGACTTGGATCATTTCATCACTAGCAAGTATGAAATGGTCCAAGTTCCATGTGTTCAATTAACGTCCGATTGAACACATCAAAACACAACCAAATTCTTATCTTGGCTCACTTTTAATCCCAAGTTTTAGTTACTCATTTTACTTTACCAGCCATTCCTTAATCCAATTAAGTCCAAAAGGTGAGTTAAAGTCCTCTAATGGAAAGAAAAGCTCAAGACACAAGTTGCTTTGGGTATGAAAGAAGTGTCATACCGTTGGTAATGAACCCCCTAAGGGATTAAACCATTAAGTATGAAACCTCCATTTCACACCTAGGCACACAAGTGACTTGAAACCACTTTCAAAGCAAAATGAAAAACCAAGAAAGGGGGGGGGGGGGAAGGTTGCAGAGGTGATTAGTGCTAAAATTAAGTGTGAAAAGCACCAAAAACATGCAATCAACTCAAACAAGTGGTGTCTAAAGGCCTAAGACACCAAGCTTGTGAGGACTATTACACTACAAGCATGCAAAACAAGACTCAAATGCAACAACCAACCCAAAACAGAGTTAAAACGGCCTAAATCAAAGGCTAAAACATGCTGGAATTAAGCTACAATAAGCTAGAAAAATAAACTAAAGCATGGCACCAACTAAGCTAGCAAACAAGACACAAGGAGAGGAGGCTAACCCCTCTAAATTTGGACTTCAAAACATGATTTTTACCACTGAAACACCCTGAAAATCAGTCTTTAAAGGCCCAAAAAAAGATAGTTTGAAAATGGGAAACAAAGGTGAAATGGCCTTAAAAATAAGGAATAAAGAGGCATGAACCACCCCCTAATCTCAAATGGCCAAAAGCACCAATTTCAGCCCATAAAAATAGGTTTTTTTACAACTCAAAAACAGCCCAAAACAATGAAAGAAAGATAGGAATACAAGTATGTAAAGCAAACCTACAAAGCTGGTATCATACCTCTTGAGTATAAGAGTGATTCCAAGCAACAATTTCAAGCAAATATCGTCTTCTAGAGCTTAAACCAAGCTCACGAACACCTCAACTCAGAGATGAGAGGATTTGGTTAAGGGTGTATAGGCAAGAGTGTAGGAATTGTAGGCAAAAGTGTAGAAAATTTGTAGAGAGAGAGAGAGAATTGTAAAGAGAGAGGGGGTCCCTATATATAGAAAACATGAAATCTATACAAGAAGATCCAACCCTCCACGTGTGGACAGATGCAAGCATCTATGCAAACAGCTGGCACAGCTGGTATAAAATATTTGTAGAAAACACTGGTGGCCAACCATCAGTGATGGCCAACAAGGCACATCAATGGCTAGAAGACAAGAAATGATGGCCAACAACCTCCAAGGATGGCCGACAGGACACCAGAGATTACAGGATGGAAAGACCAAGGCATGGTAAAAAAAAAGAGACAAAATGGATACAGGGTTTGAAAGGCTCAAAGCTGTGGCATTCCGCTGAGGACTTTGAGTGCTCGGCGAGCAAACAGACTCATCATTGGATGTACCTGCAAGGACATCCAAGTCTTTAAGGGCCGTCAAAAATGGGGTGTCTACAAGAACCATTCTAAATAGTTAAGTGCAAGCCATCAACCGCACCTAGAAACTTTGTGCAATTCAAAAGTGGTCCACCCCCAATCACAGAATCGGTCACAATATCCATCGAGTTTACTAGTCCTACGCTAGTCTTAAGTTCTATCACAGATTCAGCCAGTGCCAGACCCAGAATTTTTCCCATGCTTCTTTGCATCTTGATCATTCCATGGCTCGAGAAAACCATAAAGAGAGAAATGAATGCCCGTGAGAATATCTGCCATAATATCCAATTCTAGCTCCAAATCATCTGCCACCACAGGGTTTTGGGGTTTTGGCTAGAGTCGAGGTGCATATCTCATGAATAAATTAGTACTCTTTGGAATTAGCACCTCGATGGAAAGGTGTGAAAGGTTGAAAGTGGGTGGTAGTGTACGGATGAGGTTGAGTTAGGAAGATAGTAGAGCTTGTTCATGGGGTAGCAATGGGTTGGAGGTGGCCTTGGCTCTTTGGAGTTGAGGTAGAGCTATGGTTTTGCTGTCGATAAGATCTTGAATCGCATGTCATACGGGAAAACAACAATCAGTCTCATAACCATGTTGTTCATGAAAGGCGTAGTATTTATTGGGGTCACGTCTGGCTGATAGAATATCAGGGAGAGGTCGAGGATCAAAGAGCTTGAGGTGCCCTTTTTCTACTAAGATTTCCATGGCACAAATTGGAGACATGTGGAGCGGATGAAACGGTTTATTTGGAGGTTGGGTTGACTTGGTTGTTTGTGGGCTAGTGTTAGCGAAGGGATTGGCTGTTTTGGCAGTGGTGGCAATGACTGTGTTGATTTCTGAAGGTATAGATTTGGCAGCTATGCTACTACTGGGAGTAGCATTGGAACTGCAAGTAAATGTTTTTCTCACGGGCTCATTTCCTTCTATAATGATTCACTATTTGATAGCGTCCTCAATTTGAACCCCAATCTCATAAAGGTCCTTGAAGTTGAAGAGTGAGAGAACTATCATCTTCTGTAATAATCTTCCATGCAAATTCTTAACAACCATACAGACTTGCTCTTTTGCCAAGGGCCTGTTTGTCATCATGGTTTCCTTTTCCCTCTACCTGGCGATAAATACCATGAAGCTCCCGTTGGGCTTTTGTTAGGTCGCCTCCAGTTCTCGAGTGGTTATTTCAATTTGTGTATTATAGGAGTATTGTGTGAAAAATGTTTCAGCGAACGCCTCCCAATTTTTCTTGACTGAATCATCTTACTTGGTGTACTAAATAATAGCCACTCTGTAGACACCCCATTTTTGGCCGACCTTAAGACTCAAATGTCATCGATTGAGCGCTCGGTGATTGCGCATGTTGTGCTCGTTTCGAGGTTTCGGAGTTTTGGCTGAGAGCCTTGCCTCCGGGCCTCTGAACTCTTTGTGCTTTGGCTCGGTTTGTGGACCGAATCTTGTTTTCTCTTCCCAGAGGGAGGGAGAGGTCTTGTAGACCATCTCTTTGTGGTTGTAGGCCACTTTTCCCATTTGGAGACTAGTTTTCGATTTTCGGAGCCTTCGGCCGCGCGCCTTGTCTCGGGACCGCTTAACGTTCTCCGTTTGGCGTGATTTTTGAACCACACCTTGTTTCCTTGGCCTAGAGGGCCACTGTGGTTTAGGAGACCACTTTTGTGGTCGCAAACCACTTTTGGTGCTTGTTAGCTAGTTTTCGAGGCTCCCGGCTGCGTGCTTTGCCTCCTGAACTTTCGTCTTGCATCCGTTTTGGTTTGTTTTTGGTAAAAACCTTGTTTTCCTTGTTTGGAAGGTGGTACAAGGGTGGGAGACCAGTTTCTCTCCCTGCAAACCACTTTTCTTCCTGCCAACCAGTTCTCTGGTCTGACAACTGGTCTCCCTGATCTTTTGGCCATCAAAAGTGGTCGGCAACCACACCATTTGCTTGTTTTCATGCTCTGGACCCTCTCCCACCATGGCCGACCAGTTTTTTGTTCTGAGAGACCACTTAAAGTGGTCGGCCGACCACTTTAAGTAGCTAGCCGACCACTTTAAGTGGTCGGCTGATTTTTGTCGCCTTTTTGGAGATATTTTGGGCCAGCTGTCACAGCTGGAGAGCACTGGAGCCATCCTCCATACACGTGTATGGAGGGATGGCCTTGAACCTTAGCTTCCCCAAGAAGCTTTGCTTTTGGTTCTCTATAAGAGAGAACCACCCCCTCCCTCCTCTAGATTCAGAATTTGGAGGTTTGAGATATACATACACTCTTGTATCTATATCTCCTTGTTTGTTCTTATTTTGTGCCTTAAAGTGTAGTTTTGTCTTACTTTAACACACAAACACACACTCAAACACCATTCCTTAGTTGCTGAGGTGCTTAGGAGCTGGTTTTGAAGTTTTTGGTTTGGTTTGAGCTCGGAAAAGTTGTTGGAGTTGCAGCTTTAAAGGTGGTCTTCAAGGGTGAGCCTTTAACCTTTTAAACCCCCATTCTTGCTTAAGCTTTTGGACCCTTTGCATGCTGTTTTAAGACCAACTTCCTACTGCAAAAAGTTCTGATTTTTGGTCCTTAAAATCTTTGTTTAAGGTCACTTTTGTATTTGGGGTTGTTTACCCCCTATTAGGCCTTGTTTTGAGCCATCCCTCTAGGCTCTTGTTGTAGTCTTTGCATGACCTTTCTACCACTGAAATCCAAAGGATTTTCAGTGGTGGAAAGGTGGTTTTGGAGTCCTAAATAGGAGAGGGTCATCCCCTCTCCTTGTGTCTTCAATACTTGCTTTGAATGCCTCATGTTTGAGCATGTTTGTTAAGCTTATGTTGGCCATATCTTAGCTTGTATTTGGGGTCATTTTGCTATGGCATGCTACTGTTTTTACTTGGTTTAGTCACTCCATGCATGCCTAATAGACTTGTAGTGTAAATCTCACAAACTAGTCTTGTATGCTTCATGAAGTGGCATGTCATTCTAGCTTGTTTTGTTTCCATTTCAGCATGTTTTTGGTGATGTTTTACCATGTCATACCTCTGTTAGGATTTGGTTTGGTCACCTCTTGCATGCCTCATGCACTTGTAGTGGAATTCCATGAAATAGCCTAACATGCATCATGCTTTAACATGTCATTCTAGCATGCTTTTGGCTTAACTTCAAGAAGCTTTTGTCCATGTTTTAGCATGCCCTAGCTCTAATTTTGGTTGTTTTGGCCATGCATGACTTGCTTTGTATAGCTATAGTGCATTCTAGCTTGTTAGCTTTGTGTATCAAGTCCACTAGCATGCCTTACTTGGACTATTTGAATGATTTGGCATCATTTATTATGTGATTTCAGTCCATATTTCATGGTCATGCACTTGCATTTTTTGCTCATTCAATGCGTTGGAGGGTTTGCCCTTTTATGCCTTAACATGAACCATTGCGTATGCCTTCATGCCTTAGCTTGCGAGCCATCATTTCAATGTGTTTTTGGGATTATCTTGCCATGATATAACTCTAATTTTTGTTGGTTAAGTCATTCTGTGCTTGGTCTTAATAGGTGTAGTGTAATCCACCTTATTTGCCTTGTATGCATCATGCCTTATGCCCTTCATGATAGCTTGTTTTGGCTTCCTTCCATGCATGTTTTAGTATCATTTTGACATGTTCTAAGACTGTTTTGGATTGCCTTTGCCATATCCTTAATGCTTTGTATAGCTGTAGTGCAATTGGCCTTGCTAGCTTTGTGTTTTGTTGACTCATGCATGCTATCTTTGAGCTATTTAGATGATTTGGTATCATTTAATACTTCATTTCAGAGCTTATAGCATTGCCATGTTCCCACTTCTTTCATGCTTTGAATGCCTTTAAGTGTTGTGCATTGTTGCCTTACTTATGGCCTAGCATGTATGCCATCTTGCCTAAGCCTTTGAGCCTCCATCTTAGCATGCTTTGGTCCATGTTTTGACCTACTTGAGCTCTGTTTGTGGTTGGTTCATGCATATGTGCCATGTATTGCATGCCTCCATTGTGGTCCTCCTTATTAGCTTTCATGCTTTAGGACCTTTGCATGCCATGCTTGCTTTGTTCAAATGATTTGGCATCATTTCTTACCTCATTTCAGTGCACTTAGTGTTGCTGCACTTCCACTTTTGTCACTCTTTGAGCACTCTTGAGAGTTGTGCTCTTAGGCCTACTTGGTAGGCCAAGGCATGTGCATGTTTGCCTTGCCCCTTTTGTGCCTTTGTTTTGGTGTTAATGGCCACTGATTTGGACATGATTGAGGTCTACCCCTTTTGGTTTAAGTCCATTGAACATGTTTATTTGCATGTTGCTTGCATGCTTATTGTACATTGCGTTGTGTATGCCATGTAGTTCTTTGCATTGTGTATGCCAAGTAGTCCTTTGCATTGTGCATGTCCCTAGCATTGATAAGTTGCCCTTGTTGCATTACATTGTGCATGCATGCATTACATTGTGTTTAGAATCTTATGTTGTTCATTGCATTGTGTATGCCATGATTATCGCATTGTGTATGCTAGTTGTCATTTAGCATTGTGTATGCTAGTTGTTGTTCTTAGCATTGTGCATTGTGCATGCCATTAGCCTTGTTAGGTTGTTCATGTTGCATTGCATGTTTGCATGCTTGTCCCTTGCATCTTTTTCACATGCTTGTTTCATAGCATTGCATGTTTGCATGCTTGAATAGCATTGTGCATGCCATGTTATGTGTTGCATTGTGTTTGGAATAGGTGTTAGTCCGAACATGGGAAATGAGGGACGTTTCGTACTTGAAGTGATGAAACGTGTCTCAATTCTCGGTCGCCGACACTCTTGATCACACATGATAGAGTTAGAGGCTTTATATGTTTACTTGTGCATTCATTTTCATATTGAATTGTGCAACTTCACCTCTCGGCCATCATGCATTGAAATGCGCGATTTGTGGCCCGAGGGTCGAGAACCACACTCTCTTGAGCTCATGAAATGATAGGGAGGGTGGTTGTGCACACATACCTTGCAAATACATTGCCATGCCCTTTCTTGCTCTCTGTTGCAGAAAAATGGAGTCTGGCAACAACAACTGGTTGGCCGACCAATAAACTTGGATGGCCGACCACTTTTTCTGGTTTTCAGTACAGAAAGTGGTCGGCAGGTGGTCTCCTTCCTCAACAATTGGTCGGCCACCCTCCCACAGGTTCCCATGGTAGAGTTTAAGCTTTCTGGAGCTTGGTGCAAGTTTCTAAGAACAGTTGCAAACAGAGGCAAGTTAGGGCATCGCGACGAATTTCCGAACGAGGCGACCGGGCATGCATGCATTCTTCCCTCTGAGGGCACCTCTGTTTATTGCTTTATTTAGCTAATGTGATTAGCTAGTTTATGCTTTGGCTTGTAATTTAAGTAGTTAATGCATTTAGCTGCTTAATTGTTTTGTAACAGTTAGTTAACTATGGTTAGTTATAGTTAACTAGCTTCATTGTGATGTAATAATTAGTTTAATTAGCTTAGATTAGCTAGTTAGCTGCTTATTCGGTCCCTCCGTCGAGAGGGCCAACTGTTGTAATAAGCGTGCGTGTGTGTGATGCATGTCTTCCAATCCCCATTTCTTTCTCCCTTTTACTTAACCGCTTATGATGGTTAGTTTTAGGGCATATTTTGTTTAGCATACCTTATGCTTGCATGCGTGCATCCATTTATCTGTTTTGCATGCGCCGGGCTCGACGCATCATACTAACTGCATTGTATTTCAATTCCTATTTGAATACATATACCAAGTTGCATTTCACATGCCATCTTAGAATAGCCGAGCCTATCTTAATTGCATTCTTGCATATGTTGCATTAGCCATCTTAACATGAACTAGGATCATGCATGATTTCTAACTAGTTCTTTGTTTTGGCTTGGAGTACACTGTGAGTGTTTACGCTTTAGCATACTACATGTGTGTTATTGACTGCCATGAAAGCATGCTTGCCATGAGGCTAACTGCTTATTTGATATAACTGCCTGAATGCCTGTGGGTGAAGGTTGGATTGCTTGAATTAGAGCAATTCATTAAAATCCACGATTTAGCCTACTTGCGAGTAGCAAACTCCAAACCATTTTCAAACGAATATGCAATGTTTTGTTCCAAATTAGGCGATCTAGTCTATACTTGTATGTTGTGCGCATCACATAGTAAGATTAGCTAATTAATCGGAATAAGAGCACTTGTGTTTTCAAAAACAAAATATCATGCTTAGTACAGGCCGATCTTTGATCGGGCGAGCGGGGGTGCTTATTGCATGACCTTCCTTTCTCGTACCCAAGTTCCCGAGCCGAGGCAACTTTGGTGATGACAGACACGTGGCCTTAGGCACGAGTCAGGGTTTCCTAAATTCCCCCAAAATAAAATATTTAGGTGGCGACTCTGTATCTGGCAAAGCAGTCCATGTTTGGCACTTCTTTATTAAAATCAGTTTTCCAAAACGATTTGCCGGATTTGGACTCTTTGGTGATTTATCGATCTTACATCACATATTGTGAGATTAGATTCAGAACCATGACATTGAGTCCGAATTGTAATAGCTCGGAACAAAACGAGATTCGCGCCCCTTCGCGCGCGCAGATGTCGAAGAGTTCACAGGAGCGCGTCTACATGCTCCTAATATGGTTCTTTCAAACAAGGAAAACTTTTGAGCCCAAGATAAGCCCATCGGCTTTTAAATGTTTGAAAAGAGGTGGATATGAACCATAGGGTCACCAGCCCATCAAATCTATTTATATGTGGCATCTTGAACCGCTTAGGAAACCTTACAGTCATTTTTGTAAACCCATCCTCGATGTCCAGAATGGAGTTTATCCCCTGTGATTTCTAGAACATTTTTTCTAATTTGGATATTTTTAGTATAGCCGGGTCAACTTCATTCGTATCCGTGGGGAAAAGTCCTCCCATTGGCTTAAGATCTTCTTGTAACTTAGGTTCATGAAGTTCCTCAACTGGGGGAGATGGTTCCAGATCCGAATGAATCACTGGAGATGGTTAAGATGTAAACGCCCCAGATAGGTGTTGCAATTCGGCAAGAGCCTCATTGTTGGCAGCAACCCTGTTGGTAAGAGCATCCATGCTTTGTTGAAGGGACAAAAGCATGCTTGCTATATCTATTGTAGATTGATCTATTACTATATCTATCACTACTAGAGGTGGATCCATCACAAATTCTAAAAATTCCGCCTTGAGAGGTACTGACTATGAGGTTTTAATCCTTCTAGTTGTAACTGGCAGCAGAGAAACTAGCACTGGCTGTCCCTGAACCAAATTTGTCTACCAACACGAGTCCACAAAACTTAGGGGATATTAGACCGTTCTTAAGCTATAATGCTACGACTTCCTAGCAAAACAAAAAACGGAACTCCTAATCAAAATTTCAGCATCATTTCGGCTCAAATGATCATTGCTAAAGCTGAACTCAACCCCACAAAGTGAAATGCCTGAACCACTCATCTAAATTTGAGAATCCCTGTATAGATCCCATATATTACACATAGCACATAGCAAGAAAGAGAACAAACACCCCTATGGGGGGTAGGGTTACCCTGTCCTATCTTTGAAATGATCTAGGGCTTCACTATTTAAACAAGCGGTATCATACATCCTAGAAATAGGAGAGCATATTGTCCTAATTTTGGAAGGTACTATGGCTCACTATATATACAAGGTCAACACTACTCTAGAGGTCAAGATGACATCACGAAATAGCCCTTTGGTTAATAACCGGTTAAGATCCTAAGAAGTCAGAAAAGTAAATATAGCCTCTCTTTGAAATCCGATAACCTTAGATAGCGGAGCTACCTTTTTGATAGATCTTAAAAAGTATTAACGCAAGGTCTCAAAAGTAACGTGAAAATATGTATAATGTCACGAAAAGCTTACATGTGCTCCCACTAATATCTGGGCAATGCAGGGACTTTAAGTGCATCAACGCATTCAAAGCAATGAAATGAACATATAATTGAAAATAAAAGTCATATCATGTAGATCAAGTCAAGGTTCCATAAAATCTCCAGCAGAGTCGCCAAAAACTGTAACATCGCATGGGGGGTACCCGCGTGCGTTAAACAGGTTGGACCCTTGATTTCTTTGATCTAGTCTCACGAGTGCAATGTGAAACATAGATGAAAGTCCCAATCTGGTAACTTTTATAGAAAATCCATTTTATGATTGCATCACCAGATCTTAGAGTCGACACTTAATATTTTGGAAAATTTAGGAAATCCGTGACTCGTGCCAAGGCCACTGTTCATCGTAATCAAGGATGCTTAGCTTAAAACCTTAGGTATGAGAGGGGAATGTCATTAATTGAGCACCCCTACTCACCTGATCAAAGATCGACCTCTACTAAACCGTGATATGAATTTTATTAACTTTATATGTCCATATTCCAATTATTTAATAAATCTTAAAAATTACTATGTGAAGCAAACAAGTATAGATTACATCATTCATTTTGGAACAACTTGATTTCAGGTATTTTGCAAGAGTTTTGAAGATGTACGACTTAAAGAAATTGAGTTTACAAACATGAAAATTAACATCATTCAAAATTAAGCAACACAATCTCCATCCACCGGCATTCATAAAGATATATCATATAAGAAAGTAGCCATATGGTAGGATGCTTAAACATAGCATGTGCGACATTTTGTTCCAGGTGTTACGAGCATCCAGCAGTATTGCAAGTCAGGGCGGACCGCTCGAACGAACTAATGGTCGCTTAAGCGATGATGCAGAGCCCCCAGTATCTCATTTTGTAGACAAAAGTACTAAGAGGCGTTGTTCACCGCTCGAGTGATGAAAAGACCGCTCGAGCAGTCTGCGTGAAATCAGCTTTTTAAAAAGGGACCTTCCAGATCATTTCTCCATCTTTTATTTTCTATCTTCTTTCCCCAATCTCTCACTCTAAAAAACCCTAAATTTCTAACCCTAATACTTTTTATTTCACTAAGATCCAAGTCTAAATCGCTTGTAAGAAGAGAAGTATAAGTGAAGATCTTTCTTTCTGCTAATTAGATTTCATCTTTGCGAAGGATCCTCCTAGAAGTCTAGCCTTCTTGCTCTTTGCTTGAGGTAGGGTTAATTTTAACCTAGTATCTCTTTGTTTTGAAGATGTTTCTATGGTATTGTTGTGACTTAAGATTTAATTTGATAATTGACTGGATTAAACTCTTATTTAATAAAGGGGGACATATTACTCAACTTTTATTAAAATTCTTCAAAATCTTTCTATGAAATATGTTTTTTAATGTTAAGAAAATACACATACATGAAGAAAGGGAGAAAGCCTCAAATTGATAAACCCTTAATTCCTAATTTGAGTGGAGAATGGTATTTGGAATGAAATTTCCTTAAAATTCTTGGAATTTTGTGAATACTCAAGAGATGGAACATATGGATATTGTCGTGGTGTTGAAATTGTAATTAGGGGATTGATGCTTCTTGAATGTTATAATTTTCTTTTATCTCATATAATGTGAAATGCTTGTTTACTTGGAACAAAGTTCAGTAAAGTGGTGAAGTGAACATGAGTCAGGGTTAAGAGTCAGTTTTGAGAATGTGGTGTTGTGTTGGTACCCGCGTGGGGAGTCAAGGTGCCCAATTGCCCTTCCTACATTTATCGCGCAGACGGTGTGGGAAAATATTTTTTGGTGTCCACTGGTCCTGCCGTATTGTAGTCGGCAAAAGTGGGAAAATGGATGATTTTAGGTGCCCACATCTTGTCGTATAAGAGTTGGTAAATGTGGGGATAGTATTAAATGGAAGTGAATTGTGTATGTGGTTTGGAATCTTGTAAGGGACTCATGGTGCATTTCTCTTTCTAATGTTGTGAACGGTTTTGTGTGGGATAGAAGTGTACTTTACCTAATTGGTTATTATCAATATTGATTATTCTATGTTGTTTTAGTTATAACGGTGCCATGTGCTTGTTCAAATGATTAGATGATTAGTTAAAAGTATTCCTACTGGGCATATAGCTCAATCCTATCTGATTTTTTGAGAACTGGTGACACACCACTACAGTGACTTGAAGTTTGCACTTTTATTTTGCAGGGAAGTTGGGTCGAAGAAATTTAACTTTAGAAGTGTTGAGTTTTTTGTCAAGCATTGTAAATCTGTTTCGTTGTATTAGACAAAAGCTTAAAAACTTTTATATGCCTTAATGGCAAAATTCTTTTGTATAGTCTTCTAGCTTATTGAACTTACCCAAGGACGTGGAGTGAGATTAATGTGTAAACATGGAATTGTAAGTTTTGAACTTCAGTTCAATGAGAAAGAGGACTTTGTTGTATTATGCTATGCAAGGTTGTGGTATATCCTTGTAAGAAATTTCGGGGCGTTACAAATTGGTATCAGAACTAGCCAGGTTTTAATACCTTGGGCTCATGGGAAGTGACGTTTGTCACAATAGGTTTACTGGGCTAGGATGGGGCGCTTATGTGCTTTGCTTGTCATGTATGTTTATGTGGCTATGTGGGTATGGGGTTAAGCTTCTAGGATACGACTTGCGCCTATTGCATTCATCAAAATCCTTTTAGAAAGGCATCTGATCAATGTTTTTTCTACTAGGAGGTCCTTGAGTGCCAAGGGACTAGTCGGTATTTTAGGAGAGTAACTCGTTTGTGCTCTATGTGCTTATGTGATACTGTGGTTTGCCGTATATGGTGGAGATCCACGTATTGGTGTATGTTTAACTAGTGTGTGATGTGTGAGTTAGTATGTGATGTATGGATTGTGAGTTAATTTCTCTCTTTGTACCTTGTATAGGATGTCTGGACGAGGAAAAGGTCGTGGTAGACCTCGTAGGGGTAGCCAGGACATTTCGGCTCAACAAGATCTTTCTTCCCTAAGAAAAAAGGATGTGACAAGATGATGCGGCCATCCCTCCGGCCAAAGATGCAATGGGTGCTTTGGCTAGGGAGATGGTAGGGGCTCTTAGGGTGTCCATGGAGATACTCAGAGTCGAGCAAACGGCTAGAACAGTTGAAGGAGAAACTAGAGCTTCCTTTCTAAAAAAGGAGTTCTTTTGTTCTAATCCCACCGAGTTCAGTGGTGGGCCAGACTCGATGAAAGCAGACGAGTGGTTAGAGCAAATTGTGAAATTCTTTGAAATTTTGGATATCCAAGCGGATGAATTACGAGTAACACTAGCAGCTTATCAATTGAAAGGAGAGACCGGACAATGGTGGAAATATGTCAAGAATAAAGTTGAACATACTTGTGAGGCATTCATACATGCTTTCCAAGAGAAGTTCCTCCCTCCTACTTCTAGGGAGCGACTGAGGAAACAGTTTGAGGAGTTAAGACAACTTGATACACCTGTGGCCGAGTTTGAAGCCAGATTCACAAGTCTATCTCGCTTTGTGCCTGAACTAGTAGCAACGGAAGAACGCCGATGCCTAGAATTTGAGAAGAGGTTGAGGCCCAATTAGATTTCATGAATGTGGTAGGCAATATGATTCGTGATTATGATCACCTAGTGGAAGTAACAGCTCATATAGAGATCATGGTGGAGGCGGAGGAAGCAAGACAGAAGTTGAAGATGACAGAACATTGTGGGTGTTTGGGAAGTAGGTTTTTATGTAGGTTTTTTTAGTTGTAGGATATTATTGGATAACAAATTTTTAGTGTTTGAGAAGATAGTTGGGTTTTTTTGTGGTTAGATGTGATGTTTGTGAGAGAAAAAGTGAAATGATTATGGGGTTGGATGTGATATTTTGTTTGGATGTGTTTTTTTTGGTTTTGCAAAACTTTTGTCTTTTAGTGGAAAAAATGAGAAAAAAATTTGGGAACCAAGTTCCCAAACACCACCATTATGAATCCAAGGGTAAGTTGGGAGCCTCTAAAAAGTCTAGGGGTTTATCATCGTCATTTCAGTCACCCCCACAAGAAGCCAAATCTTTTGACTCTGTGATAGATGGAAGTTCAGGGAGCACAGGTCGAGTTCGTGGCGCATGTTATAAATGTGGCTAGTTGGGTCACAAAGCTTCGGACTGCGGACATAAAGTGGACCACAGTCTCAAGCTGCTCGTTCTCAGAATCAGTCATAAAATAGGGGTCAGTCACCATCTTATTATCAGTGTGGTCAACTGGGGCATTTGAAAAAGTTTTGTCCACAGAGAGCAGGGTCTACAAGTATGATCGGATCTCGCCAGTCTGGAGGTTTTCAGATGGGCCAAGGACAGAGACAGTCTTACCAACCAACCCAGTCAGGCTAGGCATTTAAGTCCGTACAGTGGACCACATCTACACAATCGGCACAACAAACTTATACCCATAGAGGTGATTTGGGAGATCAGAGGTCACAAGGAAGAGTAAATGATGTCGCTACTTCAAAGCAGTCTTCAAGACCATCGGTTGTGAGAGGTACAAATCTCATTTTCAATACCTGGGCTAGTGTATTGATTGACACTGGGGCATCTGATGCGTTTATAGCAACTTCATTTGCATCGTTGTTGGGGTTAGAAAGTAAACAACTAAAATCTCCACTTATGGTAGGGTCACATGTTGGGAGTAAGGTCATCTAGACCCAAGGATGTGTAATTGAGGTCGCGGGTCGACAACTTCCTTTTAATTTTGTATTGTTGGATATGTTAGGTTTTGATGTTATTCTCGGCATGGATTGGTTGTCTTTATATCGAGCTATTATAGATTGTTATTGTGGGAGAGTTATGGTGTGCACATTGGGTGGTGATTGTTTTAAATTTCTGGGGGATAGAAGCGATAGATCTTTACTCCCATTGTACTACCCACATGGCCGAGGTGAATTTAGTTCTCTTTTAGCAACCTTTTTAGATAACGGAGGTGGTGTGATCCAAAATGGGTTTCCGATAGTGTTTACGAGTATCCCGATGTCTTTCTTGAGGATCCCACTGAATTACCTCCCCACCAAGAAGTTGAATTCTCTATAGATTTAATACTGGGTATAGCACCTATCTCTTTGTTGCCTTATAGATTTGCTCCAACTGAATTGGTTGTTCTGAAGGAACAGTTGCAGGAGTTGCTAAGTAAAGGCTTTATACACCCTAGTACTTCACCTTAGGGAGCTTCAGCCTTATTTTCTAAGAAGAATGATGGGTCATTGAGACTGTGCATAGATTATCGTAAATTGAACCAAGTTACAATTAAGAACAAATACCCCTTGCCAAAGATAGATGATCTTTTTGACAAACTCAAAGGTTCTTGTTTTTTGAAGATAGATTTAAGGTCAAGCTATCACTAGAATCAAGTTAGGGAGGAGAATATTCCCAAGACTATTTTTCGTACCAGATATGGTCACTACGAGTTCCAAATTATGCCATTTGGTTTAACTAAACCACCAGCTACATTCATGGATTTAATAAACCAAATTTTTCAAGAATTTCTTGACAAATTTGCAGTTGTCTTTATAGACGACATCCTTGTCTATTCTCCTTCCGAAAAAGAGCATGAAGGATATCTTTGTAGTATCTTACAACTTCTTAGGGAGTATCATCTGTATGCGAAATATGAAAAATGTGAGTTTTGGCTTCTAGAAATAAAGTTCTTGGGTCATGTAGTCTCCGGAGATGGAGTTATGGTGGATTCTTCAAAGATAGAGGCAATACAATGTTGGTAACAACCAAAAATCGGTTCCAAAATTCGTAGTTTCCTGGATTTAGCCGGTTACTACTGCCAATTTGTGAGGAACTTCTCTTCAATCGCTTCACCTATGACAAGATTAACTCACAAGGAAGTGAAATTCATTTGGAGTGAAGCTTATAAGAGTTCTTTTCAGAAACTAAAGCTCAGATTGAATACCGCTTCTATTCTTATCATTCCAAAATGTGGCTTGGGGTATATTGCATATTGTGATGCCTCTAAGGAAGGGTTAGGATGTGTTTTGATGCAAGAAGGCAAAGTGGTAGCATATGGTTCACGGCAACTAAAGCCTTACACGAGAAACTACCCGACGCACGATTTAGAGCTTGCCATCGTTGTTTTCGTCTTAAAACTTTGGAGACATTATTTATATGGTGAGAAATTTGAAGTCTTCTCCAATCACAAGAGCCTTAAGTGCCTATTCTCTTATAAAGATTTGAACCTGCATCAGCGAAGATGGATGGAGTTTTGGAGGACTATGACTTTGAAATACACTATCATCTTGGAAAAGCCAATGTTGTGGTGGATGCATTAAGTAGAAAATCTGTAAGTACTATAGCTAGCCTAACGGTAAGGGAATGAAAGATGATGAGGGATATCGATGAATTTGATTTACAACTCCATGAGTCTTCTGAGTAGGCCGTCCTATTCGCCACCGTCGCACAAGCCACACTTGTTGCACGAGTAAGGAAAGCACATCAGACTGATCTAGAAGTGAAGACTATTAAGGGAAGAATTTCCGAGGGAAAATAAGCAAAAGGTTTGAATGTCCATACTGACTCTAGTGTTCATTATTTTGATCAATTGTTTGTACCCATACCCATGAGGGATGAAGTTCTATGGGAGTTCCACCGCTCACGCCTTGTAGAGAATCCAAGAGGCACCAATATGTTCTACGACCTAAGTCGTCAGTTTTGGTGGAGAGGTATGAAAAGGGGTGTTGCTTCGTTTGTGTCTAGGTTCTTAATTTGCTAACAAGTCAAAGCTGAACATCAAAAACCTGCGAGATTATTACAACTTCTTCCAATTGCCGAGTGGAAATGGGAACACGCCAATATGGACTTTGTTATGGGCCTTCCAAGAATGAAAAAGGGTAATGATGCGATATGGGTGATTGTAGACCGACTTACCAAGTCAACTCACTTCCTCGCCATGAGTGTAGGGGACTCTATAGAGTATTTAGCCGAACTTTACATCCGTGAAATTATTCGTCTCCATGGAGTCCCAATGAGTATAGTGTCTAATAGAGACCCTTGTTTTACAGCTAGACTATGGCAGAGTCTTCAAAGTGCTTTGGGTACCCAACTAAATTTCAGTACAACTTACCATCCTCAAACCAATGGGCAATCCGAGCGCACCATACAAATCTTGGAAGACATGTTGAGAGCATGTGTGTTAGATTTCAAAGGGTCTTGTGAAAGACACTTACCTTTAGTCGAGATTGCTTCTAACAATAGTTACCAATCTAATATTGAGATAGCGCCATTCGAAGCTCTTTATGGACGTCCTTGTAGATCACCATTATGTTCGGCGGAAGTAGGGGACTCACCAATGCTTAGGCCCGAATTAGTTTGTGAGACTACAAAGAAAGTAGCTCTTATTTGGAGAAGATTGATCATGACCCTAAGCCGTCAGAAAAGCCATGCTGATCGGAGGCGACAATCATTATCTTTTGAAGTAGAAGACCATGTGTTTTTGAAGATCTCTCCGAGGAAGGGATTGATGACATTTGGCAAGAGTGCAAAGTTATCTCCCCGATTTATTAGCCCTTTTGACATTATTGAGCGGATATAAAAAGTTGCTTATCGTCTTGCTTTACCACCTCAACTCTCTGGGGTGCATAATGTGTTCCATGTATCAATGTTTCGCAAATATGAACCCGATCTCTCTCTTGTGTTAGACTGGATAAAAATTGAAGTTGGCAAAGATGTCTCTTATGAGAAAAGACCGATCCAAATTCTCGATACACGGGAGCAAGTGTTAAGGGATAAGACCATCCCACTAGTCAAAATGTTATGGCGCCATTACAGGGTAGAGGAAACAACTTAGGAGCGAGAGGTTGAAGTCCGTGAAAAATACCCAGACTTATTTCTTAATGTGTGATGTACCCATTTCCTTATTTCTCATTTTATGTGGTACATTATAAGTAAATCACATTTCTTTTCTTCTATTTTTTTTTTTTTCTTCTTTTCCTTGTTATAGTTTATTGTCCATTTAGGGATTGTTAGAGATGAATATATATATAACCTCATTATCATATCTTGGTTTCCGTGTTGAGAATCGACGTAATTTTGGGATGAAATTCCTTAAGGGGGAAAGATTGTGACATTTTATTCCAGATGACTGCCTGAGTAGTGAAAATACTGCTCGAGCAAAGATTGCGAGCACCTAGTAGTTTTGAAGGTCAGGGCGGACCGCTCCAGCGAACTAATGGTTGCTCAAACGAAGATGCAGGGCTCCCAGTATCTCGTTTTGCAAACAAAAGTACTGAGAGCTGTTGTTCACCACTCGAGCAATGAAAAGACCACTCGAGCGGTCTGCGCAAAATCAACATTTTAAAAAGGGACCTTCTTGATCATTTCTTCATCTTTTATTTTCTATCTTCTTTCCCCTTCCTCTCACTCCGAAAAACTCCAAGTTTCTCACCCTGATACTTTTCATTTCACTAAGATCCAAGTCTAAATCTCTTGTAAGAAGAGAAGTATAAGTGAAGATCTTCCTTCCTACTGATTGGATTTCGTCTTTGCGAAGAATCCTCCTAGAAGTCTAGTATTCTTGCTCTTTGCTTGAGGTAGGGTTACCTTTAACCTAGTATCTCTTTGTTTTGAAGATGTTTTTATGGTATTGTTATGACTTAAGATTTAATTTGATGATTGAGTGGATTAAAATGTTATTGAATAAAAAGGGGAAGAAACTGTAGACGTCCCCCGAACGCCCCGGGAGGATGACTCCCGTTCTGTTCACATTGGGTTCACTACAGTTCAAAGGACTCAATTTGCCACGGTTCTAAATCTGAACCAAAGAGTCCAACTCTGGCAAATCGTTTTGAAGGAAAACAGATTTTGAAAAGAAGTGCCAAACATGGACTGCTTTGCCAGATTACAGAGTCGCCACCTAAATATTTTAAGATGGGGAAATTTAGGAAACCCTGACTCGGTGCCGAAGGCCACGTGTCCGTCATCACCAAAGTGATCTTGGCTCGGGAGCTTGGGTACGATCAGGGAAGGTCAGCTATGAGCACCCCCTCTCGCCCGGTCCGAAGACCGGCCTCTACTAACCGTGATATCTGATTTTGAAAACGTTATGTGTTCTTATTCCAATTATTAACCTAGAATTACTATGTTATGCGCACAGCAAACAAGTATAGACTAGATTGCCTAATTTGGAAATAAGCATTGCATATCCGTTTGTTTCGAAAACACTTTGGAATTTGCTACTCGCAAGTAGGCTAAAATACGGATTTCAATGAGTTTTCCAACTCAAGCAATCCAACCTCCACCCACTGGCATTCAAACAGTTCATCTCAAGTAAGCACTTAGCCGCATGGTAAGCATACTGTCATGTCAACATTCACACGCATGCGAGATGCTAAAGCATAAAGACTTACATCGTACTCCGTGCCAAAACAATAAACCAGTTAGCAAACATGCATGACCTAGTTCATGTTAGAATGACTAATGCATCACAAGCAAGGATGTGATTTAGAGTAGGCTCGGCTAACCCTAAAATGGCATATAAGGTGCAATCAGTTGATGCACGTATTCAATTTAGAAATTGAAAATACAATGCAGTTTGTATGATGTACCGAGCCCGGTGCATGTAAACAAATGCATGGATGCACGCATGCATAGCATAAGGTATGCTAAAATAAACGTGCCCTAATCTACCATCAAAGCAGGTAAATAAAAAGGAGAAAGAAGTGGGGGTTGGAAGACATACACACCACTCACCCACACTTATTACAGACTTGCCCTCGCTCGGAGGGACCAAAAGAATATACAAATTAATTAACTACGCAAGCTAATTAAATATTACAAACCCATTAAATTAATCAAATAAATTAATTAATCTAATTAAAGCAGTAAACTGCCTCGAGATGAGGGCCGGATGCAACGCATACTCGGGACTTGCTCGGAATTGCACTGCCATGCTTAGATTGCCTCTGTTTTCCCTGCTCTACTCCTCTGAAAACTGCCAAAGTCTCAGGGATGCCTTTCTGAACACTGGGGATCATCACCGGCTGAATAGAACTTCCATCGGCAGTGAATTGAGCTCATCGGCACTGAATTCATCCACCGGCCATCTATTGACTGCCGGTCGGCACTAAGTGCTGCCGGTCGGCACTGAATGTCTGCAGAACCTGCAACTCACAGCAGCAGAGGGCAAAAACTTGCATGGCAATGTAATTCCAGCAATTTATGCATCAAACACATTCCTTATCATGTTAATGACTCAAAGGAGGATGTGCCTCGATTCTCGGGCCACCAATCACGTATTTCCATGCATGATGGCCCAAAGAACCAAATGTGCACTTTCAATTTCAAATGCATGCAAACCATATAAACAAACAAGGGTGCCGAACCTCTATCATGTTTATCTCAAGAGGCCTAGCATGCATGTCAATGCAATGAAATCCTAAGCATGTTGGCTAGCATGCAATATGGCAAATGCAAGGCGCTTATGTAAGCATACAAGCAAACATGTAAGGCAAGCATGCAAACCAAATAAAAGGTGGACTTAAACATGATCTAGGCAACTCTAACTAGGCCTAAAATCAGTAGCCAAAATGTTAAGTATGAGAGCTAAACACACACGCACATGTACACATGTTAAGGCACACAACTTAGGCATTAAACAAACCACTCTCAAGCACACTTGAAAAGAGATAACATGGATGATTAGCATGCAACATGAGCTCTAAAATCATGTCAAAGTGTGGTGCTAAACCAACTCAAAATAGACCAAACAAAGCATGCAAATGGTCCAAGACTTAAAGCAAGTCAATGAGGCATTGAACTATACTTATGCAAGACAATTATGGCATGCATTAAACAACTAAAAACAGGTTTTTAGCATGTTAAAACAAAGCCAAAAGGCTACTTAGATGGCATCTAAGAGGCTTGAAACCAAAGGCATGCACAATGACCAAAACATGGAGCATTCAATACATGCTTTTAAAGCATTAAAGAGGCAACTAAGGCAAGCATACAAGCACACCAAAGGGACTGAAATGACATGCTAGATGGTTCCAAACCATCAAAATGAGGTAAGCAACACATGCTACACATGCATGCTCAAAGGCTAGCAAGCCTAAAATGCAAAGGGGCTATATAATGCATGCCAAGATCAACCCAAATGACTATGGACAGAGCTAAAACATGTCAAAATAAGCACAAAACATTCACAAATCTAAGCCTAAAACATGCTCAAATTAGGGCTAACAACCTAAGGCATGTTAAGGCAATACAAGGCATTACATGGCAACTATGCTAAGCATGCATAAGGGACCAAAACCAACACATAGCAATGTTAAATCATGATATCCTAAGCATGAATAACAGTCCATATATGCTCAACACACACTCAAGCACAATGTTCCCTCAAGAGGCAAAACTTGCCCTTTTCAAGGACATCAAGGAGAGGGGGTGCCCCCCTCCTTCTTAGGACTTTAAGGCATCATCTTCACCACCGAAATCCCTCAAGATTTCAGTGGTGAAGAGACCCAAACACCAAAATCCCGGATCTCAACAAAATAGCACAAAATGAGTCCTTTTCAAGGCCTAAGGGTGGTCAAACCTCCCCAAAGCACAAAACACTCTTAATAGACAATAAAGAGGACTAAAAAACAGAACTTTTATGTGTTAATCACTAAGCACAAAAATAGTTCTAGGCTATGCAAAAATGGAGTGCAAAAATGGGGTAAAAAGAGGGAGTTTCTCACCCTTGTTGACCACCTTCACAAAGGTTGATGTTGTTGCTTCCTTGAGCTCAAATCCAGCCAAAAACCTCCAAGACAACCTCTTGGAACCTCAGAAACCAAGAAAAGGTGGAACACTAGGTGTTGATGTGCAATAGTAAGTCACAAACACCTAGTGTGCAAATAAGAGGGAAGAAGAGAGATAGAATAGATACAAAACTTCTAACCTAGAACCAGAGCTCTCTCTGAGTTGTTTTCTCTCCAAAAAGCCAACCCTAAAGCCAAGGGGGAAGGCCTCCTCTTATAGAGGAGCCAAACTTGTAATGCTTACAAGTTAAGCAACCAAGAGGGGCATCCCTCCATACACGTGTATGGAGGGGGAGTCAATGCCAGACAGCTGTCTGAAAATATCTCCAAAAGCAGCTGAACAGTAGCCGGCTGGGCAAAAATGTCATTTTGACAAAATTGACTGCCGACCGGCACAAAAGAGTGCCGACCGGCACAATATAGTGCCGATGGCAACAACAACCAGCCGGTGGCCTCTAGCCACTGCCGGTGGTGTGTGGGGATGCCTCAAAAGGCACTCCCTGCCCCTCCAAGGCAGAACATAAGTGTTTGGTGCAAAACCAAACACAAAACCATCGAGTTCGGAGATCCTGAGGCAAGGCGAGTAGCCGAGAACTCCGGGAACTCCAAACGAACACAAACATGGATAATCACCGAGTGTTCAAACGGTAACGTCCAAGTCTTGAGGACGGTCAAAAATGGGGTGTCTACAGTTGCCCCTCTTTGACAGAACTCGAAAGTCATAACAATGACGGGAGTGAATGTCAAAGCCCAAAGACGACCCATTTTTGACAAGGCCGAAGACTCGGACAAACATGCAAGACAAACAAGGTATGCGCCCGAAGGCAGGGGCAAAATGCAAGACAAATGCAAGAAGCCGAGCATAACTTGTGATCATGCGAAGAACGCTGTAATGAAGCACGCATGCAACGGTTTTAAGCTAGATACGCCAAACTACACTACAATGCAGAAAGGGTGTAAGAGAATTATGCAATCCTCAATACGTCTCACTCGGGAGATACAATACCTGTGCGGCTCGTCCGGTTGCACCGGCCTCAAATGAGCCGTACATACAATATCGTGCCTGCAAAGAAAGTAAACTTAACAGGTACAATATTGTTAGCAATATGCATGACAATGCGAAATGAATGCAAGATGATATGCAACATATACAAAATGATGTATGAACGATGCAAATGATAATGCAATGCAATTGAAACTATGCAAACTACATGCAAAGCAATTGAATCACAATTCAATCGTGAGCGATTCGAAACCACACAAATGTCAAATAGGTTGATGGAAGTAACAAGTCCGTCTACCATAGAAAAGGTGCCGCAACCTCAAACCAACATACCAGCGTGGAGTAGGCGCGATACACATGCAGAACTATGAGTGACGTAGACGGACACAAGGACAAGTATTGGGTGGATTGACATAAGTGGGGTAACGACCCGCTGAGGAAAGAATAATGATCCTAATGCCGGATGCAACAATTACACTACAATGTAATAGAAATGGATAAATGATACAATGGATATGGCACGCGGGCCAAACCAAGTCTTGCCTAGGAAAGACATGTACACGTACAAGCCATGGCTAACACAGAAAAGGTGCCGCAACCCTCAAACCAACATACCAACGTGGAATAGGCGCGTACACATGCAGAACTGTGCTTCAACGTGAAAAGTATGAGCACATACCAGACCAAGCTCAACAAGGAAAGGCGCAAGCCATGGATGGAAGGTAATGCAGTGGATGCATGCAACTAAAATGCAATATGCAATGGAATGGATATTTACAATGGATAAATGATGCAAGTGATGCGATCTGCTGGGGAAAATGCAATGGGATGCATATGCAATGGATAAGTGAAGGCGAAACATGCGCATCGATGCAAGTGAAGAATGCACGACGGTGCGGGTGGAAGCGAAACGTGCGCGTCAACGCACGTGAAGAATGCACGACAGTGCGGGTGGAAGCGGAACGTGCGCGTCAACGCATGTGAAGAATGCACAACAATGCGGGTGGATAATGCGGTAAGTGCATGCGAACTATAATGCAATCTAGATGGATGTTTACAAAAAATAAATGCATGATATATGCACTATATTACAATGGAATGCATGACATATGCATGTGTTTTTTTTTGAGTTTTTTGAAATGCATGACATATGCAGTATATACAAATGATGCATGACATGTGCATGTGAAGGTTTCACACCCTCCCAGGATTTAAAGTCTCCTAGACCGTGCGTGTTTAAGGTCTCGCCAGACCCGGTTTGGGGCAATGCATGAATTGAGATGCGATGCACAAGACAGCGAGGTGCGCGAAATAGTGCGATGAAATGCATGCCAAATGCAATGAGGTGCACCTTAATGCACCGAAGGTCTTGCGCCTCCCGAGGATTTAAGGTCTCCTAGACCATGCGTGTTTAAGGTCTCGCCAGACCGTGCGTGTTTTCGATGTATGCATGACAATGCAAGTGCGGTGCGCAAAACGGCGCGATGCACAAAATAACGCGAACGACATGTAATGCACAAGATAGTGCGCTGCGCAAAACAGCGCGATGCGTTAGACAACGCGAGTGCACAAAACAGTGCGATGGAATGCATGCCAAATGCAATGAGGTGTGCACCTTAATGCACCGAAGGTCTTGCACCTCCCGAGGATTTTAAGGTCTCCTAGACCGTGCGTGTTTAAGGTCTCGCCAGACCCGGTTTGGAAACAAGGAGATGCGCAAAATAGCGCGATGAAGTACCAAAATGGGATGCAAGATGAGGCACGCATACCTCATGGATGCAAAATGCAAAATGAAATGCAAAGTGAGGCACGCGTACCTCAAGATGCAAAATGCAAAATGAAATGCAAATGAAATGCAAAGTGAGGCACGCGTACCTCAAGATGCAAAACTGAAATGGACATGAGGCACGCATACCTCATTAGACGGAAAATGAAATGCAAAACGAAGCACGCGTACCTCGAGATGCAATAAAATGTAAAATGAAATGCAAAACGAGGCACGCGTACCTCGAGATGCAATGAGGTGTAAAATGAGGCACGCATACCTCATTTGAATGGAAGATGAAATGCAAAACGAGGCACGCGTACCTCGAGATGCAATGAAATGCAACATGAAATGCAAAACGAGGCACGCGTACCTCGAGATGCAATGAAATGTAAAATGAAATGCAAAACGAGGCACGCGTACCTCGAGATGCAATGAAATGTAAATGAAATGCAAAACGAGGCACGCGCACCTCGAGATGCAATGAAATGTAAAATGAGGCACGCATACCTCATTTGAATGAAAAATGAAATGTAAAATGAAATGCAAAACGAGGCACGCGTACCTCGAGATGCAATGAAATGCAAAATGAAATGCAAAACGAGGCACGCGTACCTCGAGATGCAATGAAATGCAAAATGAGGCACGCATACCTCATTTGAATGGAAAATGAAATGCAAAACGAGGCACGCGTACCTCGAGATGCGATGAAATGTAAAATGAAATGCAAAACGAGGCACGCGTACCTCGAGATGTAATGAAATGTAAAATGAGGCACGCATACCTCATTTGAATGGAAAATGAAATGCAAAACGAGGCACGCGTACCTCGAGATGCGATGAAATGTAAAATGAAATGCAAAACGAGACACGCGTACCTCGAGATGCAACGAAATGTAAAATGAGGCACACATACCTCATTGAATGGAAAATGAAATACAAGTATGACACGCATGCCACACAAAAATGCAAAACGGTGCAAGTCGCAAGGGACATGCAAGACGGCGCGATGCGACGCGCCGGACAATGTGATGGATGCGTGCAACGCACACGGGGCAACTTTTGAATCTTGTAAAAGACAAAGGATACAAAAGGATACAATCTTTGCTCGAATCCGGGTGCCACGCACAGAAGACACGGTCCGAGGTCAAAACGGGGGCCGGTTGAGCATCGGGGATTCACTTTCTTGCACTTTTTTTGAGCAATGAAGACCAGAAACTGCCCACATGGCCTAAACAAGGCTGTGGGAACATCACCGGCTGGACTAGGTGGCCACCGGCTGCATAAAAGTTCCACCGGCACAATATTGTGCCGACCGGCACATAATAGTGCCGACCGGCCAAAAGTTGCTGATCGGGGACAGTTTTGACATTTCACCTCGGGCTCTTTAAAATAGGGTTTTAAACCCTATTCTTTCACTCCCCTTGCGCCGAAAATCCCTCCCCCTTCTCTCTAGAGTATTTTCGGCCCCCGATCCTTGCATTTTCTCGCGTTTTAGGCTCGGTTTCATCGTTCGATTCGCGAATACCTTCGCGTTTCGCACATTTTTGACCGATCAAAATTTCATTTCGGCACATCCTTTGCCATTTTCACCTTTTTGGGACTTGTTCCCCTCGATTTTCTCTTCATTTCGGTACCTTTTCACATTCCGACCCTTCCGGCCATTTTTCACCCGCCCGGGGTTGACTTTTTGGTTGACTCTTCGCATTCTGGCTTTTCCGGCCATTTTCTCACCACCATTGCCATGGCTGACGATGTTCCACACGTCGGGACTCCCCGGATCACGAGATGGATCCCGGGGTCGAGCTCCTCCCGTTGAGCGAGCGTCCTTTCGACCCGGCGACCTACCGCCCGGCGATCCACGTCCTACCTCCGGATGGTCTTCGCCATTTCCGCGGCTTTGACCGAGCGCTGGACCCGGAGCTTCTCCTGCGCGAGCCGACCTCTCACCTATCCTTCGGCGCTTCCGAGGTAACACATTTTTTTCTCTGTTTTACTTTCTACAATGTAGAACTGTTAACTGCCATAGCTGAATCTGTTCTTTAACTGCTTAGCTCTGATATGCTGTACACTGTAGTTGATCGCAATCATACTTGCAACTGATATCTGTTTAAGACGGACACATGCACACACACTGCACTAGCCTTAACCACCCAAACACACGGCACACCCTGTACTTTACTGCGAACTCACCGACACCCGGTACTTATTTGAATCTGAAAACATGTTGTATGCTGTATTTACACTGAACCACACAAAACACGCTGACACATCATACGTTGTAGTTCACCTACTAGCACACTATAACCCGATATCTGCTTGAATCTAAAACATGTGCACACATGCACCATATCTGTATGCTGATCCTCACAAACACACTGACACATCACAGGCCGTAGTCCACCGTAGTACACTGAAACCTGATATCTGCTTGGATCTGAAAAATGTGCACACGTGCACCATGTTTACATTGCACTTACTCAAAACACGCTGACGCATCAAACACCGTAGTCCACCGTAGGCGCACCGGCACCCAGTATCTGTTTGAATCTGAAAAACTTGCACGCATGCTAGATTTGTATCGACTTTAACATGTTTCCTCAGAACTGTACATTTCATATTGCTTCGCAACTATTTGTTTGAAAACAGGGAGACTCCCATACCATCCGCGGGTATGGGAACGTCGCTGCTCGAGATTGGTACGCAGAGCTTCCCGAGGCGGTTCGACGTATCGTGGACCATGCCGGCTTCGGCGCTTTCTGCAGGGGGCTGACCCGACTTACTGCCTGCAGGCCTCTTCTAGCTGCCTTGGCAGAGAGGTGGTGGGACACCACCGATTCGTTCCACTTATCCGTGGCGGGAGACATGACGATGACTCCCTACGACTTCTCGATGCTCACAGGCATCGGGGTGGGCGGTGATCCGATCCCCTTTGACACCGATATGGACGAGTGGACCGCCGCTCAGGTCTATTTGCTTGGCGAGGCGCCACCTCTTGCTCGTCCAAGCTTTGTCCGCTACTCCTGGTTCGAGGTGCAGTTCAGAGTGTAGCCTGCGCTGGTGGCGGCGGCGGCTCCGATGACCGAGGCGGCCGTAGAGCAGTACGCGCGCGGCTTTTTGATGTTTTTGCTAGGGACCACCCTCTTCGCCGACCGGGCGAACACCGTGCCTCTCTGCCTACTCAGCGCACTGGTGGACGTCCGACACATCTTGCATTATGACAGGGGTGGCGCCGCTCTGGCCACTCTTTACGGGTACATGAGCTCGGTCTCCCGTGGCAGCGGGCAGTTGCTCGGAGGCTACTGGCGAGCTTGGGAGGTACGTCTTCTCCTCTGCTTTACATTTCTGCTCTATACTTTCTGTATTCTGCCACACGGCACACACTGTAGTCTGTTTCACATGGACTGTATACTGTACACACGGCACACACATACTCTGTTTCACACTGACTGTACACTGCTCACACTGTACACTCTGCAAAATACACTGCACAATACACGGCTCTTGTTATTTCTGCTTTATTCTGCATTTCTGCTTTATCTGATAATCATACTGACATCTGTCTTGCAGTTGTGGGTCTATGCCTACTTTCCCAGGCTGGAGCCAGTGCCGGAGACGGAGACTCCTCTAGTCATCCCCTTTTCACGCCGCTATGACAGGAGGTGCGCACGGCGGCCCCGGGAGACATTTGGCTTCTTCCGCCGTTTCTTCGATACTATCACCCCTGCCGAGGTATGTTTTACTTGCAGTTCATTTAAGCTTCGCTTTTTCGCTGTATATTTGCAATACCAATAGATAACCAACTGTATTTCAATTTCAGATCACCTGGCAGCCTTGGGCTGCTCTACCAGCGATGATGCGGGATCGATTTGCCGGTGCCGTTGAGACCTCGCGTTACCGGATTCTGCTAGAGGGCCCGGTCTGTCGGGCTTGGTACCTGGGCGAGCGCTTCTTGCGCCAGACCCTGGGCTTACCTGAGCAGATAGTCCCAGTGCACCCTCCTGAGCACATGCGGGATACCGAGCGTTTCACCGCTGAGCAGATGGCGGACTACACCATCGGCTGGGAGGCAGACGGCTACAGAGGCGAGGGCGATTACTCGGAGTACGTCCGGACCTTCATCATGCGACCCCTGAGCGGCGGTCGCCGAGCAGAGAGAGAGAGACCAGCGGCGCCAGCGGCTGGAGCAGGAGCTGGAGGAGGAGCGCCAATGAGGGCTCGAGTCCGCGGTAGGGGCGGAGTTCAGCGGGGGCGAGGGACAGGTTGGCCTGCTCTGCCCGCTTCATTGTCTTTCCGAGGGCAGGGTGGGGCGACCTATCAGATCCCCTTTGCCCCTCCACCGGCTGATCATGAGTTCGTCGGTGTCCCCGACTTGCCTCCGGTATGTATTACTGCATTTCTGTACAGTCATTTCATTTCAGTTTATTTGATATTCCACAGAATATTGATGCATCTGATTCTCTTGCAGGCGTCTTCTGAGTACACTCAGCAGTTACTGGAGATGAATGCCTCCATGACGGGGATGCTGCAGCGGACCTTCGACCTCTTAGCCCTTTACAGCATTCCGGTATGTTCTTTCTGACCGCAGCCTCAAACCATACACGATCTGCTTTACATAATCCGATGCACAACACCACATCTGATACACTGTTCATGGCATGCATATACTGTACTCATACACTGCATTCTGCACTGATAAACTGCTCACGGCACCCATACACTGTACTCATACACTGCATTCTGCACTGATTCACTGCTCACGGCATGTATATACTGTACTCATACACTGCATTCTGCACTGATTAACTGCTCACGGCATGTAGTGTACTCATACACTGCATTCTACACTGATAAACTGCTCACGGCATTCTGATGTATTTGCCTTTTGTACTTTTCAGCCTCCCTTCCAGATTCCCCCAGTAGGTGGTGCTTCAGCTGGACCTCCCGTTTCTACTCGGGATGGCAGAAGATTCCCCCGCACCAAAGGGGGGCGCACTTACGTCGGAGCAGCTCACAGGCTCTCCAGTTCCAGATGATGAGTCTGAGGCAGAGACGGAGGCGAAGGCGGGGTCGTCGGAGGAGGAGACCGGGGACAGCTCGGGCTTAGACTCAGACAGCGATGCTCCTGATGATGCTCCTGGGCTTCTGCCCAGGAAGAGGGCGAGGACGGATCCTTAGGCGCGAGGCCATCGATGCTGTTGCAGATTTTTTTTGCTGCTTTTCTTTTCTTCTCTTTTCTTTTGGTAGTTAGATTACCTTGTACTGCCACGAGCAGATTTTTGTTTTCAAAACTATGTACTTGAAAGAGATGATATGAAATGGAACAAACTTTTTGTCTGAAAAAGTGTTACATTTGTATATATCTGCATATTTCATACTTTGCACCGCATTGCATCATGTTACACCTCAAATGTAAATGAAAATGATTTGTTGTCTGACGATTGAACACTCGCACTGTAATAATCAGATAACCAACCAACTAAACAGCAACACAACACATACGAATCACTGCTTAAAACTGGACACATAGCCCACACTCCACTGTGGACTAATCTGTTGGGGATTGATCTGTACGCAACCCGGAACGCAGCATTCGGCCCATTCTGCCCACGGCAAACCCTGAACAAACAGCCCAATCTGACAAGACGGACCCCAAAAGCTGGAACAGTTGAAGTTGAAACACACTTGGATGTCCCAATTTTTTCTTTTCTCCTTCTCTAGCTTTGCATAGATGTAGAGGGTGGCACAATACCCTGAGCACAAGCGGTTTTGAAAAAGAGTTTCACGACCGGGGTATCGAGCCCACCACAGAACATGGCGAGACAGACTCAAACAAGGAAGCAAAAGGCACACGACCTGAAATAATGAGACATGCTCAGAAAAGACTCAAAGACAAAATTAAGGTCGACAAATCAAAAGACACGACACACAGACGTGTTTACCACACGACCTCAAATCTCGAGAAGCCAGTTCCTCCGGGTATTATTCCCACCCTTTCTGATTTGTGATACTCACATCACTCGGTCCTCAAGCTCGGTTTTTTTTTCTCTCAAAACCCTTTTCTTCACTTTTCTCTTAACTTGCTCCTCTCTATTCTTTAATCTCTCATTTTTCAATCCCTCCCCAGGGTGATTAATGGATGAATAGGAAATCACAGATTCACGCCCAACACTGTTAGCTCACGGCTATTCCTTCTGGTGAATAGAGCGCCTTGTTGACAAGCATGTTAGCGGGGGAAAGACAGAAGACCTGACTCAATCGCGCCCCTATTTCGTCATTTTGACCATTTTTTGTTTTCTAAAACAGTTTTGATCAAAAATGAGAGTTGGATTGACACACTTATTCGATTTTTTATTTGAAATCATGCGAATCAGGCTGTGAGCACTAAAAGTTCTCCTTTTTGGGTCCAAACATGGTCCAATTTTGAAAATAAAACAGTTTTCGAGAAAATAAGTCAACTTCAGTGAAAATTTTCAAAAACTATTTTTGGCAAACAATCGGTGCTCAACGAGCACGAACTCACCCTCGAGATGCGCAACCTCGGATCGGAGGCAATGGAAAATTGCCCCTTGCTTAAAGGAAGGGCAAGGCAACGGAAAGTTGCCCCTAGTTTGGACGGCAACTCAGGGCAACTTATGGCACTGTGTGGCAACGGAAAGTTGCCCCTTGTTTGGATGATGCCGCAGCATGTTGTAAGTCAGTCCTTGTTGATGACGATCGGACCCTCGGACGCGGAGGAGACGAAGACGGTCTGAATCAATATATGGACACAGTCACCTGGAAGGTGTTGATGGTTGGACTTCAAGAGGAAGCTGGCTGCATAATTTCGATTGTCACAACCGAAATATCGAATTCAGAGGAGGCGAAGGTGATCAAAACCATTGCATGGACCGAGACGCTATGAAAGCGTTGGGGGCTGGACTTCAAGATGAAGTTGCCTACGTATCCCAAACATGGGAATCAAGCCTTACGTAGTTCCGGTTAAGGTACACTCGGGTATTTTAACCTTCACTTTTTAGGCTCTAATTTTTGCCAAGGCGCCTGTTGCAGGTTTTCGACCTTGCGAGCTATGTTTTTTTTTCTTTTCAATTTTTTTGATTTTTCTTTTCTTTCTTTTTGCATTTTTTCTTTTTTCTTTTGCATTTTTTGTATTTTGTATTTTTTGCTTTCTTTTCTTTTCTTTTTTTCTTTTCTCTAACTTTTGCCTGGGCCGCCCTTCCGGGTTTTCGGCCCAGCGAGCCTCTCAAAGGGTAAAAGTGTAGCTTTGTCCATGCCAAATGGTTTTGAGACTGAAGCCTCTCCGTATCCAAGAGAGCGACTGTTGTATTGATTTGCAGGAAAAGTCCATCACGGTTGCTTCTCGAGCTTTGCTTGGTGGGATCTGATCTCCTTGATCTGACTTTCACGCCTCTTGCTCGAGGGCTGCCTCAAAATGGGCCACACAGGCGTTTCATGGCACTGTTGAACGTTTTGAACGGATTCCAGTTTGCAACAGATAAATTGAATCTTGAGGCTGAGAGCGATCCTGGGCTGCACGATCTCGAGAGCAAATCCACACAAATCTTCACCAGACTGCGCAAAACATTTTGTTTTTGAAAGTTTTTAAGAAAGCGACAAACCGCTCGCGCAGAAGATAGTGTGGAACCAGTCTGGATCAAACCAGGATCCTTCTCAGTACTCACGCCGACAAGCACGATTTCATTCATTAAAAGCTCAACGTGCTTCTCTTTCTCTCAATTTCGATCAAAGTTTTGCAAAAACCCGATTCCTTCCTCTTCGTTTTTATCACCGCAGTGTTCAAAGAAGGTTTTGAAAAACTTAGGTCACTACAACGAGTTCAAGGCACAAGAGAGTAGGTAGAATGTACTGTCGTTCCATTCACATCTTCCGGCACAATTAGCTCAAACTGAAAGCAAGCACGAAAACGGGATAGCCGCAGCGGTTTCATTCCAAAACCCTGATTGCAACCGGCTCCCTAACTGAGACAGACTCAAAGGGAAAACAAAACAAGTAATTACAAGGTAAAGCGGTGCTCGAGGCAACAACCCCGGAATTACCCGGTATTCTATACAAAAGGGGCTGACTCATTACAACAGGACAGACCCTGTAAGCAAAAAGACTGACTCAATACAGAGAGACAGACTCAAAACAAAGCAACAGACTGCCTCGACACCCAAGTCAGAATTTACAAAACTAGTATTGGTCGCTGCTCAAAAATGCGTGCCAAACGCTACATCCAAAAATGCTCCAAACCCTGCCCGCAGGCGGTTCACCTTCTAATTACATACTCGCGGTATCTGTGTCCTCGGTATCTGTGTCCTCACAATCCAAGAATTCTGTAGTGACTGATTTGGCCGAGGTAGGCGGAAGGATAACCTTGTTGTCAATCAAATCCTGTACCTCATGACGGAGGCGGAAGCAATTATCAGTGGGGTGGCCAGTCTGCTGATGGTACGCACAGTACTGAGTGGCATCATGGCCTGCTGGAAGGGGTTTGGGGAGCGGCCTAGGATCGAGGGGTGTAAGATGCCCTTTTTTGGCCAAAATCAGAAGTGCCCTAGACAAAGGCATGTAGAGAGGATGGAAGACCCTGCGCCCTCGGGGCAAGTACTTTGAAGCCTGAGCACTTTTGCTAGATGCACTAGTGAACGGATCAGCGGGTGCGGCTTTGGATTTCTGATTCTTTCCGGATGCAAGACTGGGAGCGGGAAGAACTGTTTTGGCATGACGGGGCCTATCCCGGTTCTCCGATTGACTGGAACTGCCCTCAGGCGGGTGTGGAAAAGCGTCTTCCACAGCTTTTGTCACAACTGCAGATACCTGTTGCTTGTTCATTCCCCCGGCTTTCAAAGCCTCGACTGCCCACAGCAGTTGTTCGATGGGGTCGGCATCTGTCTTCATCTTGCCTTTATCTCTGGCCTCAGCCTGATCTAGAGTTTGGTTTGCTGTGTCGTTACCATAGCTGGAGGTCATCTCCGGTTGGTTGAGTTCAATTATAATTCGTCCCAGTAGTGGGGGGCTCTTGGGGTATAAAGCCTCCGGCATATGGTAATAGCTGGTGGCGAAACAGGCATTCCATAGGTGAGATCCGCCATGGATCTTTGAAGATCACCTATCATCCCCATTAGTTCAAAAGTAGTAGGCTCACGAGCCTGATATAGCTGAGGGGCCCAGACCGGGGTGCGCAACCGGCGATCTGGGTGGATGCGGCATATCAACAGTAGTTTCGCTGCGTAGGGTGATTCCCTGATCCAACGCGGCTGCCATGACCACAATCTCTTCTGAATTCTGCGTCATGCTGAGACCCTAGCTATCCTGGATCAACTCTCTGATTCTCTGGACTGAAACGGAAAACAAGCAGTATTTCAGCCCCAAACAGACCAAACACGGGTGTAGCCGAACAACTGCACTCTACCACCGATCACTGTTTCCCAGAATCACTGTTCAAAATCTGAATCTGATACCCACAGATAACTGATTCCCCAAAATACCGTTACTGGTGCCCTCAGGCCGGATACCCAATCTTGCAAACTGATATGCGCATTCCTGTAGAGATACACTCTAAAAGCACATAGCAAGTATAGAGAGCCAAAACACCCCTACGTTGGGGTAGGGTTTCCCTGTCCTATTTTGTCAGGAGCTAGGGTTTCACTACGCACACAGCGATTTCAAACAACCTATATCGGGTAAGCAACCTGTCCTAGTTTGGAATGGTCACTATGGATTCCGAATATGCACTAGGTCGAATGGTCGAAAAGGGTGCCCCGATAAAACCGGGGTTTGTGTTCCCATGCTGTCAGAGCCCATAACCGGTCGGCCTTATGGTCATCCCTTGACAAGACAAAGACCCTCCGGCAAACCGTTCAGGAATGGCAGATGGCAAACACTGTGTTCCTAGGCGCACCAATGCACATGCAATGCAAAGAAACACATAAATGAAATCAAAACAGGATATCACGAGTTCGAGTCAAGCTCTCTAAACTTCCCCAGCAGAGTCGCCAGAAACTGTAGATGTCCCCCGAACGCCCCGGGAGGATGACTCCCGTTCTGTTCACATTGGGTTCACTACAGTTCAAAGGACTCAATTTGCCACGGTTCTAAATCTGAACCAAAGAGTCCAACTCTGGCAAATCATTTTGAAGGAAAACAGATTTTGAAAAGAAGTGCCAAACATGGACTGCTTTGCCAGATTACAGAGTCGCCACCTAAATATTTTAAGATGGGGAAATTTAGGAAACCCTGACTCGGTGCCGAAGGCCACGTGTCCGTCATCACCAAAGTGATCTTGGCTCGGGAGCTTGGGTACGATCAGGGAAGGTCAGCTATGAGCACCCCCTCTCGCCCGGTCCGAAGACCGGCCTCTACTAACCGTGATATCTGATTTTGAAAACGTTATGTGTTCTTATTCCAATTATTAACCTAGAATTACTATGTTATGCGCACAGCAAACAAGTATAGACTAGATTGCCTAATTTGGAAATAAGCATTGCATATCCGTTTGTTTCGAAAACACTTTGGAATTTGCTACTCGCAAGTAGGCTAAAATACGGATTTCAATGAGTTTTCCAACTCAAGCAATCCAACCTCCACCCACTGGCATTCAAACAGTTCATCTCAAGTAAGCACTTAGCCGCATGGTAAGCATACTGTCATGTCAACATTCACACGCATGCGAGATGCTAAAGCATAAAGACTTACATCGTACTCCGTGCCAAAACAATAAACCAGTTAGCAAACATGCATGACCTAGTTCATGTTAGAATGACTAATGCATCACAAGCAAGGATGTGATTTAGAGTAGGCTCGGCTAACCCTAAAATGGCATATAAGGTGCAATCAGTTGATGCACGTATTCAATTTAGAAATTGAAAATACAATGCAGTTTGTATGATGTACCGAGCCCGGTGCATGTAAACAAATGCATGGATGCACGCATGCATAGCATAAGGTATGCTAAAATAAACGTGCCCTAATCTACCATCAAAGCAGGTAAATAAAAAGGAGAAAGAAGTGGGGGTTGGAAGACATACACACCACTCACCCACACTTATTACAGACTTGCCCTCGCTCGGAGGGACCAAAAGAATATACAAATTAATTAACTACGCAAGCTAATTAAATATTACAAACCCATTAAATTAATCAAATAAATTAATTAATCTAATTAAAGCAGTAAACTGCCTCGAGATGAGGGCCGGATGCAATGCATGCTCGGGACTTGCTCGGAATTGCACTGCCATGCTTAGATTGCCTCTGTTTTCCCTGCTCTACTCCTCTGAAAACTGCCAAAGTCTCAGGGATGCCTTTCTGAACACTGGGGATCATCACCGGCTGAATAGAACTTCCATCGGCAGTGAATTGAGCTCATCGGCACTGAATTCATCCACCGGCCATCTATTGACTGCCGGTCGGCACTAAGTGCTGCCGATCGGCACTGAATGTCTGCAGAACCTGCAACTCACAGCAGCAGAGGGCAAAAACTTGCATGGCAATGTAATTCCAGCAATTTATGCATCAAACACATTCCTTATCATGTTAATGACTCAAAGGAGGATGTGCCTCGATTCTCGGGCCACCAATCACGTATTTCCATGCATGATGGCCCAAAGAACCAAATGTGCACTTTCAATTTCAAATGCATGCAAACCATATAAACAAACAAGGGTGCCGAACCTCTATCATGTTTATCTCAAGAGGCCTAGCATGCATGTCAATGCAATGAAATCCTAAGCATGTTGGCTAGCATGCAATATGGCAAATGCAAGGCGCTTATGTAAGCATACAAGCGAACATGTAAGGCAAGCATGCAAACCAAATAAAAGGTGGACTTAAACATGATCTAGGCAACTCTAACTAGGCCTAAAATCAGTAGCCAAAATGTTAAGTATGAGAGCTAAACACACACGCACATGTACACATGTTAAGGCACACAACTTAGGCATTAAACAAACCACTCTCAAGCACACTTGAAAAGAGATAACATGGATGATTAGCATGCAACATGAGCTCTAAAATCATGTCAAAGTGTGGTGCTAAACCAACTCAAAATAGACCAAACAAAGCATGCAAATGGTCCAAGACTTAAAGCAAGTCAATGAGGCATTGAACTATACTTATGCAAGACAATTATGGCATGCATTAAACAACTAAAAACAGGTTTTTAGCATGTTAAAACAAAGCCAAAAGGCTACTTAGATGGCATCTAAGAGGCTTGAAACCAAAGGCATGCACAATGACCAAAACATGGAGCATTCAATACATGCTTTTAAAGCATTAAAGAGGCAACTAAGGCAAGCATACAAGCACACCAAAGGGACTGAAATGACATGCTAGATGGTTCCAAACCATCAAAATGAGGTAAGCAACACATGCTATACATGCATGCTCAAAGGCTAGCAAGCCTAAAATGCAAAGGGGCTATATAATGCATGCCAAGATCAACCCAAATGACTATGGACAGAGCTAAAACATGTCAAAATAAGCACAAAACATTCACAAATCTAAGCCTAAAACATGCTCAAATTAGGGCTAACAACCTAAGGCATGTTAAGGCAATACAAGGCATTACATGGCAACTATGCTAAGCATGCATAAGGGACCAAAACCAACACATAGCAATGTTAAATCATGATATCCTAAGCATGAATAACAGTCCATATATGCTCAACACACACTCAAGCACAATGTTCCCTCAAGAGGCAAAACTTGCCCTTTTCAAGGACATCAAGGAGAGGGGGTGCCCCCCTCCTTCTTAGGACTTTAAGGCATCATCTTCACCACCGAAATCCCTCAAGATTTCAGTGGTGAAGAGACCCAAACACCAAAATCCCGGATCTCAACAAAATAGCACAAAATGAGTCCTTTTCAAGGCCTAAGGGTGGTCAAACCTCCCCAAAGCACAAAACACTCTTAATAGACAATAAAGAGAACTAAAAAACAGAACTTTTATGTGTTAATCACTAAGCACAAAAACAGTTCTAGGCTATGCAAAAATGGAGTGCAAAAATGGGGTAAAAAGAGGGAGTTTCTCACCCTTGTTGACCACCTTCACAAAGGTTGATGTTGTTGCTTCCTTGAGCTCAAATCCAGCCAAAAACCTCCAAGACAACCTCTTGGAACCTCAGAAACCAAGAAAAGGTGGAACACTAGGTGTTGATGTGCAATAGTAAGTCACAAACACCTAGTGTGCAAATAAGAGGGAAGAAGAGAGATAGAATAGATACAAAACTTCTAACCTAGAACCAGAGCTCTCTCTGAGTTGTTTTCTCTCCAAAAAGCCAACCCTAAAGCCAAGGGGGAAGGCCTCCTCTTATAGAGGAGCCAAACTTGTAATGCTTACAAGTTAAGCAACCAAGAGGGGCATCCCTCCATACACGTGCATGGAGGGGGAGTCAATGCCAGACAGTTGTCTGAAAATATCTCCAAAAGCAGCTGAACAGTAGCCGGCTGGGCAAAAATGTCATTTTGACAAAATTGACTGCCGACCGGCACAAAAGAGTGCCGACCGGCACAATATAGTGCCGATGGAAACAACAACCAGCCGGTGGCCTCTAGCCACTGCCGGTGGTGTGTGGGGATGCCTCAAAAGGCACTCCCTGCCCCTCCAAGGCAGAACATAAGTGTTTGGTGCAAAACCAAACACAAAACCATCGAGTTCGGAGATCCTGAGGCAAGGCGCGTAGCCGAGAACTCCGGGAACTCCAAACGAACACAAACATGGATAATCACCGAGTGTTCAAACGGTGACGTCCAAGTCTTGAGGACGGTCAAAAATGGGGTGTCTACAGGACATATTACTCAACTTTTATTAAAATTCCTCCAAATCTTTCCATGAAATATGTATATTAATGTTAAGAAAATACACATGTATGAAGAAGGGGAGAAAACCCCAAATTGATAAAAACCCTAATTCCTAGTTTGAGTAGAGAATGGTATTTGAATACTCAATAGGTGGAACATATGGATATTGTTGTGCTGTTGAATTTGTGATTTGGGGATTGATGCTTCTTGAATGTTATAATTTTCTTTTATCTTGTATAATGTGGAATGCTTGTTTACTTGGAACAAAGTTCAGTAAAGTGGTGAAGTGAACATGAGTTTGGGTTAAGTGTCGGTTTTGAGAATGTGGCGTTGTGTTGGTACCCGAGCTTGAAGTCAAGGTGCCCAATTGCCCTATCTGCACTTATCATTGGACGAATGTAGGAAAATGTTTTGGGGTGTCCATTGGTCTTGTTGTATTGTAGTCGGCAAAAGTGGAAATATAGATTATTTTGGGTGCCTACATCCTGCCGTATAAGAGTCGGTAAATGTGAGGATAGTATTAAATGAAAGTGACATGTGTATGTGGTTTGGACTCTAGTAAGGGACTCATGGTGCATTTCTCTTTCAATGTTGAGAACGGTTTTGTGTGGGACAGAAGTGTACTTTACCTAATTGGTTTTTTATCAATATGGATTATTCTATGTTGTTTTAGTTATGATGGTGCCATGTGCTTGTTCAAATGATTAGATGCTTGGTTAAATGTATTCCTACTGGGCATATAGCTCAACCTTATCTGATTTTTCAAGAACTGGTGACACAGCACTACAGTGACTTGAAGTTTGCATTTTTATTTTGCGGGGAAGTTGGCTCCAAGAATTTTAACTACAGAAGTGTAGAGTTTTGTGTCAGCAGTGTAAATCTGTTTGTTTGTTTTGTTTGAAGCTTAAAAACTTTTGTATGCCTTAATGGCAAAATTCTTTTCTATAGTCTTCAAGCTTATTGAACTTACCCAAGGACATGGACTGAGATTAATGTGTAAGCATGGAATTGTAAATTTTGAACTTCAGTTCAATGAGAAAGAGGACTTTGTTGTATTATGCTATGCAAGGTTGTGGTATATTCTTGTATGAAATTTCAGGGCGTTACTGTAGAGCGCCCTCGAGAACTCTCTGGCCCCGCGCTGCGAGGGCGCGAATTTCGTTTGTTCTCTAGCTACTACAGATCGGACTCAATGTCACGATTCTGAATCTAATCTCGCAAAATGCAATGAAAGACCGATAAATCACCAAAGAGTCCAAATCCGGCAAATCGTTTTGGAAAACTGATTTTAATAAAGAAGTGTCAAACATGGATTGCTTTGCCAAGTACAGAGTCGCCACCTAAATATTTTATTTTGGGGGAATTTAGGAAACCCTGACTCGTGCCTAAGGCCACGTGTCCGTCATCACCAAAGTTGCCTTGGCTCAGGAACTTGGGTACGAGAGGGGAAGGTCATGCAATGAGCACCCCTGCTCGCCTGATCAAAGATCAGCCTGTACTAAGCATGATATTTTGTTTTTCAAAACACGTGTGTTCTTATTCCGGTTAATTAGCTAATCTTACTATGTGATGTGCACAACATACAAGTATAGACTAGATCGCCTAATTTGGAACAAAACATTGTATATTTGTTTGAAAATGGTTTGAAGTTTGCTACTCATAAGTAAGCTAAGACGGGGATTTGATGAATTGTTCCAATTCAAGTAATCCAACCTTCACCCACAGGCATTCAGGCAGTTATATCAAATAAGCAGTTAGCCTCATGGCAAGCATGCTAACATGGCACCATACACATCTCATGCAGTATGCTAAAGCGTAAACACTCACAGCGTACTCCAAGCCAAAACAAAGAACTAGTTAGAAATCATGTATGATCCTAGTTCATGTTAAGATGGCTAATGCAACACATGTAAGAATGCAACTAAAATAGGCTTGGCTATTCTAATATGGCTTGTGAAATGCAACTTGGGTACATGTATTCAAATTGGGATTGAAATACAATGCAGTTAGTATGATGCACCGAGCTCGGTGCATGCAATACAAATGAATGATGCACACATGCAAAGCATAAGTTATGCTAAACAAAATATGCCCTAAAACTAACCATCGTAAGCGGTTAAGTAAAAGGGAGAAAGAAATGGAGGTTGGAAGACATGCATCACACACATGCACGCTTATTACAACAATTGGCCCTCTCAACGGAGGGTCCGAATAAGAAGCTAACTAGCTAATCTAAGCTAATTAAACTAATTATTACAACACAAAACTAATTAACTAACAAGCTAATTAATTAAGCTATTACAACACAAATAAGCGGCTAAGCACATTAACTACTTAAATACAGAACCAAAGCATAAACTAGCTAAGGAAAGCAGTAAAGAGAGGTCCTCGGGATGAAGAGTGCGTGCATGCTCGGTCGCCTTGTTTGGAAATCCGTCGCGATGCTCCAACTTGCCTCTGTTTGCAACTGTTCTCAGAATCTTGCACCAAGCTCCAGAAAGCTTCCAACTCACCTTGGGAACCTATAGGAGGGCTATCGACCAGTTGTTGGTGTTTCTAGCCACTGGCCGACCACCTATCTTTGTTGCAGACCAGAAAAAGTGGTCGGCCAGCTAGTTTTTCTAGCTGGCCGACCAGTTGTTGCTGCATTTCTCCACTTTGCTGCAACAGAGAGCAAGAAAGGGCATGGCAATGTATTTGCAAGGTATGTGTGCACAACCACCCTCCCTATCATTTCATAAGCTCAAGGGAGTATGGTTCTCGACCCTCGAGCCACCAATCACGCATTTCAATGCATGATGGCCGAGAAGCCAAATTGCACAATTCAATGTAAAATGAATGCACACATAAACACATAAGGCCTAGAACTCTATCATGATAGATCAAGAGCGTCGGCAACCGAGAATTGAGGCACGTTTCATCACTTCAAGTATGAAACGTCCCTCTTTTCCCGTGTTTGGACTAACACCTAATCCAAACAAATGCAATGCGACTCAAGCATGCAAACATGCAATGCAACTACATGGCATACACAATGCAATGTAAGATGGCATGCACAAGGTGAAGAACATGGCATACACAATGCAATGGACAACATGGCATACTCAATGCAATGTAACATGATCAACTTAACAAAGCTAATGACATGCGAAGAAGGCTAATGCACGCATACATAAAGCAAGGCAACATAAGCATGCAACAACATAACAATGTAAGCATGCAAATAATATGAAAGAAAACATGCTCAATGGACTTAAACCAAAATGGACAGACCTCAATCATGCCCAAATCAGTGGCCATAATGATGAAATAAAAGGCATGAAGATCAAGACAAGCAAGCTCAATGCATTGGCCCATCAACTAGGCCTAAGAGCACAACTCTCAAGAGTGCTCAAAGAGTGACAAGCACGGAAGCGTAACAACACTATAAGCTTTGAAATATGGTAAGAAATGATGCCAAATCACTCAAACAATACAAGTAAATCATGCAAGAGGGCCTAAGGCACAAAGCTAGCAGAAAGCAACACATAGGAGGCATGCAAAACATGGCACAAATGCATGAACCAACCATGGATAGAGCTTACTTAGGCCTAAACAAAGACCAAAACATACTGAGATGGGGGCCCAAGGACCTAGGCAAGATGGCATACATGCTAGGCCACAAACTAGGCAACAATGCATAACACTCAAAGGCACTTAAAGAGTGAATGAAATGGGAACATGGCAATGCTACATGCTCTGAAATGTCATGTTAAATGATGCCAAATAATGTACACAACACAAATGAAACCTGCTATGGTACCCAAAGCTTGAAACTAGCATAGGCATTTGTACTACAGCTATGCAAAACATGAAGCATATGGCAAGGACAACCCAAAACAGTCCTAGAACATGTCAAAATGATATTAAAAACATGTATGGAAGGAAGCCAAAATATGCTAGCATGAAAGGCATAAGGCATGGAATATGCAAGGCAAATAAGGTGGATTACACTACACCTATCAAGACCAAGCATGAGATGGCTTCGCCAACAAAAATCAGAGTTATATCATGGCAAAATAACCCCAAAAACATATTGAAATGATAGCTCACAAGCTTAGGCATGAAGGCATATGCAATGGTTCATGTTAAAGCATAAAGGGCAAACCCTCCAACGCATTGAATGAGTGAAAGATGCAAGTGTATGGCAACATTACATGGACTGAAATTACACAACAAATGATGCCAAATCATGAAAATAGGTCAAGCAATGCATGCTAGTGGACTTGATACACAAAGCTAACAAGCTAGAATGCACCATGGCTATACAAAGCATGGCATGCATGACCAAAACAATACAAATCAGAGCTAGAGCATGCTAAAACATGGATAAAAGCTTCTTAGAGTTAAGCCAAAAGCATACTAGAAAGACAGTCTAAAGCATGGTACACATTAGGCTAATTCATGGAATTGCACTACAAGTGCATGAAGCATGCAAGGGCCAACCAAACCAAACCTTAACAGAGGTATGACATGGCAAAACATCACCAAGAACATGCTGAAATGGACTCAAAACAAGCTATAAAGACATGCTACCTCATGAAGCATACAAGACTAGTTTGTGAGAAATACACTACAAGTGTATAAGGCATGCAAGGGACAACCAAACCGACCCAAAACAGATCTAAGGCATGTTAAAACAACACCAAAAACCTACTGAAATGGAGTCAACATAAACTAGAAAGACATGCTACTTCATGAAGCATACAAGACTAGTTTAAGAAATTTACACTACAAGTGTATTAAGCATGCATGAGGTGATCAAGACAACCAAAAACAGTGGCATGCCATCTCAAAATAACCCCAAATATATCCTAAGAACAAGCCAACACAAGCTTAATAAACATGCTCAAACATGAGGCATATGAAGCAAGTATGTAAGACACAAGGAGAGGGAATGACCCTCTCCTATTTGGGACCTCAAAACCACCTCTCCACCACTGAAAATCCTCTGGATTTCAGTGGTGAGAAGGCCATGCAAAGGCTAAAACAAGAGCCTAAAGGGATGGCTCAAAACAAGGCCTAACAAGGCCTAAGATGGGGTAGACCACCCCCAACAAAAAAGTGACCTTAAACAAGCATTTTAAGGACTGAAAAATAGAACTTTTTGCAGTAGGAAGTTAAGCTTAAAATAGCATGCAAATAGGTCTAAAAGCTTAAGCAAAAATGAGGGTTTTAAGGGTTAGAAGCTCACCCTTGATGAACACCTTCAAAGCTGCAACTCCAGTAGGTTTTCCAAGCTCAAACCAATCCAACAACACCAAAACCAGCTCCTAAGCACCTCAGCAACTAAAGGATGGTGTTTGAGTGTGTGTTTGTGTGCAATAGTATGATAAAACTACACTTTTAAGCACAAAAAAAGAAAAAGAAGAGCAATATAGATACAAATGTGTATATGTCTAGCTCCAGCCCTTTTTTTCTGAACCTAGAGGAGGGAGGAGGAGGTTCTCTTATATAGAGAACCAAGCTCAAGCTTGTTGAGGAAGTTAAGGGTCCAAGGCCATCCCTCCATACACGTGTATGGAGGATGGCTTCAGTGTCTTCCAGCTATACCAGCTGGAAGAAAATATCTCCAAAAAGGTGATGAAAAATAGCCGACCACTTGAAGTGGTCGGCCAACTACTTGAAGTGGTCGGCCGACCACCACAAGTGGTCTTCCAAGATGAAAAGCAGTCGGCCATGATGGGAGATGGTCAGCAGCATGAAAGAAAGCTAAAGGTGTGGTGGCCGACCAGAAAAGGTAACCCAAAGACCAAGAAAACCAGTTGGCCGACCAGAAAACTGACTGGCGGGAGGAAAAGTGGTCTCCAAGGGGAAGAACTGGTCTCCCACCCTTGTACCACCTTCCAAACAAGGAAAACAAGGTTTGTACCAAAAACAAACCAAAACGGATGCGAGACGAAGATTCGGGAGTCAAGACGCACGGCCGGGAGACTCGAAAACTAGTCTACGGGCATCAAAAGTGGTTCACGACCACAAAAGTGGTCTCCCAGACCACAGTGTCCCTCTAGGTAGACGCAACAAGGTGTGGTTCAAAAACCACGCCAAACAGAGAACATTAAGCGGTCCCGAGACAAGGCGCACGATCGAAGGCTCCAAAAATCGGAAACTGGTCTCCAAGCGGGAAAAGTGATCTACGACCACAAAGAGGTGGTCTACAAGACCACTCCCTCTCTCCAGGGAAGAGAAACAAGACTTGGTCCACAAACTGAGCCAAAGCACAAAGAGTTCAGAGGCCCAGAGGCAAGGCTCTCAGCCAAAACTCTGAAACCTCAAAACGAGCACGGCATGCACTATCACCGAGCGCTCAATCGATGACGTTTGAGTCTTAAGGTCGGTAAAAAATGAGGTGTCTACAGTTACATAGTTTAGAACATGCCATGCAAGAGTTTATGGCATTGAACTTGTGTTTTGAAGTTTAAGTTCTGTTTTGGAAAATCCAGAATTCGGCCAGACCACTCGAGTGAACGAGTTGTTGCTCGAGCGCACATCTCATGCATCCAACATTTTTGCAAAACCTTGCACATGGCTCGAGCAACCAAGTGACTGCTCGAGCGACATCAGTTTGTTTTACACATTGGCTCCAGCGACCATCAAGCCTAGATTCGAACCATCCAGTACTTTTGTAGACCATGTGGTTCGCTCGAGCGACCAATGTTACGCTCAAGCGAAATGTCCTGTTTCAGCATGTTTTTAAAAGTTGTATTATGTTCATATCTTCACTCTCATTCCTTTCTAAGCGTTCTTAGGCATGAATTCAGCCTCCCAAATGAATTAAGGAGTTAGAAATGAACTTAAAAGAATTGAATAAGCTAAGAATGATTCGATTAAGTAATGTGCCTCAACGTGTGTATATGTTTATGAATTATATCGGTTCATCCACGAAGACGTGTCAACAACCAAATAACTGAGTAATATTTTAGTAAATATATTTTCATATACATTATTTTCTAAATGTTTCCACTATGGTAAGTTTTCTGAACTTATGATTTTGTAATATGAATGAGCCTTCTATCTGTCTTATCTACATGACATCTGTAAATGTAATTGATAAGATACGACTGTATATGATGGACCTAAGGTCATTCTGTATATTTGACAAGATGGACTCAAGGTCATTCCGAATTTGATAAGTCTGAATATCTGTTATGTGTTGACCAAATGATCATTATATAGCTGTAATGAATTAGACCCAAGGTTGTTCCATCAAGTATTATATGTTCTGTTCTGTACTTCTAATTATGTTGGACCAGAGATCGTTTTGTCATGTATTAGACCCGAGATCGTTTCGCTATGATACGAAATTGATATGAGAATGATTTCATCTAAGCATTAAAACTTATTCATATAACCCATTTACTCTGATGTCATTCACTGGGTTTTAGTTCACTCTGTTATATATATGTATGCAGGTGAGCAACAGGATGTCCAGCCCTAGTGAGCCTATGCAATATTACCCGAGTTTTGTGATGTCAGCTAAGGAGGGCCTCATGAACGAGGCTTTTGTCTTTTGATCTTTTGTTTTCTTTTATTGGTCATGTGTGACCGTGTTTGTACATAAGCTTTTGGGTTTTGTATGATGATGACTTGTGAATGATCTTGGTCATGTAATATCTATTTGTATATGTATGGATGCGAGTTATTAGTGCATAAAATGTTTTTATTTATACCATATATGCACAGCTCATTAGACCAAATTTTATAATTTTACTTCCACTTTTGGCCCCATAAAATTAAATATGAATTGAATTATGTCGATGGCCATAGGTAATCTCATGATTACTAGCCGATTATGATCCAAACATCTACGGTGGGTTCAGGTCGTGACACCTAAGACTAATCTCACTTGGGTCAGGCCATTTGAAATTCAGGCTCGAGCTTGGTAAAAGTCCAACAAGTTGAACAGGGCTAGGCTAAACTGGATAGCAGAGTTTTGGGCCAAATGATAAAGCTTGCCTCAAGTTCTAAAATTTAAGGGACTAATCAATTTTTTTTTCCCTCCATAGAGTTGATTATCCAATTGTTAATGTAAGTGTGTTTTTAGCTTTTGTTTATAGGTTAGCAATTTTCAACTAAGCTGCAACAAACATTGAGGTCCATTAGCTTTGTGCATTCTAATATTTACAAATGTAGAGAGTTATGAAGTTTAAGGAATTATCAATTTCAATTTTTTCCTTTTTTTTTTTATTTTTTATTTTTTTATCCTCCTAAAATAGTGAACTAAAAAGAAGAGAAATCCATGCTTCGTCATCCTTTGCCAGAGATGAAAAGCGATGGAAATTCGTTTGGCTCCTACCATTTTAAATTAAAAGGACTATTAAAGTGCTTTTTAATATAATAATAATAAAAAAATGCATTTGTTACATCATCTAGACGAGATGCAAAAAATTATGATTGGTTAACGTATCTATGATACAGAATGTTGGTCTTATAATTGCCCTTTGTCTTTTTCATACGTCTATAATTCACAATATTCTGTAACTCTTACAATAATTTCAGCCCTAATTGAATAAATTAATTATGTTATTCATAAAAAATAATATGATAGATAAGGTAGATTAAATAAGCCCAATTAATAATTTGAAATGAAAAATATGAAAAAAAATAATATTTACATATACTTTGCTGCAATTCGTTCAATTTTTATTTGTTCAATTTTTCAAATCATTTTTTAAAATATGTATAACGAGGCAGAAATCTTATCTTCACACTAGCTCAATGATAACAACGGTCCTTTTGTGATTTAAATTTGAATTTTTAAATTTGATACACATTCTTACACTTAAAAGGTTGATCTTTATGCATATAAATACTTTGTTAGCAAGTGCCTTATTAAGAGGTATTTGATAATTTAATTCATCACTTAAAATTGAATGTATTAATATAAGTGTTTTGTTAACAAGTGTCTTGGAAAGGTGGTGTTTGATAACCTAATGTAGAACTTGAAACTGAATGTATTAACTGATAATCGATTAAACCCATTTGATAAATACAATTGATATCACTTAAAACATTAAGTCCTCTTAAAATATAAGTTAAAATTTAAAAATATTAAACATAATTAAAAATGTTAAACATAATTATCGACATTCACTATTATAAACTAACTACCACTGTCACTGCCGCTGCCACTATTACTAGCTGGAGGTGCCCATATGTTGGGCCAAGCCAGACCTATACTACATAATAAAGGATTATGTGCCTATCCAAGCCTAGCTCGACCCTAACATCAAGCATCTACATCTGCCCAAGTTCGGCCCAAAAAATAATTATAAATCACAAGCCCACCCATCGGGCTATATATTAAAAAAAATTTAAAATATTCCATAATTAAATTCAATCACACATTATATTTCTTAAAATAAATATTTTGACATCGTTATAAATTAAAAGATTTTTTAAATAAATTCAATCACACATCACTACAAATGTGATTTTTAATAAAATCAACAAAGATAAAGTTTACATCCTAACAAAAAAAAATATTTTTTAGTGTATTATAATTAATTAATTAATATAATAGTCGGACGTGCGGAGCTGGGTTGAAAATATAAATCTCAAACCCAACCCATTAATATATTGGGTTGAAAATGTTGGCCTAGTTCAGCCCCATGGGCTAAAACTATAATAACCCACATTCATATCTTAGTCATGTTCATGTGCATTTGCATGATTTCGTCTTGTTAAGCTTGTATTTTGTAGACTTTGACTTGTTTCTTCCTAAGTAAAGGTCCCTGTCTTGTTTTGTGCTTACGTGATTTGCCTAAGTGTTGTATGCATGCTTTGTTCCTTCATTGCTGTCTCAAGCCTAGGTCATGTCAAGCCTAGGTCATGCCAAGCCTAGGTCATGTTAAGCCTAGGTCATGTCAAGCCTAGGTCATGTGAAGCCTAGGTCATGTCAAGCCTAGGTCATGCCAAGCCTAAGTCAAGCCAAGCCTAGGTCATGTCAAGCCTAGGTCATGTCAAGCCTAAGTCATGTTAAGCCTAGGTCATGCCAAGCCTAGGTCGTGTCAAGCCTAGGTCGTGTTAAGCCTAGGTCATGCCAAGCCTAGGTCATGTTAAGCCTAGGTCATGCCAAGCCTAAGTCAAGCCAAGCCTATGTCATGCCAAGCCTAGGTCATGTCAAGCCTAGGTCATATTAAGCATAGGTCGTGCCAAGCCTAAGTTATCTTAAGCCTAGGTTATTCCAAGCCGAGGTCACCTTAAGCCTAGAACCATCCTAGAACCACTTTGGTTGACCTCCACCATCACCTAGGCATATTGGCCGAGATGTTATCACCTAGGCGTCCGAGATCCTTAATCCTTGCACCTAGTGATCTTGTTCTGGGACTGGAATGACCTAGACCGAGGTGTGGCACATCTAGGCCGAGGTGTGGCACAGCTTGGCCAAGTGTTATCTTTCCTAGCCGAGGTCATTGAGACCTTACTTGCCGAAGCCTATGTCCATAGCCGAGATCATTACTTGCCGGAGTGCCTTGTTGTCTAGCTTGTTGAGTACGCTTTGTCATAGCCTTGTCTTATCATTCAGTCACCTTTTTGAGGAGAACCAACCAGCTGTTGCCACGTGTCCGAGCAGAGTGTTAAGTCAGCCAGCAGAAAGAAAAACGCGTCATTTTGCTGAATGTCTATGTTTTGAAGAGGAGAGAGAAGCTTTAGGAGAGGAAGAGGAGTTTTTGAGGGAGAGTAGATTTCCAAGCTTGATCCCTAGAGATCGAACCGTTAGATCCGTGTTCTAAGGTTAGATTCTTGATCTGCTCATGTTGTTCTTTATGATCATGTTATTGCATTGGATGATTGAATACGATTTGTAAGCCATGCATTGATTTAAAGTTCGGTTTTAGAAAGAGAAAGTGATATTCGTGTATTCTTGAGGAAAAACCATGTTTCGATCCGAAAGTTTGTATCAAGATGCATGTTTTCATGTTTGTTTTCATATGATCTTCAAGTATGGGCACCAAGGTCCATGTTTTCAACCTCATGGCATGAAATCCCAAATCTTGTAATAACAAGTTATGATTTTAGCATTTATGTTCTTCATGTTCTTCATGCTCATGTTCTTCATGTTCTTCAAGGAGAAAACCCAGATTTCCAGGCTTCATTTCCCTAGGTGTGATCACCAAGACCACTCTTGCCTAGATCACACACCTAGGCCAAGCATCGTATCTCACCTTCGCCTACCTTGCATGATCACTTGCACGTTAGTTTATCTTGCATGCATACCTAGGCTAACCACTGCACACCTAGGCCGACATGGTACACCCTTGCCGGCACCTTGTAACACCTCGGCAGGCAGCTATAGCCCGAAGCCTAGGTAACCACACCTCGGCCAAGAGGTGTGGGACCTCGGCCAAGACCTCCTGAGTTCACTCAGCTAGGTCATTTTTGCCTAGATCATTTCTGTGCACCCATTTCAAGACCTGGTTGGTACCCAGCACGTTTTCCCTAGATGTTTGCCAGCATGTTTTCCCTAGATGTTTTCCAGCATGTTTTCCCTAGATCATTTGCATTCATGTGAAGCTTGTTTTTACGAGTGCATTCAATAGGCTTTGCCATGTGTTTGTAGGACTTGGACCTTTGCCTTGATCCCGACGTCCCAAGAACTATGTGAGTGGTATTTTTAATAAAGCTATGTTATAACGTTTTGTTAAAGCTTTGCTTTGTTTGTTTTGAAAAGTATTTGTTAAGCATGAATGATTATCCCTATTTTGTGTATCAAGTATTAGCTTTGTTTTGGATGACATTCTTGGAAAGTCCTCCCATGCTAGGGGACTCTAAGCCCAAGTAGCATCGTCCTTTCGTGCTAGGGGACGTTAAGCCCAAGTAGCATCGTCCTTTCGTGCTAGGGGACGTTAAGCCCAAATAGCATCGTCCTTTCGTGCTAGGGGACGTTAAGCCCATGTAGCATCCATGTTTGAAAGTCTCGGCCACCGACGGTCTATGAACGGGTGGATTGTTTGTCCGGAATGTCATCACCCCAAGTATATGTTGATGTTTTCACATCCAAGAATGCTTTGAAAGTTTTGATTGATGAACTTGCTTCATCCCATGTTTTAACACAAGTTATGCCAAGTACATGTTTTGAACAAGCTATGATATATGTATTATTTTGACAAGATTTCGGGAATCATTCATTTAACCCTTTATTACTTGTACCATTCACTGAGTATCCAAGCCCACCCTCTCCTTATATATATGTAGGTGGCAAGCAAGAAGGCGGTGACGCCTAAGATGCTATGTGCAAGATGTTTGATTCATGTTTTGTATCGTCTTGAAGATTATGCTTCTTAGTTGTAATTCATGTCTTTTGTATACTTCGGCTTGAGAAGCCTTTTGATCAAGATGTAACATGTACTTTATTTTATTTGTATCCAAGTTGTAAACTATATTAAGATGTATGTCATTTCATTTGATCTATGCACAGCTCTTATGGACTAATTAGAATTGTATATATTGCTTCCGCACATGCTAGCCCCATATATAATACTTTGATTGTGTGTGAATTTTGAAAGTTGGCCTTCGGTAATCTCGGATTACTGGCCATCACGGCACCATTCTACTAGGGGCGAAATGGGGTCGTGACAAAAACAGCATTCCCAAGCCTTAGAAAAATAGGACTGGGTTGAGCGGGTTGGAGTAGGTGTCCCAGGGGGTACCCGAGCGCACCCAACAGTTCAGACTTCCGATTTCTCATCTTATATCACTAGTGCAATGTGACACAGAAAATGAAAGTCCAAATCCGATAACCTTTATAGAAAATCAATTTTATTGCAAAATAATGGACTACATCACGAGATCTCAAAGTCGCCACCTAATCTTTTGGAAAAATTAGGAAACTCATGACTTGTGCCAAAGGCAACTATTCATCATAAACAAAGATGCCTTGGATCGGAACCTTAGGTATAATGGGAGAAGGTCATGAATTGAGCACCCCCACTCACCCAATCAAAGATCGTCTCTACTAAACCATAATATAAGTTTTATAGACACCATATGCTCATGTTCTAATTTATTAAAGAATATTTACATTACTATGTCAGGAAAACAATTATATATCATGTTGCTCATCTTGGCCATGCTTTGATTTCATGCATTTTGAAAGGATTTTTTAGATAAATGTACAACTCACAGAAGACTGAGCTCACATACATACCAATTAATATCATTCCAATCTAAGTAATACAGTCTTTATCCACTAGCATTCAAGGACGTATATCAATTAAACACGTAGCCATATGGTAGAATACTAGACATAGTAAAATAACATATATACATAGTTAGGATGCTAAAAGTATAAATGCTCACCTAATACTCCTCCGCAGTAAGCCACAAAAATAATATGCTACAAAACATATGCATGATCATATATACAAATACCTAATGCAATACATACACAAAATGCAACTAAAAAACCGGCTACTAACATTGATACATGAATCATCTCAATGTATGAATTAGTGCATAATGGCACATAAGAATTGATAAAAACCTACAGATGCAAATTGGCTGAATCCTAATGCATGAAAAATGGATGCAAGTCATGAATCTGATAAATAAAACATGATGTTATATAAACAGAAAATGTATAAATAAAAGGGATAGAAAAACGTGGGGTTGAAATTTATTACACCAATTGAATGAATAATAATAAAAAAGAAAGGATGTGGGGTTGGAGGAGTTATTACAACAATTGTAATGGCCCAAAATCTACACTAATGGTTGTAGTCATGGGAAGTCACAAACGAGTCCTATGGCCAATGAACAAGTAAGATCCTAGATCGCCTGAGGAGTCAAATTAGCCTCCCTTCTAAGTCCAGCTTTCTTAGGTAGTGCACTACCCTTTTGACAGATCTTAAAAGGCATTGATGCAAGGTCTCATAAGCAATGTAGGGAACTATATTGGTTTTTTTTTTTTTTAAAGGCAAGCATATAATAATAATAGGAGAATAGATACAAAATGTACTTGGCCACAAAAATTAGTTCCATCAATATTACATCCAAATATAAAATTCCAGATGGACTACACAAAACACAAAAAGAAATTTTTAACTTCTCTAGGACAGCCAAAAGTCTTCGAAGGTTTTCGGCTCGTCGTTTTCTACTGCAAGTTCCTCTTCAGCATCTGGCATGATACACCATTTGAATGCCTAGTAAACACACATACACCCCATCCCTTTTTCCCAATCTAATACACAATAGCAATTACAAAAATAGGGGAAAGGAAAATGACATTCAAGTAAATAACAAAGGTTACAAGGTTAGTTTTTAGTAGTCTAGAAATCCCCCAAAGATATTTCATCCTCCCAACCCCAAGAATCGGACACGGATTATTTGGTATGCCCCATCTTTTGCTGTTTGCAGACCTTATCCCGGATGCCTACCAACGGTTACATACCGCGTAGCGCCAACTAAGGACCTCAAAAGAGATAGTAAAATAGGGCCTTGTCCATTCCCTCCTCACACCAAACTACTTAGGGTTCGAATACAACCGCTCCGTTCAAGGGTTTCGAACAACCACTTGCGCAAGACTTTAACTTTTAAAAGGGAACATGTCCTGCTAACCAATTCAATTGAACATAACTTCATCTCATAATAATACTCATGTGATCAAAACCCCATTAATTTTTCCCTTTAGATTAACGTTTTAAGTTATTTAGTACAAGCAACAACAAAGGAATAAATTTGCATAAATCTAAGCATCATCGAAGGACTAAAATAAAAGGTATACAACCATGACATATGTAATATCATACCAAGACATGATCATATATTAATAAGCATATTCATGAACAATACTCAAAATAAAATACCGATGCAAAACAGAATTTCCAGATTTAGTATCACTTAAAGTTTAAAATCAAAAAGGCTATTTCAGATTTTTCCCAGACCTGGCCTTCCTATGGTTCGTAGAGAATTTTATCTAGTTTTTAGAACATGTTTCAGAAATGGAATAGTTTTTCTAGATTTGTAGTTATTTAAGAAACACTCCAACGCTGTCCACATTCGTCGATCATTACGAAAATCGAATTTTCTTACAAACCGCTTACTCTTTTTCAATGAAACAATTTTCCTTGAATCTTTAAGGAAGTTTTTGACATAAAACTGAGGTCCAAATGATTTTTCTATATATTTCTAGAATTTTTGAAAGTTGGTTGTAAAACAGATTTTTCATGCACAATACTCAAAATAAGAAGATTGGTGACAAAAGAGGCCAACTAAGGGAAATTTTTCACTTCTTTTGTGATGAAAACATACTAAATAATGTATCAATAACTCATTTTTAGAGTGATGGTATGCATTTGGAAATAATGTGAGATATGGGAAGAAAAATGTAGTTTTGCATCTATTAAGAGAAAATATGAATAGAAGAAAGAATAAAGGCCAATTCATCCACTTTGAACACATGAATACCATTAAAACACATCTGAAAATGTGATTTTAAATCTCTAGTAACATGTATTTGAAAAAGGAAATAGAAGGAGAGATGGTGATGTGACTTACTTGAGGCTTGGTTGGTTAGCTAACAAGACCTTCCCTTTCTTTCCTTTCCTCCACTAAGCTCACTCTCTTGCCCTCTCTTTTGCTCAACCAAATGAGGTGTTTGTATAAGAGTAATTGTGTGCACAATGCTAAGGGAGAGGTGGGTTTTATAATAAAATTGGTGCAAAAGGTCTAAAGTGCTCATTGGTTGGAAATGGATTAAATATTTTGGATTTACTTAGAACTTAATGGAATAGTGAATGATTAGGGGCCTTAATTATACAATTAATCATGATCTAGTTAGGCTTGGTTAGGATTGGACTTAGGGTGGAGGCACGGTTCCATGTTTTGGGGGTACTAGCAAACTTTTTTCCTTGAATTTATGGATATGGTTTGAAAAAATTGTATATATTCATCTTCGCTAGGGTGGCCAACCATGTGGAGTGATTTGAGGGAATTATTTTACTTTATTTTATTTTTTTGTGTACAATTCTTGAAAATTTCAAAATATGGTGTATAAAATAGGTTTAATGGTACAAGTGTACATATATAATAGTACTAGTTTGGGGTCAATTAGTGATTTAATAAAAATGTGAGGGCTTTTGGTTTAATTTATGAATTGGAACATTTATTTTAGTGTAGAATTAAATTAAATTAGGGTTAGAGAATCTAATTCAGTTTGCATTTCTTATTTCGAATAAAAAAAGGCTATCAACTGACGAACATGATGAAAACCAAAAAAACCTAGGATTTTAAGTGGAAATTCCATATTTAGGGACTTAATTAATCAGTATTAGGGTATTAGAAATGATTTCTTAGTTATCAAAATCGATTAGGGTTTGCGAGTTTTCAGTTGACGCATGTATTTTGATCCTAGGGTTAAAATTATAATTAATTAAGAAATTGAGGGACTTCAAAGAAAAAATTAAAAGTAAGGGACTTTTAAGAAAATAAAATTTTCAGGGGCCTCACAACAATGAATAGATTCAGCCAAATTACTGCTAAATCTAACAAATCATATTTTTTAAAAAAAGAACTTGATTAGCAGCTTCAGAACCACCCAAGAGAACACTCCCCAGAAATTGTCCTATTCTTCTATAGAAAATCCATCTGGCCAGACAGAAATTTGTTTGGCCGACTGAAAAAGATGTTCGGCCAAACATAACTTCTAGTGAAAACTCTGTTTGGTGCAGAAGGCCCAGCACAGAAGCAAAATACATCTTCTAAGGGGTGCTCATCCTTTCTACCTCTTTCTCTCTCAGAGATATTCAAGAAAAAAATAGGCCTCATCACACAATTACCAATACAAGAGGCTAAATATAACAGGATATGTACAATAGCTTGTCAAATTAAATGAATTAAAGCAAGAACAAATTCAAGCCTAAGAAATAGATGAAAACTTACATCATCTCTTTGTGAATACGGGCAAGTTAATACCCAAATTCATGCTATTAATTGGAGGGAGTAGATTAATGCACATCATTTCTTAGTGGAAGCTTTGCTTTTTAAAGAAAGGGATTCATCAAAAGCTATTGAGAACTCTTCGTCTATTCATGGAACAAGGATGTTTCCATCCCTTCCCATGTTCACGAATGATAGAGAAGAGAGATTTAAACAATCTTGACATAGAATCTCTTGTTTTGCTTCCAAGGAAAATCAATAAAAAAGAAAACCAACCACTTTCTCAACATTAAATCCCAAAAATCATCCAACTAACCCCATAAAACAACCTCCACTACTCATTAAGATTGAACATGGGTTGAAACATATGAGCCAACATGCTAAGATGATGAGATATGTGATGAAAAAGTGTATAAAATGAAATAAACAACTCTACATAATCAAACTTGTGGATGGGTTGTTACTTTCTACTCCCTTCACATCCACAAGGTTCCAAGTACCACATCTATATACAACAACAAGGAACTAAAGCATTAGAAATCAAGAAAAGAGTACAAAAGTATAAGAAAGTAAAGAGAACAATCAACTCAATGGATGGGTGGCTATGTCCTAGTTCCTTCCACTTCCATAAGGACCCAATTAACACATCTATGTACAACAACAATGAATTATAGCACTAGAAAGTAAGATGAGTGTGCAAAAAGCACAAGAAAATAAAGAGAACAATCAACTCAATGGATTGATGGCTATATCCTAGTTCCCTCCACATCCATGAGGACTCATCACATCATTGCGACAAGCTAACAATGAGATACAAAGCTTATAAATGAAGAACAAGAGAGAGAAGATGAAAATAGTTCAAAGCTTTACCTCTTAGAAGAGAGAAAAAAGTTTCTTGATTGTCAAACTTGCTTCCAAACACCCTCAAGGTTCTTGGATATGACTTGAATCCTCAATAAGAAAGCTCCATGTTCAAGTTTCAATGGTGTTTTGTTTTGTACAGGTATCAAGAGAGAGGTAAAGAAGTTGGAAGCTTTTGGTTCAAGGTAGTGTAGAATATCCTTCAAGCTCTAAGACTTTCAAATGAATTTCCAACCTCTTAGGAAATATTTTCAACCCTTTAGAATGAAGAGGGGAGGTGTATACATAGAAATTTTTGAGTAAAAATATCTAAGATATTTTGTGGAAGATATTTGTGGAGGGAAAATATCTCCGAAAATTATCTTTGAAAATATCTCCGAAAAATGTCTCTAAAAAATATCTTACGTGCATGGAAGCCAAATGCTAAATATCTAGATATTTGTACGAAGCTTACAAAGAAAGCTAAATATGAAAATATCTTAGATATTTGCAAAAAACAAAAAGTCAAAATTTCCAAAAATGCTCTGTACCTAGACAATTAAGTCAGCTGCACCATTATTCATATGGTCGTCTATATTTTTCATCCGACCATAAATTGTTAGATGGCCAGATAAAAAATATATCGTTAGATCAATACGGTAAAGTTAGCATGATTTGAAAAGAGAAACATGTATTTTAGAGGATTCCATCCATTCTATTCATTTCCACTATATCCCCTGCTCGATCTACTAAAAAAGACAACATTTGGAGTTCGAAAAGGTGAACCTTGGGATATTATAGAAATATTTAGATCGACAAAAAAAAAAATTATTTTGAAAAAGATTTTTAAAATATCTAAAATGTTTTGGCCAAAACGGGTGTGAGGTTGGGATTAAAGCTTGAACCCGGCTCTCCTGTTGAGTAATTCAAAGAATAACACATTCCAACTTTCATCATCAAGTGTTCGGAAAGAAGTGTCCAAGTCTTAAAGCCAGTCAAAATGGGTTGTCTACAGCTGGGTAGGCCAACAAGCTGATGCCTACCCTTACTACCACCACCTTCATCATCATTATCAAGTACCACAATCATTTCACTACCATCACTATAGTCGTCACTATCATTACTAGCACCACTACAACCTTTCACCTCCATAACTATTGCTATAGTTGTCACAACCACCATCATTACACCACCATTGCCAATTTATCCCCACAACAGTACCCTTTCACCATCATTGTCATTGGCCTCGTAGCTATTGCCTCCACTACCTTCTCTACCATCACCACCAACTCACTATTATAATATAAAATTAAAAGATACAATTTGAAAATAAAACAAGTCAAATTTAAACTTATATATTGCGGAAGGTAAATTTCTTCTCCACAGGAAAAGTGAGATGACGTGTCCCTTCATTTACTCTGCAAAGAAAAACCAAATCATTAGTGATCAGCCCCGAACCTTGGTCGATCGAGAGGACCCTTCGACAATCAAGTCAGAATGCTGTTCAACTATAAAGGAATTTTATTTTTATTCAAAGAGAGTCTTTTTGCTTACCCCCTGTTGGTTTACCTGCTTTGCCTTTTATAGTTTTGCTAACTCAGGTCTCATCCATTGGATCAATGTTCGATCTGAGGGTTTTGTCATGTTTCTAGGTCTGGTCAGGCAAGTGGCCGTGTGGCCCTTGTCTTTGATCATTGGATCATCCTTTTTTTGGACGACTTAGATTGCGTCAAATGCTAGTGGCCAATTTGCCTAATGCTATGTTCGTCTGATGAAGTTGATTGGACGATCGTGTCATCTAGTAGGCTTGACCTATGTCCTTGTATTTACTGCTTGATGTCTCCATCATTAGATGAAAATGAATCCAACAGTCCTTTGACATTCTGCTAATCTCCTTCTAGAAAAAGATTTCACTTTTGTTCCTTACGAGCCCAATCATGTGTCTTTGTTCTGTCAGCTATCTCTAATTGGCTCCTTAGAAATTTATCTGGGCTTTTCTTTTCCTTTGGGTTTCTCCCCCTAATTGCTTTTGGATTTGGGCCAGCATTTTACCCCTCCACAATTACCCTCCTTTGGTGATTGTCCTTGGGAGATTGCTGAAGGTGCTATACCGACCAAACACATTGCTGAGCCCTTACCTCCATTGGTGACATGCGTCTCCTTTGTCTTGATATATTTAATGATGACATTTGCCATATCATCCTTTTATGTGATGTTTCGCCTCTGATACATTAATTAAGGGGATGCCCCTTACCTTTCATCACTTTGCTTGCCATCCTTTCAGAAGTTCATATGCATTTATTTTCCCTCTCCACTATTTGAAGTCTCACTTTGTCACTTCTTTGCAAGTTCTTCTCTTTGATTTTTTTTTTTTTTTTTGCAATTTCGTGTTCTGATTGCTTGTCTTCTTCTTATTTTTATTCATCATGAACCACCTTAGGCAATTTTTTGATTCTGAAGAGAGTATTCAGGAGTATAGAACTCTATGTAGTATCCCTGATGATGTCGTCATAGATAACGACGATATTGTTGATAGGTCTAAGGAGCGGAATCCTCTACCCCTAATCGATATTATCAAAGGAGAAGTTCGATTTCCTTTGCATCCTCTACTCATGAAGGTGCTTCATTTCTATAGAGTACCCCCTTATCATCTTTTCCCTAACTTCTTTCAGGATAGTTATGGGCCTTGTTGTCTTGAACAATATTTTAGGAATAAACCTAGGACTTGCGAAGATTAGATATTGCTATAACTTTGTCCTTACTACCAGAGAGAGCGAAGGTTTATTTTAAGCCGAGATCGGTGAAGCGTCAATTAGTCCAGAAGCTTCCTGATTCTGGAAAAGGTGTCAATGACGTAATCGTTATAGTGTAGGGTAATTGGGAATTTGCTTCTGGTGCTAATAGGGTCTGACCTATCCCCAAGGTCACAAGCCGACCAGGTTTAAATTTTCTCTATTTTGCTTGTTTGTAACTTTTCCTTACATGAGATCTGGAATTGATGTTCTCATTTTTTTATTTTTTTTTATTTTTTTAACTTCAGAAGTTTTTCCTCATCTTAGTGAGTGGGAAGATCAAGTAAACTTTCCCCTCCTTCAACAAGCTTGAACGTACAAAGGCCCTCTAGAGCAACAAGGACAAGGTTAGGCTGCTTACGTGCTTTCTTCCTATCCCTACTATGGCACCGTAGTAGCAACTGACAATATCTCTCTTAGTAACGGCGGTGGTTTTGATTTCTATGTCCTTCCTCATCTTCAGGAGAACATCGAGGAAGTAGTAGCCGAAGAAAAACAACCTCAAGAAGAATCATCGAGTTTGGAGGCTACTATATCAAAAATCATGCAGCCGAATAACTTTTTAGAAATTGTTACTACTCGGAAGTGACAAAGGGACAGGGAGTTAGCTTCTACCTCCTAAGTTATCTCTGACTCCTCAACCCTTGATCGGCCTCAGAAATCATTGATCATGGTTGTTTATGATGCTCCTACTTCTCCCGCTGTTGCACCTGCTGGGAATGCTCCCCCCTAACCCTTGGTACAAACGTCTGGCAAGCGTCCAACAGATCAATCATCAAAAGTGTGAAAGAAAAGCCAATCTGACCCTTCTTTTGTTGCCCCCTCATCTACACCAACTTCGGAGATGGCAGTCATTGGCTTCCCAATCATCCTCAGGCCATCTTTGAAAGATCGGCAACTTACAAATGCTAATACAAAATGGGTAATGCTGATGTGCCACTATCATTATCCACAGCTCTATTCCACCTGTGGACGCTACTCAGCTGACTAAGCAATCAGACGTGGCCATCTTCTCTCAAGCTCTATATTTTTCCCTGATGATAAGTGTTTTCTCATTGTTTGTGCTTTACCTATTTGAAGTTTCTTTGCTCTTCGCTAACTCCAAGTCTTCTTTTTGTAGGGCCTTTCTTCTGCTCATGAGGCCAAGGTTCATTTTGACAAACTGATCAAGGCTGCTAATAGACTTAAGGCTTCCAAGGATAGGCAAAATAAGAAATTGAAAGAGATGAAGCATAGGTTAGTTGCTTCAGAGGGCAAAGTAGTGGAGTCAGAGAAAAAGGTTTAGATGATGGACATTGTACTGAAGTCTTCATCTCAAGAGATCGCTACCTTGAAGGAAGAGAAGTTACTGCTCTCCGCTGCCCTTGATGCATCCAATGCAAGCCTTGATGCTACGGTCAAGTCTGCAATGGAGGATGGATGTAATGAAGCCACTACTAGTTATGAGAAGTAGTTCGTCAAGCTTGAAAAACATGTTCTTTGAAGAGGGATGGATGGCTGTTCTTTGTGCAGCCAAGGTTCCAGAGCAGTTTGAACTAGCAAAGAACATCCTATACCCTCGGCCTAAAGCATTAGGAAAGCCGAGCCAATAGGTAGCTAATGGGGTGAGCGGAGTTAATCCACCTTCAACTAATTAAATTTTTTTTTATTCCTCTTTTTTCTTTTTTTTTTCTTTTAATGTAATTTGAAGGATTTCTATGTTCTTATTTAGTTGTTATTTTATGAATGAATTTTCTTATTTCTTTATTCTATCTTTGGTTCATATATATTTTTTTATCATGTGTATGGTGGAAGAATCTTTGTGGGCTTCGCTCTTTACATTGGGATTGTTCTTCTTGGTTCTTGAGCTAGAGATAGGCCACAACTTTGTTGATCGTATCATTGGATTCAGGGTGCTTTCCTTTTAGATTGGTACTTGCTAAAAAATCGTCATAGATTTGCTCTAAGTTAAAGATTGGTAGCATCCCTGCTGACCTAATATCTTTTAAATAAGTCTTTCTTAGAAGCCTTCATAGGTTTATTCCTTGCCCTAAGCAAGAGATCGGCAGAATCCTTACCTATGTACCATCCCTTGGATAAGTTTTTGCTAGGAATCCCTTATAAGTTCATCCATTGCTCTGAGCAAGAAATCAACTACATTCCTGCCAATGTATTATCCCTAGGATAGTTTTTTTGTTAGGAATCCTTAATAGGTCTGTTCCTTACTCTGAGCAAAAGATCGGCAGCATCCCTACAAATGTAGTATCCCTAGAATAGGTTTTTGTTAGAAAACCTTCATAGGTTTGTTCCTTGCTCTAAGCAAAAGATCGATAGCATCCTTGTCGATGCACTATCCCTAGGATAGGTTTTTGTTAGAAAACCTTCATAGGTTTATTCCTTGCTTTTAGCAAGAGATCAGCAGCAACCATGTCGATGTACTATCTCCAGGATCGATTTTTGTTAGGAAACCTTCATAAGTTTGTTCCTTACTCTAAGCAAGAGATCAACAGCACCTGTGCTGATGTACAATCCCTAGGATAGGTTTTTGTCAGGAAACCTTCATAGGTTTGTTCCTTGCTCTGAACAAGAGATCAACAACATCCGTATCGATGTACTATTGCTAGGATAGGTTTTTGTTAAAAAAAAACCTTCATAGATTTGTTCTTTACTCTGAGCAAGAGATCGGCAGCATCTATGCTAATGTACTATCCCTAGGATAGGCTTGTTCCTTGTACTGAGCAAGAGATTGATAGTATCCCTTCCGATGTACTACCACTAGGATAGGTTTTTTTGATAGGAAGACTTCGTAGGTTTGTTTCTTGCTTTGAGTAAGAGATTGATAGCATACTATCCCTAGGTTGGGTTTTTGTTAGGAAACCTTCGTAGGTTTGTTCCTTGGTCTGAGCAGGAGATCGGAAATGTCTATGTCGTTTCCAATACTAAATTTAGGGTTTTGGGGCTATGGCTTTAATGCCCTTACATCATATGTCAATCATTTAAAACGTTTACCAGTACTTTGCATTAAATGCAAAGGCGTTATTCGAATGAAGCAACATGCGCGTCTTGATAGTGCGCCGTTTCCTCTTCATTTACACAGATAAAGGTGCAAATCATTGCATCAATATTTGGGATGCTTTCTTGACAGCACTTTCTACCAAAACATCCTCTGGTGTCGACACTTGTTCTTGTTTCATCACTCAAAAACCTCGCCTGGGTACCCTCGTCTCGCTTACTGTAAGTGCTTTCTTATCCTCCATTTTGTTTGGTCTCATAGTTTCGTGAAAGATGGGGTAGTATGCTTACTTAGTAGCACAGAGGGTTTAACTCATTTTCGTACCACTTGTGATATCCCCACCACCGTAATCGTAGAGCTTTCTTATCCTGATGATAACTTTATGTTTCTTGTAGACGATAAGGTTCCTAGGTTAGTTTCAACCATAGTAGATAGCAGTGTTAGGTTTCCTCTTCATCCTCGTTTACACGAGATTCTTTCCCACTAAGGAGTTCCCCCATTTCTTCTTAATACAAACTTTTTCAAAATCATGAATACAATGCTCACTTTGAACAACATGCTGAACCTTGACTTAAGCTTGAAACGATTACAGTACTATTACAGTCTTTACTAGTCCCCCTTGGGGGCATTCTTTCTTGAATCCGAACATTGAGATCCGGATTGATCTCTTGTTCAGGTACTCCCTGAGACTTATACAGTAGAAACAGAAGATGCAATCATGGTTTTTGGGGGTTGGGAGTTTGCATCTCCAATTTTTGTGGATGGTTCCACCATCATGCCTTGAGTTCTGGGTGTAGGTCATCACTACCCCAAAAGAGCTTTCATTTTTGTTGCTCTAGAGTTTTATTGTCATTTTGACTGTGACTTTCCTTTATTTTTTTTATATCATTATTCAGTCAATACTGATCGGCATAATGAGTCGTGAGGTGTAAACTTACCAGTTCTTCAAACTAGTTAGAGGTGTACGGCTACTTCTACCCAATCGACCAAAGTGGTTATAGATCAATTTCTTCCTCAGGTAGTTGTCATTCTACTTCCTCATCTATCTCCACTTGCCTCCGGACTTGCTGTTGAGGTGCCCGAAGTGCCTCAAGATGAAGGACCATTGTTGCCATTGCTTCTAAAAGTACCCTCCCAGAGGGTTGGTGGTGAATGAGAGCAGGAAGTTAGCCTGGTACCCATTGAATCGTCGAAATCGTCGGCCCCAAAGATGAGAAGAAGGCGTCAACTAATGAGGCAAACGGAGGTGTCCCCAAGAACAAATCAAGAGTTGGGGGCAGGGGTCATGCAGATCGGCAAAGCATCCTCTTAGCGGTGTGCCCCCCTATGTCAAGTTGCCCTCATATCTGATCAAGTGAGGAGCGAATGGAGGGTGCCACCGAAGGTCCCATCGAGTATGTTTTCCAATCGATGATAGAGGAATGTGCTTTGAACATGAAGGATTCTATCTTTTCGGATGCTAGGGTTACTTAAGCTATGGCACGAGGCATGTGCATTCTCAAAGACATTCACTGTTTGGAGGAGCAGTCCAATCAGCAAATTCTTGGCCACAGCATCCAAAACCTGGTTATGGTAAGATTTTTGCATGTAGGTTATCGTCTACTATTATACTGATGTACAATTAGTCATGCAGGTGGTGAATTAGTTTATGGAGGTTGGAATCAAATTGACTAGAGAAAGGGACCGTTGAGATGAGAAGAAACGAAAAATGGAAGAAGAGAAGAAGCTGATAACCGATGAGAGGAGGCAAATGGCGGCGAAATAGATGCATCTTCAAGAAGACCTTGCTCAGACTGACAGTAGAGTTGCAGCGGTGGAATCTGGCCAGATGACAGCTGGAGAGAATTTTGAAGCAACGAACTTAATCAGCTAAGAACGGACCATGAGGAACTTAAGGCCTCCTTTGAAGCAATAAGGGCCTAGCATGAAGCCAATATAAAAGATAGCACTGAAGCCGTGGAATGAAGTCAATGCTCACTACCTTGACCATCTAAAAAAATTGGAGAAATTCTTCTTCAATGAGGGGTGGAGGGTTGCGCTGAAGAAGGCTGAAGTAAAGGAATCCTCCTCGTTGTACTCTCAAGTTCCTTTGCCTAACCTTGATGTCCCTATTCCAGCTGAGCTAGAAAATCTATGAAGACCTTTTCATATATATATATATATATTTGTTTTGTGATTGAGCGTCCTTTGAACTTTTGTGGATTGTCGGTCTTACCTTTTATATAGTTTTAACTACAATAAAAGAAGTACATTTTTTATCTAAGTAAAATCGCAAAACCTTGTATTTATTTAATATGCTTATTGGCCAAGCATTATTATTTGTTACAAGGCTAATGATAGTACTTTTTCAAGTGCACAGCATTCCAAGGCCTAGGGAGCACGTTTCCTGTTCGTTGGTAAGTTCATATACCCCTTCTTCAGCCAAGTTCGCATTTTGGTATGGACCATCCTAATTTGGCCCAAGTTTCCCGTCGGCTACCCTACGATCATTCGGCAAGATCTTTTTCAGGACAAGATCACTAATCACATATCATCGCTATCACACTCACTTATTATATGCCCAAACTATTTCTTTTTGGTGCCGTGCCAACCGAAGAGAAGCATTCTCGGACTTTTCTTCGACCAAGTCCCGCTCCTTCAAAATCAGGCTTTCGTTCACCCCGCTCTCAACCAGATTAGCTCTTTATGTAGAGAGTCCAAGTTCCAATGGGATGACAACCTCCATTCCAAATGTGAGAGAGAACAACATTTCACCCATTGCTCGTGTAGGAGTAGTTCGGTAAGACTAGAGGACCATTTGAAGGTCTTTGATCCATTTTACTTTGGCCATTTCCAATCATTTCTTTATTCCATTCAAGACAGTTTTGTTTGAAGTCTCAGCTTGCCCGTTGCTTTGGGGTAGGTGGTGTAGAATAATTGGCTTTGATCCCATACTGATCACATAACTCTCTATATAGGCCACAATTGAATTGTGTACTGTTATCAAATATGAGAGCTCTTAGAATGCCGAACCTGGTGATTATGTTCCTTCATATGAACTTGTCTCTAATATTGGCCAACTACTCAGCCTCTATCCATATTATGAAGTAATCTGTGGCGACGACTAACCATCTTTTATTGCCCGGTGCTCTAGGCATATGTCCAACTAGATACAAGCCTCATTACACAAATGGTTAGGGGCTTATGAGCAGGTTGAGTCCTTCAAGAGGCTGGCGTATGATTGACGCATACCTTTGACACGCTTCACAGTGTTGGACAAACTATTGGGTGTCTTTTTGCATGTATGGCCACCAATATCCTTAGGTAAGGGTCTGATGTGCTAATGACCTTCCTCCTGCATGCACTCTACATGATCCTTCGTGGATCTCCTCCAAAATTTCTGATATCTCCTTTGTATGATTTCTTGAACAATTGATTCTCTTTGTTCAACTAGAAATACATGGCCCACTGTCGAATCTGGTGTGCTTATTTTTTGTTAGCTAGTAATATTCCTTCGTATTGATACCTGACCAATGGGGTCATCTAGCTTTATATATGTTGGACATGTAGAACTTCCGCCAAAGCAATGCTGGAGATAATGATAGTACCAATCTCGATTTTTTGGCTTCTCGTTTGGTCGATAGCTGTGGCCAAACTAGCTAACGCATCAGCATAGCCATTCTAGTCCCGTTCCACTTGTTGGATTTTGAACAAGGAGAATTGCTCTACAACTTTTTTGGCCATGGCCAAGTATTTGTCCATCCTCTCATCGTAAGCGACATATTCCCCAAAAATCTATTTTATGACTAATTAAGAATCACACAGAGCTCATACAGAATTTGCCCCAAATATTCTTGTAATTGTGAATCCATTAACCAGAGCTCACTGAGATGTACAAACCCGGATCCTAGCAACTGGAAAGTTGCCCCTTGTCTGAGTGGTACCGCTGCACTATACAGCAACGGAAAGTTGCCCCTAGTCTGAACGGCACTGTACCGGAGATTGCGATAAATGCTGATGAACAAAGATGACCAAGATGATCGAATGGACAAAGTTGATCGGGGAAAAGTTTATGGCTGAACTTCAAGACGAAGCTGCCTACGTATCCCAAAGATGGGAATCAAGCCTTACGTAGTTCAGGCTTGGGTTCACTCGAGTATTTTCACTCTCCTTTTGCGCTCTAACTTTTGCCAAGGTCGCCCTTTGCGGGTTTTCAACCTTGCGAGCTCAGTGTTTATATTTTCTATTTTTTTGTGCTCTGAATTTTGCCTAGGTCGCCCTTCCGGGTTTTCGGCCTAGCGAGCCTCTCAGGGGTAATATTTCTTCAACTTGTCCATGTTGATCGGTTGGGAGAACTCTAGGCCATCTAGGTCCATCAGAACCACAGCCCCACCTGACCAGATAGACTTGATGATATAGGGACCAGTCCAATTGGGTCTGAACTTGCCCCTTGGGTCATGGATGGGAGCTCGGTTGTCCTTGAGCACCAAATCTCCTTCCTTCAAATTCCTGGACTTAACTCTCTTGTTAAAAGCCCGGGCGAATCTACGTTGATATCCTTGGACATGGTACAGTGCTTTTAATCTCCTTTCATCGAAGAGCATGAGTTCCTCGAATCTGCTCTGTTGCCAATCTGCTTCAGCTATCTGACACTCAGCCAGTACTCGTAAAGACGAAACCTCAATCTCTATAGGTAGAACGGCCTCCATCCCATATACCAAGGAATACGGAGTCGCTCCGGTAGAAGTTCTAATTGACGTTCGATAGCCCCACAGAGCAAACGGCAATTTATCTGGCCAGTCCCGATAGGTTTCCACCATCTTCCGCAGTATGTGTTTGATGTTTTTGTTGGCGGCCTCAACTGCTCCGTTGGTCTGCGGCCGATACATGGACGACTTATGAAAAGCCACGTTGTATTTCTCCAACAAATCAATCACCTCCTTCTTGAAGTGAGAACCATTGTCTGAAACAATCTCGTTTGGGACCCCATAACGGCAGATTATGTTGTTTCTGATGAACTTTGCGAAATGCGAAGCCTTCAACACAGCATAAGATTGGGCCTCGACCCACTTAGTAAAGTAATCTATTGCTACCAAGATAAACTCATGCCCATTCGAACCCTTCAGAGTAACAGCTCCAATCACATCGATCCCCCAAACTGAAAATGGCCATGGCGACGTCATGTTGTACAGCTTCGACGGCGGGATGTTCATACGGTTCGCATGGATCTGCCATTTGTGGCATCGCCGAACAAAACCAATACAATCTTCCTCCATGGTAGACCAGTAGTAGCCTTGTCTGAGGATCTTCCGTGCCAGCATTACCCCATTCATATGTGCCCCACATTCTCCTCCATGGATGGCCTCCATCAGGCGCTTCGACTCTTCGGCTTCCACACACAGCTTGTGCATTCCCAAATGACCTCTTTTGTACAACTTACCCCCGCAGATGATAAACTGAACAGCCATTCTTCTGATTGCCCTCTTGTCCTTGGCATTTGCCCCTGGTGGATATGCCTCCTTTTCCAAGAAGTTCCATATATCGTGATACCAAGGGTTGTTATCCTGCACTTCATCTATGGCAGAGATTGACTCGTAGGCAGGTGTAAATTTCTGGTCAATAATGACTGGACGCATCCGGACCCCAGATGGGATGTCTATCATGGAAGATAGAGTTGCTAGCGAATCTGCAAACCTGTTGTTCTCTCTTACTAGGTGAGTGAAATTTAGCTTTTCAAACCGGGGAATTAACAAATCCAAGGTCTGGTGGTAAATTATCATCTTTTCCTCCTTAACTTTCCAATCTCCTTTTGCTTGAGACACAACAAGGTTTGAATCCCCAATGACGTCCAATCGCCTTGCCCCTAGTTCTAGGGCAGCTTCTAAACCGGCGATACATGCCTCATATTCTGCCTCATTATTCGAGACTTTGAACCGGAGCTTGAATGCTAAAGGAATACGGGAATCGTCGGGCGCTATCAGCAACACCCCTATCCCATACCCATACTGATTTGACGCTCCGTCAAAGTACATCGTCCAAGTTTCGTCTTCGATGTGCAAAATGGCTTCATCTGGGAACAGGTACTCAACCACTTCATCCCCTTCAACCGGGTGGTCGGCAAGGAACTCTGCTACCGCTCTCCCTTTTACAGACTTGCGCGTCACATACTTGAGATCAAATTCGAAGAGCAACAGCAGCCAGCGAGCTAGCCTACCCGTAAGTGCTGGTTTCTCGAAAAGATATTTGATGGGATCAAGTCGTGAAACCAGCATTACAGAGTGAGCTAACAGGTAGTGCCGCAGCTTCCTAGTAGCCCATACCAAGGCCAAACAAGCCTTTTCCAGTGGAGTGTAGCGGGCCTCGTAATCCAGCATCTTCTTGCTCAGATAGTAGATGGCCCTTTCCACTTTATCTTCAGACTCTTGTGCGAGCATGCAGCCCATTGTAGTTTCAGTTACTGACAGGTACAGTATCAACGGCTTCCCTGGCTTTGGTGGTGACAACACGGGTGGATTCTGTAGATACTCTTTAATCTGTTCAAATGCAGCTTGGCATCGGCCGTCCCAATGGAACTTCTTTCCTTTCTTCAGAAGACCAAAAAGTGGTTCACAAGTTAAGGTTAGTTTTGAGATAAACCGCTTTATGAATTGCACTTTACCCAGAAAGCCTCGCACCTCCTTTTCGGTCATTGGTGGTGGCATTTCTAAGATGGCCTTGATTTTGGAAAGGTCGACTTCGATGCCCCTTTGTGTAATCAGAAATCCCAGCATTTTTCCCGCTGTAACACCAAACGTACATTTTTTAGGATTCAGCCGCAGCCTAAATTCCCTGATCCTTTGGAAAAACTTTTGCAAGGCGGTGTAGTGGCCCTCTCTTTCTTTGGACTTGACAATCATGTCGTCCACATACACCTCGACCTCTTTATGGATCATGTCATGTAATATTGTGGTTGCAGCCCGTTGATATGTAGCCCCAGCGTTCTTCAGCCCAAACGGCATTACTCTGTAGCAATATGTCCCCCACGGGGTGGTAAAAGCAGTCTTCTCCCGATCTTCGGGTGCCATCACTATCTGATTATATCCTGAGAAACCATCCATAAACGAAAGCAACGCATGCCCCGCTGTGAAATCTACCAGCTCATCGATGTGTGGTAAGGGAAAGTCATCCTTCGGACTAGCTCTGTTCAAATCCCTGAAGTCCACACATACCCGGATTCTGCCATCCTTCTTCGGCACTGGAACAATGTTGGCCAACCAAGTCGGGTATTCGGATACCAGCAAGAAGCCTGCGTCAATCTGCTTGGTGACCTCTTCCTTGATCTTAATGGCCCAATCAGGGCGGATCCTTCTGAGTTTCTGTTTGATGGGTCGAGCCTCGGGGTCAAGAGGGATCCGGTGCTGTACAATCTCAGGATCGATCCCAGGCATGTCTTCGTAGGACCACGCGAAAACATCTTTGAAATCTTTTAGTAAAGCGACTAAGCGCTCGCGTTCCTCCGAAAACAACGTGGACCCGATCTAGACCAGCCGTGGGTCCTTCTCAGTACCAATGTTCACGGTAGTGATTTCATCCATTAAGGGTTTAACAAACCTCTCTTGTTCTTGTTCAATTAGTTGTTGCAAAACCGGAGGAATTTCGTCCTCGTCGTTTTCATCAAAATTTTGAAAGTCCTGATTTAAGCAATAAACCAAAGGCACGGAAAAGTACTCGGAAACCACGGTCACCTCATTCTCATTAAGTACTTCCAAACCGTCCAGTTCTTCTGTCACAACAGACTCGAAAGAGAAAAAAAAAAAGACAACCTGGACAGGACTGTGGCATCCGGGTTATCACCCCCAGGAATACCGGACTCAGACTCAGACGAGCTGGAACCTGATTCCGACTGACAAGACTCGGTGGAATCAGATTCCGGCTCACTACCTGACCCGGTGCTGCTAGATAAGAATCCCTCCTCGTACTGCCAGGTGAGGGAGGGTGCGATGGATGCATCCAAAATAGTTGCTGGTTGGCCCGCAGCCGTCTCATATCCGATCATGGACACCGAGGAGTCATCCCCCAAGCACAACTGGTCGATCGAAGGATCTGAAAGTAGACATGCCAGTGCTACCCCCATTTCAAATTCTGTATCCACAGACTTCGCTTCTTTGCTATGCTCAGCCTCAACCGCTGGGTCTGTCTGCTCTTCAGCAACATCATCCCCAGATATTTGTAAGTCAAAGAAGATTTCGAAACCCGGCACGCGCTTCTTCTCTGCGTTCAACCACGGCTCCGGAAAACCACAGAACGGAAAGTCCTCCCCCTCCCGGACGAAGCGTCCGTTTAGGGTACCCCGGATGGGCCGATGCATCAACTCAAAAGGTCTTCCCATTTGTTTTGCTTTGGCTCTTCCAGCCATCTCTTTTCCTTTCCTTACCCAATCTTCCTTGGTGGGCAAATAACCCAAGCCAAAGGTATGAGGGTTGTGCGGCACTTCGGCCAATGTTGCGATGCCCTTGCGGCCGCCCCTTCCTAATCCCATCCCGGGGATGTATTGGAGTTTGTTCATGAGATACACTGCTTGGGCACTGACGTATACCCCTTCGTTAGTAGCCATGATGTTCTGTACAATCTGAGCCTCGGCTAAGGTAAAACCTGATATGAACACATCTTCCATGCCATGCTCAATTTCTAGAACAGGCGTAGATACCTCCGATGGCGGGTGGATTGATGAATTCCCAAAGACAATGGCTACTCCCTTCCCGTAGGGGTATTTCACCATTTGATGTAAAGTAGATGACACTGCCTTCACTTGATGCAGCCACGGCCGCCCCAAAAGCAAGTTGAAAGTTGCAGGCACTTCCAAGACATGAAAATCTATCTCATGCTGTCCCGGCCCCACTTTAGTCCAGACTTTAACTGTTCCCATCACTTCCCTACTCGTATTGTCGTACGCCCGGATGACCTGGGCTGTTGGTACAAAATCCACGGTTTTCAGACCGATTGCATACGCTGTCCTTGCCGGGCAGACGTTAATGGCGGATCCGGTATCAACAAGTACCACCGGTATCCATTTATCCCTACACTCCACAGAGATGTAGAGGGGCTTGTTATGGTCTGCCCCCTCGGGTGGCAATTCCTTGTCGGAAAAGGTCAGCATCGGGGTGGCTCCCCCCAGAAAGACCAATCCCACCAGCTGCTCCGGCGTGGTTTCTATTGAAAGCTTTGCTTTGTCCATGGCTGATAAGACAGCCTCTCTATGCACCCGTGATGCCATGAGCAGTCCCCATATAGAGATGTCTGCTTGTATCTTTTTAAGCTGTTTGAGCACAGCCTCCTCTTCAAGTTGCTTTTCTTTTTGCTTTTCAGCCTCTCTATCCTTCCCAGAAGCCTCTGGCTGATCTAAGTGTGGAGGTTTGAAATACCGCCCACTCCGTGTCATGTGGTCGACCTCTCCAAGGTACCAGGTGTTATCAGGTTGGTTGTTTCCCCAATCTTCGTCTGTATGGGCGAGGCATAAATCTTCATCCTCCCACCACATACCATCAGCAGCTGATAAACACCTGTCCGGCTCTAGTATGACTGTTCTTGTGCTCGCAGCACCTTCCATCCACATACCTGCAGTGTTCTCGGTTCCTGTGCACACAGCAGTTTCAGCTCCCACATGGGCCTTTGCCTTCCTGATTCTCTCGAAATCTTCAAAACTTACTTGTTCCGACATGACTGACTGTTCAGGAATCCCTGTACTCAAAATACTCCAATCTGGAGTGAAATTCTTAACACCGGCTCTCTCCGGCGATGTGTTCTGCTTTTCGACCCTTCCGGCCGTCGCTGATACTCTCATTCCTGCTGAACTCTGCTCTGCCTGAAATTCTCCTATCACATCGGGCTGATCGTCCAACCATCCGGTGACTTCCGCTGAATCTTCGTAATTGAACCATGCAACTGCCGCGTCTTCTGGGTATTGGTCATTGTAAAATTGGAGATCGGCCAGGTCCTCCCCTACAACCGTTACATCATCTGTTCCCTGTCCCAGACTATCTCCTTGGATCACACACAACTCTCCCCCTGTTGGCAATTCTACTTCGGGCCTATCTTGGCCTTTTGATGCAATGTAGTCACTCGGACTATATGTCTTCCCAACGTAACTCCCAGATTCCGCAGACTCTGACTCAACAACCTGTTTCTCCTTTAGAATCTCCCTCCCCCTGTTCTTGGCGGTCACCGCCACTGGCTTGGATTGGGTCATAGAGATGTCCATCATGCACAAGTCGGTGCAATCGGGGAGGAACACCTCTGGTTTAGGCAGGTGGGTAGGTGTGATATAGATACTAGGGTCGTAGGACACGGTCCCAGTATGGATGAAATTGAGTCTTTTGGGTGGTGGAGCTTGGTTATGTGCGGGGAGGGGATTTGTAGTAACATTAGGTTTCTCAGGAGGCAGAATCACCCCGTTATCGATGAGATCTTGAATCTCATGACGTAACCGGAAACACAGGTCGGTATCATGGCCGTGCTGTTGATGAAATGCACAATACTTGGCTGGGTTATGGGTAGGAGGGAGTTTTTCTGGTAGGGGCCGCGGCTCCAGGGGCTTCAGATGCCCTTTTTTGATCAAAACCCCCAGAGCTTTGGATAGGGGCATATAAAGTGGGGCGAAGGTTCTGGTGTTTCTGGGTGGGTATTTGGTTGTTTGCGGGTTGCTTCCGGACGCGCCGGAGAATGGCGAAGCTGCCGTATTTCTTGGAGGGGGGTTGGCGGTGACCATGCTCACTTCCTGAGCTCTTGCAGTCGTAACGCCACTCGGGCCTGCATTGCTACCACGATTGAAAGTTCGTCGAGGTTGCTCTCGGTCGTTATCGATCAAGCCTTGCTTCAAGGCATCCTCAATCTGCACCCCCATTTCATGTAGGTCAGAAAAAGTAGGAAAGGGGAGGACTATCATCTTTTACATCAACTTCGGTTGGAGATTGGGCACAATCATCCGAATTTGGTCTTTGTCTGTAGGCCTCAAAGTCATCATCGAAGCCTTGGCCCTCCATCTGGTTACAAATTCTAAAAAACTCTCCTTAGGCTCTTGCCTAGTCGTCTCGAGATCACGAGTCATAATCTCAATCTGTGTATTGTACGAGTATTGCGCGATGAAGGCCTCAGCCATTTCGTCCCAATTCCTCTTAACGTCATCTTCCAACTTGGCATACCATATAGCCGCCACACCTGACATAGTTCGGCCGAATAAAGATAACTTTTGAAGCCTACTGAGGCCCATCGGCCTTAGGATATCCGAAAATAGTCTCAAGTGCACCATGGGGTCCCCGGACCCATCAAACCGATCGATATGAGGCATTTTGAATCTGTCGGGCAGCGTCACAGCTGCGTCGGTATATCCATCTTCAATGTCGGGGATAGTCTTGACTCCCTGAGATCTCTTGAACAGCTTTTCAAGCTTGCTTAACTTCAGTGCGGTGGGATCGGTCTCGAACTCAAAGGGAGAGTCCGGCAGGTTGGTGGGTGTTTTTGATAGCTGAGGTTGGATCTGAGGTAGGATTGGAGGTGGGGGTGGTCCTGTGGGATGTTCTGTATCATTCTGAACATTGGCTGTCTCCCCAAGGTTTGGAACTCCTGGCGGGGGAGGAGCTTGATGTGAAGTAGATACTCCAGTTTGCTGCTCTAACCTGGCAATTGTCTCTGCCTGTTCCCTCACAACTGTAGCTTGTTGCCTGGAGAATTCTGCCTGACGAACGGCATCCTGCTGCATTGTTTTCATACTCTCTTGGAGGTGGCGCACCATCTCTTCCAAACTAGCCCTGCTATCCTGCTCTGGTTGGATTACTGGTATATATTCTCTCTCTGTCGGCGACACAGGATCCCGATCCCTACTGAACACAGGTGGGGTAGATAAAGCCCTCTGAACTGACTGCTGTACTGTCCTCTGCCGGACTGACCTCCGTTTAGTAACCGGGGGTAGTGAGTAGTACACTGGTTGTCCGTCTATCAGATCCTCAAATCGATGGAGTCGGCGACCTCTAGTCCAGAGTGCTTGGGGAATATCTACTGGGTCAGAAGCAATCGTGCTCAACTACCTAGTAAAAAGATAAATAAAGCGTATAAATAAACAGACAATCGGACAGCATAACAGCATAAAATAATATACAACACACGGTTGGATGTCATAACACACTGCTAGTGAACTGGATACACTGCTCCTCAAATACTTGATCACTGTTTCTGAATCATTGCCCCCAAGTCTGAATCTGGTACCCACAGATAACTGATTCCCCAAAATACTGTGACTGGTGCCCTCAGGCCGGATACCAAAACTTGCAAACTGATTATGCGCATTCCCTGTACAGATACACTCGAAAAGCACATAGCATGTAAAGGGGAGCCAATACACCCCTATGTTGGGGTAGGGTTTCCCTGTCCTATTTTGTCAGGAGCTAGGGTTTCACTACGCACGCAGCGGTTTCAAACAACCTAATATCGGGTGAGCAACCTGTCCTAGTTTGGAATGGTCACTACGGATTTCGATATGCACTAGGTCGAATGGTCAAAAAGGGTGCCCCGGTAAAACCGGGGTTTGTGTTCCCATACTGGCAGAGCCCGCAACCGGTCAGCCTTACGGACATGCCTTGACAAGACAAGCCTCCGGCAAACCGCTCAGGAATAGCAGATGGCCAACACGGTGTCCTAGGCGCACCAATGTACATGCAATGCAAAGAAACACATATGTGTAGTCAAAACAGGATATCACGAGTTCGAGTCAAGCTCTCTAAAAGTCCCCAGCAGAGTCGCCAGAAACTGTAACACGTCCGCGGGGGCCTCGATGCTACAGTTCGGACTCTCTTTTTTGTTGCGTTGCGGTTCTAAACCTGAACCAAAGAGTCCAACTCTGGCAAATCGTTTTGAAGAAAAACTGATTTTTGAAAAGTAGTGCCAAACATGGACTGCTTTGCCAGATTACAGAGTCGCCACCTAAATATTTAAAATGGGAAATTTAGGAAACCCTGACTCGGTGCCGAAGGCCACATGTCCGTCATCACCAAAGTGGTCTTGGCTCGGGAGCTTGGGTACGATCAGGGAAGGTCAGCTATGAGCACCCCCTTTCGCCCGGTCTGAAGACCAGCCTCTACTAACCGTGATATCCGTTTTTGAAAACATTACATACTCTTATTCCAGTTATTAGCCTAGAATTACTATGTTATGTACGCAGCAAACAAGTATAGACCAAATCGCCTAAGTTGGAACAAAACACTACATGTTTGTTTTGAAAACGGTTTGCTACTCGCAAGTAGGCTAAAATGCAGGTTTTGCCACCCTCAAGTGGGCTTTTAGAAAAGATGGTTTTGCCACTAACTAGTGGGCTTAAAACTCACAGTTTTTAATGCATTGTCCCAATTTAGGTAATTCAACCTCCATCCACAGGCATTCAAGCAGTTATATCACATAAGCAGCTAGCCTCATGGTAATCATGCTATCATGGCAACAATCACACACATGTGATATGCTAAAGCATAAAAGCTCACCTAGTACTCCGAGCCAAAACAGAAACCAGTTAGTAATCATATGCATGATCCTAGTTCATGTTAAGTGGCTAATGCAACACATGCAAAGATGCAATCTAGACAGGCTCGGCTATCCTAAACATGGTACGTGGAATGCTACAAATAACACGTATTCAATTTGGAATTGAAATACAATGCAGTTTGTATGATGTGCCGAGCCCGATGCGTGTGTAACAAATGTATGGATGCACGCATGCATTGCATAAGGTATGCTAAAGTAAACGTGCCCTAATACTAACCATCAAAGCAAGTAAATAAAAGGGAAGAAAGAAATGGGGGTTGGAAGACATACACACACTCACCCACACTTATTACAAATATGCCCTCACACAGAGGGACCAAAAGAATATACAGTCCAAGAATAATACAGTCCAAATACAGAATAAATTAATTATTACAGAAATTTCTAATTATCAAATTAAATGTTATCATAAGAGAAAGGGGCCTCAGCCCCGCCTCGGGATGCGTGAATGATGCATGTTCGATCCAACTTGCCCAGAAAGCCCACACCGCACCGCTGCTGCCTCTGTTTCCACTGTCCTGCCTTTCTGAAACTCTGCCAAAGTCCCAGAACATCTTCCAAATGCACTGCAGTACACCACCGGCTAAAGGAGATGGTCACCGGCCGCTTAAATTGACCACCGGCTTCTTGTAGGGTTTATCGGCACAAAAAGTGTGCCGGTCGGCACACTGTACTGCCGGTCGGCAGAAAGTTCCTGCAGATGACAGTTTGACAACAGCAGCAAACCAGCAGTGCATGGCATGGATTTTGAGCATATGTAAGCATGGCCAATGCCTCCTATCATGCTTGGGGACTCAAGGAGGCATGACTCTTGGCTCTTGGGCCATCAATTATGCATCTTGATGCATGATGGCCTAAGGAACCAAGGTTGCATTTTAATGGTAATGCATGCAAACAAACAAATGAAATCCAAGGCCTTATCATGTGTTAGTCAAAGGTCTTGGTGACCAAGAATTGAGACGAGTTGCACCACTTGAAGTGTGAACTCTTCTCAATCCTATGCTTGGCTTGACAATCCCCAAGCCAAGCCATGGAATGCATGTATGCAACATAGCTCAAATTATGCAACAATGGGACTAAGATGCAAGGCATACCAAGTGTCATGCAACTATCACAATAGGCATGCAAAATGCTAGAGCATGCAAGGTATAAGTGGCATGCAAACATGGGCCAATCAAGCAATGGGACCAACCTACTACAACACTCGATGAACCAAACATGCATCAAGCATGTAATGAACATACAATGGTGGCCTTAACTTCAATGGGGCAGCCCTCAAACCACTCCAAAATAGTGGCAAAACAAGCCCTAGATGATGACCAAAATACTACCCAAACATGCAAGTTCATGGGCCTAAACCTAAGGCACCAAAAGGGCATTTTACTACCACTTACACAACCACTCATGACATGAATCTAACAACCAAAAACAGATTTTTAGTATGCAAAATGACACCCAAATCCCCTCACATGGCACCCCCAGAATGCATTGATCATGGGAGCATACACAAGGCCTATTCTTAGGCATAAAAGGACACACCTTTAAAGCATGAAAGAGATGACAAGTACAAACATATGAGCATGGATTAGGGTCTGAAATAGCATGTCAAATGATCCCAAATCATCCAAATAGACTATCTAATGCATGTACATGGATCACCTACCTAAGGCTTACAAGCCATCATGAAAAACAACCATGTCAAGCATGTTAAATATGACGAAAACAGTGGCCCACAGCCCTTATACATGGCAAAATGATGTTAGTATCTCCATGAAGCTAAGCTAAAACATGCAAGGAAACATGGCCTCAAAGCATGGCATATTTCTAGGCATAAGAGAGCATTTCAAAGCAAACATAAGAGGCATGTTAAGGACCATAAAACCAACCTAAAACAGAGGCATAACATGTCATATGAACCACAAATATGCTCTGAAATGCAGCCAAAACCAACCATGCATACATGCTATTATTTGAGCCCAAAACAAAGGCAAGCAAGGGGCCAAGGGGAGAGGGGTGTCCCTCCCCTATCTAAGACTTAAAAAAACCTTCCTCACCACTGAAAACCCACTGGTTTTCAGTGGTGAGAAGATCAAAAACACCAAGTACACAAGGCCTCAAGAAAAGGCTCCAAAATGGCCAAAACAAGGCCTAAGAGGGTGAGACTCTACCCAAACCACAAGACAACCTTGATGAATGTTCTTAAGCAAGGAAAAACAAGTCTTTTTTGTGTTAAACACAAATCCAAAAACACAAAGCAAGAGGGGTAGAAAGCTAGTGCAAGAATGGGGAAACTAAAGTAACAAGCTCACCCTTGAAGATCCTTTGAAGAACAGGTGGAGCAGCCACTCTCTAGTGATCAAAGTCAGTCCAAGATCACAACAATCAACCTCCCAAGTCCCTCAATCGCGAGCTAAGGTGTAATAGTGTGTGTAATGGTGCAAAAATGAGGTAGAACTACACTTTTAGGCCCAAAAACACACACACAAGAGGAGAGAGAGGGAAAAATATAGAGAGAGAGTGTGTATCACACAGATATATGGATATAAGCTCTGGTTTTTTACCTAAAATGGCTAACCCTTAACTCAAGGGGAAGAGATGAGCTTATATAGGCAAAATAAAGCTCTTAACTTAGTGGCTAAGCAAAGAGAGGGGGGTTCAAGAGGTGCAAGAGGGTCTTGGCTTCCAAGGGAAGCTAAGACAGCTGGCCAAGCTTCTCCAAGAAGCTTGGCCAAGGGTTCAACCTTCTAGAAGGTTTATGGGGTTCAAGGGTGCAAAGGGTGCAAACCCGGGCATGGGGAGTGGTGATGGTGCACCCCAGCTGTCACAGCTGGCATGCACCATCCCTGGGGGTGCAAAGGGGTCACACCGACCAGCCAAAACAGTCACCGGCACAAAAAAGTGCCGGTCGGCATCATATAGTGCCGACCGGCCAAAGTTTTTTAGAAAACAGTGCCGATGGCCAAAAGGGAGTGCCGGTGGAGGGTGGGGGCAGCCGGTGGGATTCAGGGATGGCTAGCAAGCTTCCCCCTACCCTCAATTGCGAAAACAGACAAGTCTTGGTGCAAAACCAAGCATAGAACAAGCCGGTTGAGAGGTCCTGAGGCACGACGCGCAGCCGGGATCTCCGGGAACTCAAAACGAACACAATCATGGATAATCACCGGGTGTTCAAGCGGTGACGTCCAAGTCTTGAGGACGGTCAAAAATGGGGTGTCTACAGTTGACTATTTTTTACTTTCACTCCTTTGGATGAGAATTCTGCCATAAAATCTGTCAAGACTTGTCCTTTGATGGCAGTCCTTAGCTTTAATTGAATGTCGTATTGTTCGAGCTCAACAATCCACTTTGAGATTCTTCCTGATGAATCCGACTTGTGAAGAATCCTCTTACGTGGGTGTTCAGTATAGACAACAATGGAGTGGGCCAGAAAATAGGGCATTAATTTCCGGGATGTGATGACCAGTGCTACGATAAGTTTTTCCAATGGCAAATACCTCGTTTCTGCATCAAACAAAGTTTTGCTTACGTAGAACACCGGGGATTGCCCTTTTGCTAATTCTATGACCAGTGTCGAGCACACGGCATGATCAAACACTGCTAAATAAATGTACAATCTTTCCCCCAAATCGGGGGCTAGTGAGCAAGAGTGGTTTCGCCAAGTATTCTTTCAACCCTTGCAGTGCTTGGCTATATTTTAGAGTCCATGAAAACTGAGATTTTTTTCTTGTTAACTAGAAAAACGGCTAGCAGCAATCCGAAGATCGGCTAATAAATCTATTGAGCGTTACAGCCATCTCTATGAGACCTGGATGCCCTTCACAAATATAGGTGGGGTTAAGTTAAGCAATGCTTGAATCTATTCGAGATTTGCCTTTATCCTCCATTGAATGACAACATATCCGATGAACTTCCCAGATCCAACCCTAAAGGCGCATTTCGCTGCATTGAGTTTCATTCTATATTATTTGTGGAGGATCCCAAATGCTTCTTCGAGATCCGTTAGATGGCTTTAAGCTTCTTATGATTTGATCATCATGTCATCGATGTATACTTCAAGATTGAGGTCGATCTAATTATTGAACATTTCCGTAACCAATTATTAGCATGTTGCCCCAATATTCTTTAATCCGAAGGGCATTACTTCATAACAGAACAAACTTACTGGAGTGATAAAGAATGTTTTCTCTTGGTTATTCGGATGCATAACTATCTGATGATACCCAAGGTATGCATCCAAAAAGCTCATTTTTTCATGTCCTGATGTGACATTCACCAATTGGTCGATTTTGGGTAAGGGCAAAATGTTCTTCGAGCACACCTTGTTGAGATTAATGAAATCTACACACACTCTCCACTTCTCATTCTTCTTCTTGATGATAACGGTATTGGATAACTACTCTGGATATTGTAATTCTCGGATGGCATCAGCTTCAAGCAACTTTCCCACTTCCTCCTTTACAACTTCTATGTGTTGTTATGCCGATCTCCTACTTTTTTGTATTACAGGCTTTGAGTTAAGATCTGTATTGAGTTTGTGGCAAGTTACTTTTGGATTGATTCCTTCCATTTCGTACGAGGTCCATGCAAACATGTCCTTGAGCTATAGTAGAAAGTGGATCAATTCTCCTCTTTTCACCAAGCTAAGACCTCTTTCCTCGAGGAAGAACTTTTCATCTACAAGGCCAATCAACACTTTTTTCAATTCTTCCACACTTTTGGCATTTGGTTCTATGCCGACTTGTTTTTCGTCTGGTTCATGAGTCTGAACCTCTTAGATAATCTGTTTAGAGGTGGACACTACCATGCATTGCTTTGCCAATATCTGATCAACCCTAATTTCGCATATGTCGTCTCCCTTCGAGAGTCGTATAACTTAATAGAAGATGGATAGAACAGCTTTCATCTTGTGAAGCCATGCCCTCTTCATTATGGCATTGTATGGGAAAAGAATGTTCACTACTTGGAATTTGACATGCTGAATTATCGCTCCCGTCTTGACTGCATGAAAATTTTTTCCAAGGAAAAGATCGGGCTGGAGTTGAAGCCGTATAGTGGTGAATCTACTAGATGCAAGTCGTTATGTGATAACCCTAATTTTTTGAAAAGTTCGTAGTACATGATCTCCGAAGAACTTCCTTGGTCCACTAATATCCTTCTGACCGTGAACTCCCCAATTTGCAAGGTTACCACCAAGGGGTCACTGTGAAGATGGTGAATCGATGCCAAGTCTTCATCGGAGAATACGATTCTTACTTCGAATTGGCGCATTCTCTTTGTTGGACCTTTGGACAAGGCCATCACCTCTCTTGGATGTGCCAATCTTCTTATTTCTCTTCTAATTTGATTTTTTTGCTTCTTAGGAGGAACCAAATATATTATGTTAATGGTTAATGAAGGTTGTGCATCACCATCATTGTCCTTTTACTTTTCTTTACAATTAGGTGTGTGATCGATATAAGCGCGCAAATGACCACTTTGTGCTAACTCTTCTAGAAATTGTTTCAACGCCTTGCAATCCTCTGTGAGATGCTCGTAATCCTTGTGGTAGGAACATCGCAACTTCCGATTCCAAGGAGATGGGTCTCCGATCATTTTCGAAGGCCACAAGAAATAGGGCTCATTCTGGATCTTTATCATTATTCGATATATTGGCTCTATGAAGGTGGTAATGATTGCTTGAAAGGCCTCTTTTCGAGGCTTGGGCCGATCCGCTATTGCACTTGATTCCTTTATTTTGACATCAGAAGTTTTCTTTTCTTCTTTCTTTGGGATCCGATGTGGGAGCAGAGCTGGCTTCGGCTCCTCGGATCTTCACAAGTCATCTTCAATTTTACAATGTTACTCAACTCTTCTCATCAAGCTTTCTACATAAGTGGGGAGTTTCTTTATTAGGAATTGACGAAGCTTGCTAGTTGGTTACAAGCCTACCTTAAATGAGGCAATTTTTAATTGTTCGTTGCAGTTGTCTATTTCATTATAAGCTGTCCAATATTAGCAAACATATTCTCTAAAACTCTCAGTGTCATCCTTCTTCATGGTGAGGAACATGTCTACTTCTTTAGGTGGTCAGCTATTAGTGATGAAACGTGAGATAAATTCCTATTGTAGTTGCTTCTAGTTGCTGATGAATCAGGCCTCTAATTTGTAATACTAGTAGAGTGTCATTTATCCTAGACTTGAGGAGAACATCTTGCAAATGATTGGCCTATTGTTGCTCCACAATGTCATAGCTTTGGTGTAGTGCTAAATATGGCTTGTTGAATCTCCCTTGCCATTATATAGATTAAACATTGGAGAGGTGAATCTCTTTGGAGGATCAGCACTATCGATTGCTCGGGAGAACGGCGAAACTATTTCTTTAGTAAAGAGCTTTCTCTGAACTGGCTTTGGGTTTCCCTTCGTTCATTCATCAAGCCAACTCCTCAAGTCACTCTTCTGGTACTTCTATGAGTTATCCCACTTGGTTATCTGGAACTTCTTTTGCGTCTAATCAAGGTGGCTGCTGGCAGTTTGACTAGTGCTCTTTTGCGAAACAGCCTTTTTTTGTTGGCGATTATGGACTTTGGCTACCTTTCTCCGGGTTTCTTGTTCTTTCTGAGCCAATTGTAACTCCTTCTTAAGGATCTCTACCTGTGCTACAAGTCAATCAATCACCTGAGCTTGTTAGTTATTGTGGGAGCCGGATAATTGGAAGAGTCAGAAGCATACTCTGGAAGACAAATATTACTCGGCTCTATCCTACACGATCAGAATGCCGAATAATACAGATAGGCCGAATAGATATTGAACTATGGAGCCGAGTAAATAAGAGCATAATGAGTGAAAAGTGGGCCTGGCCCCGAGGCCCAAGAAACAAGTATAAATAAAGGAGCAATAGAATAAGAAAGGTATGTGAGAATTGTTGTGCTTTACTTAGAATGCAAGCATTCTTAAGTGTGGAGACTGACTTGTCCGTCGGAGTGCTAATTCTGGCACCCCCGACCGGAGTGTTTATTCCTTTTCAGGTGACTATCAACGGATCACGAGCGTCCCCCAAGATTAGAAGAGTATTTCCAAACCACTTCTCCATAGTTGGCACCGTCTGTGGGAATACTTAAACATATCCATGGCGGGCGCAACGGAAGACCCTCCAATAGCCACTGATGAAACGACGCAAAGAGACGACCTCACTCCATCAAACATACTTGGACCGGACACCATCCCTGTAAGACGCACTCTGAACTTCGCCTCACCCTCGACTCCAGAGCATGAAGCAATGCAAGAACAAGCAAAGCAAAATGAACAAAGGTTGGAGAACATGATCGCGGAGAACGAACATCTTCGTGAAGATTTGGCCTTGGAAGTGGCGAAGTCCAAACAAGCTGTACGCCTAAATCCGGAACGATCTCCGAAGGTAGGTGGTGGACGACCTCGAGCCCGACAAGACGACACTGATAGCGGCTCCCAAACAGTGGATGTGGAATTCTTGGTCGTCAAGTTCCCGTCGCCGTATAATCTCATCATGGGGCGAACTTGGTTGCATCATATTCAGGCTGTGCCAAGCACCTATCATCAGCTGCTACGCTTCCCGACCGAACACGGCATTGAGCAGATCCGTGGTTCCCGACAATCCGCACAAGCATGTTATCTCCTTTCTTGAAAGACACCAACAAAGTCGCAGGTCAACTCCACTGAAGTGCCGAATCGAAACAGCCTCGACGATGTCAGACGGCTCCCTAGTGAAAAGCCACGGAAGCTATAGGTAATACCAGCAGCAGCTTGCCAGGACGTAAGATCAACGCGTTCAGCCGCGCTGCTACACACTGGGAAAGTTGCTCCTGAAGGTATTTCCGGATGATAGGAGACCGGTTGATGGAAAATTAGGTACGCGACATTGCTCCTGAAGCACTCACGAAAATTCTATCATCAAACCCGACTTGTAGGGAATGATCCTAGTTCTAAATGATTCGCCATGTACACATTCCACCTTTGTAATGGAAGGATTCTTGTTCAGAAGTTGGATTCTTATTTAAAATAACGTTTCGACGAAAAAGCCTCGGGATTCGGAGTACCTTTCGTGGATATCACGATTAGCCAAAAAGCCTTCGGATTCAGAGCCCCATCGACGCACGACGTCTTTGGGCCAAAAAAGCCTCCGGATTCGGAGCGCCCTTCATGGATATCACGATTGGCCAAAGAGCCTCCGAATTTGGAGCCCTATCGGCGCACGACGTCTTTTGGCCAAAAAAGCCTCCGGATTCGAAGCACCTTTCGTGGATATCACGATTGGCCAAAAAGCCTCTGGATTCGGAGCCCCATCGGCGCACGACGTCTTTGGGCCGAAAAAGCCTCCGGATTCGGAGCGCCCTTCGTGGATATCACGATTGGCCAGAGCCTCCGGATTTGGAGCCCCATCGGCGCACGACGTCTTTGGGCCGAAAAAGCCTTCGGATTCGGAGCGCCCTTCGTGGATATCACGATTGGCCAAAAAGACTCCGGATTCGGAGCCGCATCGGCGGACGACGTCTTTGGGTCGAAAAAGCTTCCGGATTTAGAGTGCCCTTCATGGATATCACGATTGGCCAAAAAGACTCCAGATTCGGAGCCCCATCGGCGCACGACGTCTTTGGGCCGAAAAAGCCTTCGGATTCGGAGCGCCCTTCGTGGATATCACGATTAGCCAAAAAGACTCCGGATTCGGAGCCCCATCAGTGCACGACGTCTTTGGGCCAAATAAAGACTCCGGATTCTAAGCCCCATCGGTGCACAACGTCTTTGGGCCGAAAAAGCCTCCGGATTCGGAGCCCCATCGGCGCTATCCCGATTGGCCAAAAAGACTCCGGATTCGGAGCCCCATTGGCGCACGACGTCTTTGGACCGAAAAAGCCTCCGGATTCGGAGCGCCCTTTGTGGATATCACGATTGGCCAAATAAAGCCTCCGGATTCAGAGCCCCATCGGCGCACGATGTCTTTGGGCCGAAAAAGCCTCCAGATTCGGAGTGCCCTTCGTGGAGATCACGATTGGCCAAAAAGACTCCGGATTCGAAGCCCCATCGGCGCATGACGTCTTTGGGCCGAAAAAGCCTCCGGATTCGGACCGTCCTTCGTGGATATCACGATTGGCCAAAAAGACTCCAGATTCGGAGCCCCATCGGCGCATGACGTCTTTGGGCTGAAAAAGCCTTCTGATTCAGGGCCCCTTTGGCACACGACGTCTTTGGCCGATAAAGCCTCCAAATTCGGCTAACCAGATAGTGCCACCGGGCGACGCACAAGGGCCAAGTAATATTCTGAATTCGGAGCGCCCTCCAAAATGAAAACATTTACACATCAAGGCAGGGATATGTAGGTTGAGCCAGTACAACCGCATGAACAAGGCAAAACGTGCCAGCATTCAAAATAAGATGCTTAATTAAGCATATAAAAATTCAGAATGAGATAAACTTTTAAAATAAAACATTTTATTCGATTAAACATTAATTACAAAAACGCAATCCGCGTTCGAAGCATTACAATATCTATTCTCATACGGCGTCGCGTTGGTCTAGCAGTAACGCCGAATCAACGCCCACTGATTGGAGAGCATCCACAACTTGAAATGCCTTGATCTGACCGCGCTTGAATCCACGATGTTCACACCAGCGAGACAATCACTCTCGAGGTGGAGAGCTTGACACCATAGACAACGTCAAGGCCAAGATCCAGGACAAGAAAGGAATTCCCCACGAAAACAGTAATACTCAACGGTCGCGGCGCTACGTCGGCCTCATTTCTCGGTCGCGATTGCGGAGAACTCCCCCATTGTTGTTTCTCCCTTTGGGGTGATCTGCTTCGACGACTTAGAGGTTGACCTTTTTCTCGTTTTTTGAACGACCTACCTCCCGCGCAAGTGGGTTCTCTACTGCGATTCATTATAATGTCAAGCTCAGCCAAAGTCCAAGTTTCTCCTCTGCTGCTGAAGAAAACTCCATTTGACATTCACACTTATCTAACCCCATGCAACAAAATCGTTTTAAATCGAGTCTGAACACAGTAGGCGAAGTTACAGGAGCGAAAAGTCCAAGGCAATTTATTCCTAAATCCTTGCAGTGACCCCGAGGCGATTTCATTAACACAACTCCAAAAGACGGACGCCGAGCGATATTGGCCACAACCACTCCATGTACTAATTTTTGTCCTTTTTGGAGTTAAAATGGCCTAATCATATAAACGACAATTATAGATGGGCTGACTGTCTCCAGATTCGGAGCCCTTGGTGCATGACACCTTTGGGCCAGTTAAGCCTCCGAATTCGGAGCCTCATCGGCGCAATTGGCCGTACGTGACACATGCCAAATATATATTTAATGAAGAATGCTGATGACAAGCCGACATATAACCGTTCGGAATTAAAATGCCTAGTTGACTCGGGCCAGTCAATGTTTATACAATGAAACACATGCAAACACGTGTGTGCCAAATGCAAATTACAATGAAACATTTAAAATAGGACATTTTATTCAATCAGGCAATAATTACATAGTTATGAACGCGATCTGCGTTCGAACGTTACATTGAGTGTTTTTACACAACGTCGCCCTCATCTTCACTCTGCTCGACTTCAAAGGTGGAAAACGGAAAATGGTTACATTGGTACAGTGGCAATGCCGAGTCGACGCCCGCTGCTCGAAGAGCTTCTTCGGCCTGAAGCGCCTTGATCCAACCATGCTCACGATTTTCGCATTGGCAAGCTTCCTCAGCGAGCTTTTCCTTGGTCTTCTGTATCCCTACTTTCTGACCTTTGTGGAAGCCTTTTTCATAGGCCCTCCCCTTCACAGATTCCATCGCGAACATGCTCGCCGTATCGCGATCGACGAGCGCAGTATTGATAAGCCACTGGGTGGCCCTTTCTTCCACGATTGGGTTAGCCTGTCCGACGGGTTGTGCCTGAACGACCTTGACCTTCCTTAGCTCATGCTCAGCCGCTTCCGCGCGAACCTCCAAGCTTCGGATGCGTTCATCCCTCTTCTCTATTTCTCAACGGGCAGCAAGGAGACGCATGCCAATTTCGTAGGCGGTGTAGAGCCCCTTCACCGCACCGTGAATGCCTTCACGAAACACTTCGAAGTCCTGCCAACCTACCATCGACTGCTGGACCTCAAGAGGAAAAATCTATCGAGCAAATTCGACTGCCACACTTGAATCTCGAACGATCGAGTCCGCATCTGTCATGGGTCTATTCCCCACGAAGACTGCAAAGCTCAATGGGCGTGGGTTCGCACCAGGCTCCTTTCCAGAACGGGGTTGCGGGGATTTGCCCTGTGGCTCCTTATCCTTCCTAGGCGACCTACTTCGACAACGAGGAGATTCACGTCTCTCCCGATCCCTCGAAATCCTACCTCCTGCGCGCGAAGGTTCACCACTTCAATTCATGTCTCCTCCCAGCTCAGCTAGCGTCCTCACTTCCCCTTTGCTGTTAAAGAAGAGTCTATCCGATATTTGCGCTTGTTTATTCTTTATCGAAGACCTGGACTGAGTTGCTCACTGAGCACATAGATAGGACCTTCATTCATTTATTCCCTACGAGGGTAGCGCCACCGAGGCAATCTCATTAATATCAAAACCTCAACAGCCCGGCACCGACCAAGTCGTGACCCGTCAAACACTGTTATTCGGCAGTCTTAACTTCCGCAAGGGCAAATTCGTGAACCAACAGGGGCAAGGGCAGATTCATCAATCTATTCGGCTTGAGTGCCGCAGCCACTTCACGAATCGACTCATCAATATTGTGTGATTCGGCGTTTAATGTTCATAAACCAGCTAGGGCAAGGGCAGATTCATCAATCTATTCGGCTTGAGTGCCACAGCTGCTTCATGAATCGGCTCATCAATATTGTGTGATTCGGCGTTTAATGTTCATGAACCAGCCGGGGCAAGGGCAGATTCATCAATCTATTCGGCTTGAGTGCGGCACCCGCTTCACGAATCGACTCATCAATATTGTGTGATTCGACGTTTAATGTTCATGAACCAGCTGGGGCAAGCGCAAATTCATCAATCTATTCGGCTTGAGTGCCGCAGTCGCTTCACGAATCGACTCATCAATATTGTGTTATTCGGCGTTTAATGTTCATGAACCAGCTGGGGCAAGGGCAGATTCATCAATCTATTCGGCTTGAGTGCCGCAGCCGCTTCACGAATCGACTCATCAATATTGTGTGATTCGGCGTTTAATGTTCATGAACCAACTGGGGGCAAGGGCAGATTCATCAATCTATTTGGCTTGAGTGCCGTAGCCGCTTCACGAATCGACTCATCAATATTGTGTTATTCGGCATTTAATGTTCATGAACCAGCTGAGGCAAGGGCAGATTCATCAATCTATTCGGCTTGAGTGCCGCAGCCGCTTCATGAATCGATTTACTAGTCCTATTCGGCACTTACTTGTTCGGATAAATTAAAGTTAAACTAATATAATTGCCAAGATTACACTGTTATCCAATCGATAGTTAGAAGGCACAACAGACAGTAATCATTTTATCCAAAGTAGTGGAAGGCAAAACTCTTCATTAATATCAAAAATTGCATACAAGTAATAGTGAAACGGGAAGGAAATTTTCATTAATAAATTGAGCGCAGATAGTAACTAATTTATACATGAAAATTACCTTGAACTAACAAGAATCCACTAAACAAAAACGTACATTGAAATTGAAGATACCTAATAAAACTAGAATGTCTCCCAGATCAATCCTCGGGATCAGACTCAAGTGGCTCAACGTCCACTTGCTCGTATGGAATTGGCAAGGCCAATGCAACTCCAGCGGCAGCAAGGGCTTTGAGCCACCCATGTTTGAATCCCCGATTCTCGAATTTGGGGACCTCATCTACATATTCCTTTAAGGTGGCGCTCTTCCTAGCCTCTAGCGCCATAAAAGCTTCAGATTTGGCTTTTTCCTTAGCCGCCTTCAATTCTTCTAACTCGGCCTCTGCCTTGGAAAGCGCCTCCTGGGCTAACTTGAGCGACTCCTCGCTCGCGTTCGCCCTATCCTCGGCTTCGGATCCGAGCTGGTCAGCAGTCCGAGCCCTCTCCTTTTTAGCTTTGGCTCGAGCACTTTCCATTGCGGCTCTCATCGCCTTGAACTCAGCCCTGCTTCTTTCACCTTTAGCTTCAAACTTTAAGCGGCCAATTCTTTCAATGGCATCACGCTGCCTGCAGCCAAGTTCGGTTATCCTTCCAACCGTCTGCAAAACAAGTTTGGATCACCACACCAAGCAATATCGTATGCAAACCAAACCAAACAAGCAAAAAAGAAAGTATCATATACATACCAGAAGGGCCGACTGGGCAGCGAACGCTATAGCTACCAAATCCGGCTCTTCTCGAAAGGTGGCCTTGTCAGCCGGTAGCGAAACTGAGGAGGCCAAGCTCAACGCCACGGCTAGATCCTTCATGGCAGATGCATCAGAGGAGATTGGCGTGTCTTTAATCTTTAGTTGAACAACGAAAAGGACAACCACGTCGGACTCCTCTAAGCGAGGCCGTTTGTCAGCAGGGCTATCCTCTAAGCCGGCCTCTCCCTCGGCGGAACGTTTTTCGCCCCGCTCTTTTGAACCAGTCGTTCTTCTATAACCTGCTGTTCAGCCCCCTCCGTCTCGGCCACAACAACTTGAGCCGTTTCTTCTCCAGTAACCGGTTGTAAAGATTCAACCGGGGCAGGCTCAGAACGAGCGGCCTTGGCTTTCTTTCGGGTGGCCATTCGCTCGTCATTTCTCTTTCTCGCCATCTACGTGAGATTTTCCCCAGCCATGCCTTCAGAAAAAGTGCCTGGTAGATCTCCCAAGTTTGTAAAAATATCTCTGAAGGAAACTCCGCCCGACCCGAAGTGGACGGAGAGTTAGGCTGGTTAAGATCGGCTGCCGCAAACGCTGATTTCAGAGCTTCGTCGACCTCTTCGGCCTCCGCAGCGAACAACTTCGTTGATTCGACAACTACTTCGACCACCGGCTCTAAGTCTTGCTCCGAATCAGAAGCTTCGAGACCAATTTGCCTAAGGGTCTTGAAGCTGGGGAAGATAAGAGCCGTAAGGTTTTGTTCGCCGGTTGGGATCGGAATGTCGTCCGCGGTCGAGAATGTAGTGTAGGTAGGCTCATACCGCAGGAGAATATGAGCAGCTCTCCCTTACTTATGTATGTTTGGACGGCCAAAGTACTTTAGTGCAGTCTTAATTTCCGCAAGGACTTTGTCGTCAACCGAGGTCAGAATCCTCTTCAATTTATTGCCTGTAAAAACAAAGGGTTAGATTTCGAGAAAAAGCCGAATAAAAGAAAGATCAACAAACAAGGAGTTATACGGCAACCTGGTTCACCCCTCCGTCTGGGAATAGGGTCTAGGCAATCTTCGCCTTCGCCGAATTCCCAGTTGCCTCAGACATTGACCATTACATCATCAACTCGTTTGCCAGAGCTGGCAAGCATCGTTACCAAGTGATGGTCGGTGTCCTTAGCCCTAAGAAAATAGCGCCCCAGCCGACCGGAGGATTTGGCTAAAGCGTAGCAGTGCCGAATCGCCGGAATGCCAAGGTTGATCCTGAGACACCGGTTCAACTCTACGATTCCCATTACAATTCGAAAAAAATTCACATTGGGTTGCGAAGGAATCAAACCCCAATAGCGGAGGACGGCCCTAAGAAATGGGTGTAGGGGAAAGTGAACTCCGCCCTCCGCAATGGATAGGAGAGGAAAGACGATTGTATTTTGGTCGTGCCTCTCCATATCAAGGGTATTGTCCGTTACTAGAGATAGATGGACATCATTGGGGATAGAGAAATGTCTTCGGAACGCAGAAATTCGACCCTCAGAAAGGAGGTCTTTCAAATGCTTAGCCATTCTAGTAAGGACCCAAGGATATTCTAAATCAAAAATAAATACGGAAAGTAGGGTTGCAAAGAGAAGAGATGAAAACTTATGAAATGCAAAGGAGAAGACGGAAAGGAGTTGTAGAAAATGCGTCGGAGGAGAGACACCGACTGGCAATCCAGGAGGTTCAAATATTCGAAAAAAGCATGCATTCGAAGGGACTGAAGTTTCAAATCGTAATAAATGCGAGAGGAGCACGAATAAGGCGGGAAAGCATTGTAGTGACCAAAAAGCATGTACGTGTTCTGACGTGCATCGGGAAGAGGGTTAACTGCCGAATTTTTGACTGCCCATACTAGAAGCCAAACACGCCGACTAACTGATGCTAGTGGGGTGTTTGGGGGGCAATTGTGGGAGCCGGATAATTGGAAGAGTCAGAAGCATTTTGGAAGACAGATATTACTCGGCTCTATCCTGCACGATCAGAATGCCGAATAATACAGATAGGCCGAATAGATATTGAACTATGGAGCCGAGTAAATAAGAGGATAATGAGTGAAAAGTAGGCCTGGCCCCGAGGCCCAGGAAACAAGTATAAATAAAGCAACAGAATAAGAAAGGTATGTGAGAATTGTTGTGCTTAACTTAGAATACAAACATTCTTGAGTGTGGAGACTGACTTGTCCGTCGGAGTGCTAATTCTGGCACCCCCGACCAGAGTGTTTATTCATTTTCAGGTGACTATCAGTGGATCACGAGCGTCCCCCAGGATCAGAAGAGTATTTCCAAACCACTTCTCCCCAGTTATCATTGTCTAGCGGTGGAGCTATCTTTCCCAAGTCTACAGGTGATACATCTGTGTCATGGACAAAGTTCTAGCTAATCGTATTGCAAATCAGGGTATTCTGATGATCGCTCCATATCTCTTCTAGAGAGTGATGGGCACTCATCTTCTCGTTGTTCCCACAAACGACGTCAATTGTAGAAGATAAAATTCTTCTCCACAGGGAAAACGAGATGATATATCCCTTCTCTTATACTCTGCAAAGAGAAACCAAATCATTAACGATCACCCCCCGATCTTTGTTGGTCAAGAGAACCCTCTGACAATCAAGTCAGAATGTTGTTCGGCTATAAGGGAATTATTTTTTTATTCAAAGAGAGTCTTTTTCTTACTCCATGTTGCTCTACCTGCTTCACCTTTTATAGTTTTCCTAACTCAGGCCTCATCTGTTGGATCAATGTTCAATCCGAGGGTTCTGCCCTACTTCTGCGTCTAGTTAGGCAAGTAGCCATGTAGCCCTTTTCTTTGATCATTAGATCATCCTCTTTTGGATTGCTTAGATTGTGTTAGATGCTAGTAGCCAATTTGCCTAATGCTATGTTCATCTAATCAAGCTGATCGAACGGTTGTGTCGTCTAGTGGGCTTGACCTATGTTCCTGTATTTGCTGCTTGATGTCTCCACCATTAGATAAAAATGAATCCAACGGTCTTCTGGCACTGCGCTGATCTCCTTCTAGAAGGAGATCTCATATTTGTTCCTCACGCGCCCAATCATGTGCCTTTTGTTCAATTAGTTGTCTTTAATGGGCTCCTTAGAAATTTATCTGGCCTTTTCCTTTCCTTTGGGCTGCTCCACCTAATTGCTTTTGGATTTGAGCCAACATCTTACCCCTCCACATATATATCAAACATCTATTTTAATTCAACATTTAATTTTTTTATTAAACAACTTTTAGCTTAAAAATATCAACATTTAACTTTCAGTACTTAATTTTTAATTTTTAATTTTATTAAATACCACATAAATATCTCCACTATCATATAAACTTAAGAAGATTATAAACAAGTGGTGAAACACTATAGTACACACTCTTCAAATATGCACCTTATAATTAAAAAAAAAATGTCATAATTTCAAACTTTCTGAGTTATAACTATAAAAAAAAAAATTGTCAAAACTAAACACAACATGAGGTATAACTAAAGAACTCATGAGTTATAACTAAAATAATGTCATAAGTAAAGAATAAAAATGGTCATAACTAAAGAAGAAAATAGCATAACTAGGGGTACATATGGTACACCTTTTGCAAAGTGTGTATGTTATAATTTCTCAAACAAGTGCCCTTAACAGAATTCATAATATAATAAATAATTGGGCAAATTACCGACAAGTCATTTTTGAAAAGTGTGTATTCCATTTACTCCCAAAACCTTTTAGATAGATCCAAAAATCGTGTGTCTATTTATTTCTACCTCTTTTTTTGCACCTTACTTATTCTCTTTATCTCTTCTTCTCTGATATCCAGCAACGACCATAACCATGCCTTCCTTCTTTTCTTTCTCTTTTTAATCTATAGTCACAGACGACCGGCAACCACCATTGATTGAGGTTCACTGGCAACTACCGAGCACCGATTCCTTACTTTGCAATTACCGACGGCAAAAGAGATGAGTTTCCGATGAGAAAGATGAGTAAATCTACTCAGATCTAATGTAGATCTGATCTACATTAGATCTGAGTAGATCTAAACCAAAAATAGTTGCCAAAGTACAAGCCTCTCTCTATATCTGTCTCTTTCCTTCGATCTCTTAGTTTTTTTACTTTTTCTATACCGCACACTTCTATTCCTATTTTAATGGAGAAAATTTTCAAGTTCTGAACAAGTTTTTTTCGAGTTTTAGTTACAAGTGGTGAAAACTGTAAAATTTTACAATTTCAGCTCTTTGGTACTGAAATGAATCATTCTTTAGAATTGTAAAATTTTATAGTTTCATAATTTTCTTTAGGACTATAAAATTTTGCAGTTTTAGAAGACGTTTTTCAATTTGATTAATAAGGAGAAATGCTTTGAAACTATAACATTGTATAATTTCAAAGATTACTTTTCAATTTGATCAATATTGGAGATTATTTGCTTAAACTCTACAAAAATTGAAAATAACATTTTTTTTTCCCATTGTTATTGTTTGTTTGTTGCTACATTTTTTCATTCTTTTAGTTTATCAATATTTAGCACATTTTGTATCTTTTTTTGCTTTAATTTCTCAATTTATTATTATTTTTTTTGGCAATATTCTAGACATTCCAGTTAGTCTCCGGCGATATTCTTGATGTCTAGTGAGCATTCTAGACATTTCGACGACTTCCAGTGACATTCAGAACACTCCGATGATACTTCAATGACTTCTCGATGATGTTGAATAGTCTAGTGAGTCTTCGGTGACCGTCTAACAAAAGTCCGGCGGTGGTGGGATGTAGCAGTGTCTTTAAATTTTTTTCTTTAAAAAAAAAAAAGATTTTTTTGGTAACAATTAAAAATATGTAGGATTAATTGGTGTAAGTGTTTTGTTTTGTGACTAGATGGGTTTCAAGCTTTTTGTATGAGACCTATCAATAAGCTCCCCTAAATAATTTTATGTACCTCACCTTAACTACTCAGAATAAGATTATGTGGTTGAAATTAAATTTGTTTAGTGTGGGTTTATGTGTAAAATAAATTTGAATCACAAAATAACAATTCTAGTAATTTCTAAATAATTAACTATGAATTTATTGTATTACTAATATAATTACGTGTAACTAGGGGTGTAATTTGGGCCCAGCCCACCTTCGGGCCTCCCGAACTCCCGCCATTTTTCAAGCCGACAAACAGGTTGAAAAGTTCAGCCTAGGCCCACTCAAAGTATGGCCTCGGGCTGAGCCAGTGGGCCTGGGCTCAGGCTCGGGCCTCAAGCCGAGCCTGGTGGGCCTTTTTTTTATGAAAAATAAACGATAGATATATTATATATATAGATTATTTATGAGAAATAAAAAAAACAAAAGAAAAATTGTACTAAAGCATTTTAGTTAACATTAATGAAATGTTTGGTTATATTTCATATGGTGGTATTTAATTATGTATGACTTATGTTTTTTTGGTTATGACTAAAAAAGTATGAAATTATGTAATTTTCTTTTTTTGAAATGAATAATTTTATATATATCAAAATAAAACAAAATATTACAATCATTAAATTAAATAGATAACATTTATATAATGAATAATTTTTATTTCATAATGAAATAAAATATTATAAAAATTTATATCATTAAATAAAATAGATATAGACTATTGATGATATAGAGAAATTGCATCACTATAGGTCAAGTACATTTTAACTGTGTTGGCACCTGCTAACTTACCAATCATTTGCATTATAGTCCACCTCAATAATCTAATAGATACATTACGAAATGAAATAGTGAAAAAAAAATATTGTTGACCAATCATTGGAGGAGACAGAAAATTCACTCGCATTGCCCAAGCATATATTATCCAAATCGCTTTAAATTCTCTCTTCGCCACTATAATTTTATCTTATCGTAAGCGGTTGCATATGACCACTCGATATCATCAATGCCTCAACCATTTGGTATGAAAGTCTGTTGCGGTAATCGCTCAACACTCCTCTACCTGCACTAAAACTTGTTTCAAAAGCAGCTGTAGAAATATGAACAGTTAGTATATCATGGGCCATCTGTGAAAGTACAAGCCATATAGATTGATTTTGTTTCCACCAATCCAAAATATCAAAGTCATTGTTATCATCCATTGGTAGGCTATCCAAATAACATTGTAATTCAGAACTATTTATGCTTGTATGTTGAAGTATTCTTCTACCTTTATTACTCAAAAAACACTTAATCTTCCACCTCAAGATAAGGCTAGTATAATGTATGTAGGTGTATTTGCAGATATAGCTTCCCTATGTTTTTCAAATAATTTTGTGCATATTTTCATAATAGGTGTAAGTTAATTTTGATCAACGAAAATACGATCTAGAAATTCTTGTAAACTAATTTCTTTACACCTAAGATCAATTACTGTTACACATATTGTATTTTGATGATTATTTTCTATTTTGTTTTAATTCTATTTTGATTTATTTGGGAGAGCAAAATAGATTGAGTTCTTATAATTTATTCCATGATATTTTCGTCCATGTTTATATCCTAATCATACCATTTTTGAGTTCAAAATAAGGCTTAAACAGATACCAAACCAGTGCACTAGAGCAGCAGACCATAGAAGGCCAAAACCGACAAAGGGTAGTCGACCAGCCGGTCGACCGGCCAAATAATCAGGCAGTCGACCAGTCAGGCCAATTTTCAGCATTTTTCTTCTACAGCTTTGGACAGGCAGGGACGACCGGGCGAACATTCGGGCGGACATTTAAGAAGGCGACCGACCAAGGCATTTCGGTCCAATTTTGTTCCAGATTAGTTCTGTTTCGCTCCAGATGTCAGACCAGCAGTATGATTGACGACCACGGACGACAACCTTGATGACCGGGACTACATGGGACATCTAGGCAGACATCTCGACATCCGGGCAGACGACCCATAGATACAAAACTTCACTTGGGACATCTGAACGGACGTCCACTGTATAGAGAATTGCTATATCAATAATAGATGCTGAAAAGAGAAAACAAAGGTTTTTCATCAAATAACCCATCATTCAACGGGAAAAACACACATGGATATTAGGGAATAACTTAGCATTGAATTATTTATCATCCTCAGCCATCACCATCCCATCTCTTCAACAGAAAAAAGAGAACGAGCATTGTCAAAACAAACAGTGAACTCAACTCTGTTATATATAGAGCTCTGAACAAGCAGCAGCAACATACAAACACACAACAATAAACAACGTGCTATACACAGTTTCAATCCTTCATCACTTTCATTATTCTCATCTTTCTCTGAAGTGTTCTTCATCTGGTTTTCATTTTTCCTTCAGAAATTACAGAGAACTTTAGCCATAAGCATATATTTTTGTGAGAGAATTTATAGAAAACTCTAAACTTTAGCATTGTATATCTATCTTTGAGAGATTATTCTTGTAGCTTTCTTTGAGAGAAAAAACACCTTCATTTCTATCTTGTAAAAGTGTAGTACACTCAATGTTCTTGACTCTTTGAGTGTGATTGAGAATCACCAAAGGAAGGCAAGGATTTGGACTTGGAAAGTCTGTGTAAAATATGTGGAAGATTGTTCCATTTGTGAAGAGGTTGCTAGTACCCCTATGAAGCTAGAAGATAGTAGAAAAATCTCAAGTAAAGCTTAAGGAGTGGATGTAGGCTTGGTTGAAGCCGAACCACTATAAATTTGTTTGCCTCCTCTTCCCTTATCTCTTTTATCTACTAATATAGCAATCTGATATACTCACTGTGTTGATTTTTGTTATAGCTATATCTAATATATCATTTGCTATTATTGTGCTAAACATCTAATCTATTCCATTAACTCTATAGCCAACTGTTATATGAGCTTCTAGTTACTTTGAAAGCTAAATCCTTTGCTAATCTATCAAAATCATAATATGTTATTTATTTTGTCTCAAGCCTCAAATTATCTGATATTTTGTGTTAAGTCAAAAATCATTCACTGCATTTTTGGTTAGCTACTTCACTGATATTTTCTCATTGTTCTTGATCAAGTTATCTATTTTTCTTTATTCAACAATCTATTGCTAGTTGTAATTTTTATTAGGGTATTATTATTTTTATTTGCAGAAACCTAATTCACCCCCTCTTAGGTTGCTTTTTGGGTAACAATTATGATGGCTAAACTTAAAATATGAGGCAATGGATCAAAATATTTATCAAAATTTTATTTTATTGCAGTAATAATGGTAATATAATATTCATTACCCATATATTTTGTGAAAACTTTTATTATTTCTGCTACCATATATACAACAAATGGTGAAATAGGAATATATATATATATAAGAAAATAATTTTGTTGGAAAAAATGTAAGGTGGATGGATCCCGGTGTCGAGTCAGAGACGCAGAAAAGAAGGATGGAGAAAGGAAGCTAATGCAAGATTTTTCACATTATTTGTTGACGATCTTCCCAGATCTATGAACTCGAAGATGATGGTTGACATATTCAGGAAGTTTGGAGTGGTGAAGGATGTCTACATCCCTCAAAAGAGAAGGAATGTAAGGAACACTAGATTTGCTTTTGTTCAATATGATTGTGCAGTGGTAGCAGAAGTAGTAGTGAAAAAGGCAAATGGGATATGGGTGGAGGATAAGCAATTGGTAGTGAAGCATGCAGATTATGGCAAGAAAGCTCTAGAAGTCAAAACCCACTATCAACCTCAAACAAAATGTCCTCCATATAGTGGAAGGGGTGAAAGCAGTGTTTGGAAGTCAGCAACAGGATTCCGATCGTATACAGAGGTCACTAAGAACACTAATATCATGGGATGAGGAATTGTGTCAGTCCAGACAGAGGAAATAGGAAATTGGTGGCTATATGATAGTGTGGTGGTTCGTCTTAAGTCAGAATATACCAATCTTAAGCTTAAAAAAGAAATTCAGAAGAGGGGCATGGAGAATGTATTAGTTAGGGATGGAGGGGGTAGGGATGTGTTGTTAACATTCACATCTAAGGAGTGTAGGGAAGCTAGTATGGGGACTGTAAAGGAGTGGTTAAAGGATTGGTGTGAGGAAATAGTGGAGTGGAAACCTGATCTTGCTAGAGTCAGAGAACACAAGGTGTGGTTATGCTATTATGGTATTCCATGGAATCTATGGAATAGAACAACATTAAATAGAATTGGAAATATTTGGGGGGAGGTTATTTGTATTGAGGGTGATCTATGCAACCCAGCATCGTTTGACTGTGCAAAGATTCAAATTATAACAAGATGTATGGAGCCAATCAATAAAGCCATTGATCTGGAATGCAAAGGTTCTTCCCATTTTGTGAGAGTGTGGGAATAACTATCTAGGATACCAAATATATTGGCAAGGAGGTGTGATTGTACAAAGAAGTATAGTGGGGAAGAAATTTGCAACACAAACTGTCACGCCCCAAACCCGCCCCTAAAAGTTTGGGCATGACCTACACAGAAACGGACGCATAACCTGGTATACATATCATATGGGGCCTGAACGGAAGCATTTACCAATATAAATTAACATAAATAAAAGAACTGCATCCATTGAGCGACCACTATCCTGCCAGGATCACATACAGAACATAAGGCAAATAAACATACAATGACGTGCATCAGAGAATTAGCTATATACATATATACATATACAGACCCAGCCCTTAGAATTGGGCGTAAAACAACATGGACAGGCAAAGGAATTATATATACATCAACCTTAAGCAGACAATCAGAGTGTAAAATCAAAAGCTTAGCAAAAAGAGCTGCCTTCACTTAAGTGCCTGGACATTCTGAGGTTGACAATAGAGGCACAGATGCCATGGGTTAAAACTGACCTCCAGGTGGAGTGCCTACAGAAACAGACATAACACAAAGTGAGTCAAGCTCAGTGAACAGTAGTACATAAACAATTTAAAGATTAACTTAACTTACTTACAATGTACACCTTCATCTAATTACATAAGTAAATGCAAAAATCCTATGGTTAGTCAGATTTTGTACACATTTCAGAATAGTCTTGTCGGTTCATAACTTCACAGATTGGCCCTTGGCCTGATGGGTTCACACATTCAGGAATTAGCCCTTGGCTTAACTTAGATGCATAACTTCACAAATTGGCCCTCAGCCTTTGAGATTCATAATTTCACAAGTTACAGATTCATACTTCACAAGTTGGCCCTCGGCCTCATAATTTCAGAATTCACAAGTTGAGTTCACAAATTCACAAAGTGGCCCTCGGCCTCATAAGTTCACAAATTCACAAAGTGGCCCTCGGCCTTATAGGTTCACAAATTATATCGTTCATATCTTCACAAATTGTATCTTTCATAACTTCACATAACCAGGTGACCCATAAAGGGACCAAATTGGCTTTAAGCCCAGTTCTTGTATGTATGGACTCAAGAGGTGGCTCGTACGGATTCTAGAGGTGGCTCGCGTTGCAGCACTTAGTTCCGTACAGCACTTTGTTCCATACTAGGAATCAATAGTTCTTGAAGACTGAACAATTCATATTATGTCATAGCATAAACGAAGTGAATAAACAGAACAGAATAATGCCAGGTTCGTACAAATACCGTTCACAATGGTGTACATAAATTTCCCTTTATGATTCATTACATGTAGCCATAGTCATCTTGCATATAACAAAGCATTAATAATAATTATTTACAGAAACACGTGTCGTTACAGCACTATTCATGGGGATAAAACAATTCACACCATAACGTGAGTCATATAACAATGTTATTGATATTCAATTCTTTGACGTATAAGGCAACCCATGGTTCTGTTCGATTTTCATTTCGTTAATCCATTCTAGGCAGATGTCTATGTCATAAAACATGTATCGAACTAAATAAGGCTGTAGGAGTCCAGGATATGACATTCAAAGTATCATGTTCCCATTAAGCGGGGTTTATATTCATAATCCCTTCTTGCTAACCAGTTGCATAATGTTAATAATTCTTGTGCGGAGTTATAGGTAATTTACAGGTTATTATACATTAAGGATAACCATTAACCATAACCAGCATGTAGAGTAGTTTCAGAGTCATACCGAAATACACATAATCTTTCAATGTTCTCACCGATTCCTAAACAACATAAATGCTTACAAAAAACAGTGCGTTAACAATAAGAATTATTAACGGTAAGTAAACGTACGATTACAGTACTACTACTCACAGTGTTCAGATACTTGGTCCACCCCTGTAGCTGACCCTACACAATTCATCATAGTACAACACCATTCAATTTCCAATATTATTCAACACAACATGATCCAACAAAAGTCAACATCAGTTGGTTCCTCAACACCATTTGCAACTTAACATACTCAAAATAAATCCTTGAATCCTATTCCAACATTCTAAAACCAAGTTCATATCATCTATATCATTAATAGATTATTTCCTTAATTTTCCCTTCACATTACAGCATGAATTAGAATGTTTATACCATAGTTCATTCGCAAATTTTAAACATAATTTTCAAGTATCACCAAATTCCAATTAAACTTGCACATATGTAATTCAACCTACTAATTTCATGATTCTATTTCCAATTTGGGCCAAATCATCGATTAACATCATTACCCAACCTAGGGTTTCAAGAAAAATTTAAAATTCAAGAAAAATTCAAACTTATTAACCCATCACTTTCATTCCAATTTTTCCATTGATTGTACACCTAGGATACATGATCCATCATTTTAACCCATCAATTTAACTCTCAAGATTCCTTACCTCAAGAATTAAGCAAGCCTTGGTGAGATTCCTCCATAATTTCGGAATTCCAATCGGTTGCAAATGTTGATCTCATGCCTTCTTCATTCCTTGGTGGAAAATCTTGATCAAAACTTAGAGAAATGGTGAGGATTTGGGATCAAAACCCTAGGGTTTTCGGACCTAGAGAGAGAGGAGAGAAGAGGGGAAAAGGAAATGTAACAAATGATCTCAAAATCCCGTTTTTTAAGCTGCTGGTCCGTAAAACCCGCTCGAGCGTATATATTTCCGCTCGAGCGTACATGCATTCAGCACAGATTTCAAAACTTTGAACAGGTATAACTCTCCCATCCGGACTCCGTTTTAGGTCGTTCTTGTGTCCAAATTGAAGCCCCGGAAATAAGCTTTCCAATGTTTCTAACCTCACATCCAAAATCAAAGTGTGAAAAAAGAAAAGGGCAAATGAGTGACGGTTGGTCGTAAACGAATTATTCAAATTAAAGTTTTTGGTCCAATCTTACTTTACCATCATATTAGCATCTCAATCAATACCCCAAAATAAGATAAAAACATTCCAAATACACTAATAAGAGTGTCAAAAATGAGCCCACATGCCTCAGAAGTTCAAACTTAACCAGATGGCCCGCTCGAGCGCCCAACCTTGCGCTCGAGCGCGGAGGCCAACAAAGTCGTCCGCTCAAGCGACCACTTATACGCTCGAGCGCAAAATCACTACTTCCAGAATTTCAGTCCGCCTGCAAAAGTACTGGAAATCCCAAAAGTCCGTTCGAGCGCCAACTCCCCCGCTCGAGCAGAAGGAAAAATTTCAGATCGTTACAGTAAAGGTCGTCAATTCCAATAGATATAATTGATTTAAACCACGTTAACCCCATTATTAAATAAGGATGACTTCCTCTACGCATTTTTGGGTCATTACACAAACAATGATGAGAAGATTGGTGTAGGGGAAACTGTAAGTGATGAGGTTGTAGAAGATGATGACTGGGCTAGTGAGTCAGCATGGGAGCTAGACCAGGCTAAGGAGGTGTTTAAAGGGGATGTGACATGTAGAGAAAGGAGCAGTGATGCGGTGGATATAGAGTTACCTAGGCGATCTAAAACAGTGGTGGCAGAGTCGGCTGGTAATGAGCTCAAACGGAGATCAGAAAACATCATGAAGGCAGCTGGGAGCATAGGCAACGGCTGTGAGTTGGTAGGTCAGAAAAGTATTGAGCAAGTAGTCACGCATGGTGTTGTCAGAAGTTTAAGTGGCTCTAGTTTACTTAAACCTGGGGTGGTTTTAGAGGTGGAGTTGGGTGTGAGCAATGAGATGGGCCTATGTAATGGGCTTGACAATTTGAGGACAGAGGTGGAGATGCAAACCCAGGGCTTGCAGTCTGGTCTTCAATGTGGGCTTCAAAGTGTAGTAGGCCCTTTACTGATCTGCTCAGACTTATCACAGACCTAGAGTAACACTGTAAGCTCAAGTAAAGAGCTTCAGAAGAAAAAATGGAGGAAGAGAGTAGTTAGAAAATCTAGTGGTAAAAAGATCAAAGAGATAAAGAAGGGATATCTTAAGCTTCCAAAAAGATATGGTCACAAAGGAGCTTCATCAAGTAAATTGGGTCCTAAAGGGGCAATTTGGAGAGCAGCAGCTGCGGCAACATCTGGTTCAACATCAACTGCTAGTGGAGTGGCTAGAAGCAGAACTTTGCTTAAAGAGGCTCATGAAACTATACAAATGGGAAAATTGCTGGGAGTAAACTACAAAGGCAATGAAGAGGAAGTGTTGTCCAAAATTATGGATCTTGAGGCAAAGGATAGAGAAAGAATGGGAGGAGATTTTGTTTCTGCAGCTTAGATGTGGCTTTTGGGGGGGCAGAGTTAAGTGTCTATGGTAAATGATGAAGCTACTAACATGGAAAGTGAGAGGTTTGGGAAGGAAGGAAAAAAGGATTAAAATAAAGAGTATGTTGAAAGCTAGAAGAATTGATATTGTTCTCTTCCAGGAAACAAAGAAGGCATCTATGTCAGAAAAGGAGATCAAAGAACTTTGGGCTAGGGATAGAATGTAATTCATGACTGTGGATGCTAAAGGATCTGCTGGTGGCATATTATGCATATCGAATCCAAGAGTGTTTTAGGTATCAAGTTGCTGCTATAATAGAAGATTTATTCTTCTCTCTAGTACCTTATTCTTCTCTTTTGATTGTGTCTTAATTAATTTGTATGCACCAAATGAAGTGGGCCAAAGAGCTAAACTGTGGGAGTGTCTTTTGAAGCTAAATGAGGAGTTTTCTAATCCCTGGTGTATAAGCGAGGACTTTAATGAAATAAGAAATATTAGAGAGAGGAAAGGTTGTTCCAGGAGGGAGAAGGGTATGAAGGAATTGAATGATGTTATTGATAAAAGTGAGGTGAATGACTTGCCCTTATTAGGTAGAAGGTACACATGGTGTAATGCCAGGGAAGGAGAGAAATGGAGTTGAATTGACAGGGTTATGGTGGAACCAAAATGGTTGGAATCATTTAATCTGAAGTTGTGGGGGTTACCTAGAGTAATGTCTGATCATAGTCCTCTACTTTTAATGGAAGATGAGAGAGATTGGGGCCCCAGACCCTTTAGGTTTGTAAGTGCTTGGACTTTACATCTAAACTTCTTACCTTTTGTGGAAAAGTGGTGCAGGAACCATCAAGTGGAGGGATGGGCTGGTTTTAGATTATTTCAGAAGCTGAAAGAGTTGAAAATAGCACTTAAACAGTGGAATAGTGAAGTTTTTGGTAATGTGAATACTAAGTTAAAGATGGTAGAGGATGAGCTTCATATGTTTGATCTATCAGCAAAGGAAAGAGAGCTTGAAGAGGCAGAAAAAGCAAGAAGAAGAGAGGCTAGAGTTGAAGCTTGCAGATTAACTAGAATGGTGGAATGGTTGTGGCTTCAAAAATCAAGGCTCAACTGGAATTTGAATAATGATAAAAACACAACGTATTTTCATGTGATAGTTAAGTGTAGGCAAGGAAGAAATGAAATTAACTCTCTAACTATTGGGGATGTGGTATTTGATGATCCATGCAAAGTTAAACAACAGGTTCAAGCTCATTTTCAAAAACAATTTACTGAGGATTGGCAATATAGGCCTATATTGAAGGGACCATTCCAGTCAGTGAGGGAAAGCCTTTTTTTTTTTATTTGTTGGAAGCAGAATTCTCTAAGGAAAAGGTATGGTGTGCTATTGAGTGTTGTGATGGTAATAGGACCCTAGGTCTAGATGGGTTTAACTTGGCTTGTATTCAGAAATCATGGAAGGTAATGAAGACTGATGTGCTCAATTTCATGACTGAATTTCATAAAAACAGTAAGATGGTTAAAGGAATTAATAGCTCCTTCATCACTTTGGTCCTTAAGAAGGAGAATCCAGTGGGGTTGGCTGATTACAGACCTATCAGTTTGGTTGGGTCATTGTATAAAATCCTTACTAAGGTTTTATCCTCAAGGTTGAAGGCAATGATTCCTCAGATCATTAGTGAAAGCCAATCAACATTTATTGGAGGAAGGAACATTCTTGATGGTGTGTTGGTGGCCAATGAAGTTGTGGATAGTTGAAAGAAATCTAGGAAGAGAGGTTTGATCTTAAAGTTAGATTTTGAGAAAGCTTATGACTCATTGAACTGGGAGTTTCTATTCTCCATGATGTTAAACTTTGGGTTTGAAGGAAAATAGGCGGAGTGGATTAAGGTGTGTATTACTTCTGCTAGATTATCTGTGCTTGTTAATGGAACTCCAACTGATGAATTCAATCCACAAAGAGGGCTTAGACAAGGGGACTCCTTGTCCCCTTTTTTGTTTAACATAGCTGCAGAGTGTTTGAGCATATTAATGTCTAGAGCTTTGGATCTGGGGTTGATAAAAGGGGTGGAGATTGGCTCAGTCGGGATGGTTCTTACTCACCTTCAGTTTGCAGATGATTCACTGATACTATGTGAAGCTAATACATTGGAAGTAAGTAATCTAAAGAAGATACTGAGGTGTTTTGAGATGCTATCAGGCCTGAAGATAAACTACCATAAAAGTGTAATTAATGGAGTGGGTGTTCAAACTGTAGAGATGGATGAGTATGCATCAGTGTTAAATTGTACAGTAAAAACTCTGTCATTTTAGTACCTTGGTCTCCCTTTGGGTGCAAACCCAAGTAGGAAAGCAACATGGAGACGTGTCTTAGACAAATTTAGAAGCAAACTAGCTGGCTGGAAAAGGAAATTACTATCATTTGCTGGGAGAGTTACTTAATTAAATCTGTTCTTTCCTCTTTGCCCATATACTACCTGTCATTGTATAAATTGCCTTAGGGGGTTGCCAGAGAACTGGATAAGATTCAAGCTTCATTCCTCTAGGGTGGATCTGAATTGAGAATGAAGGTCCACTTAGTAAAATGGAAGGAAGTAGCTAAACCAGTTGAGCAAGGGGGTTTGGGGGTTAGGAGAGTCAATGAGGTTAACAAATGCCTTTTGTTGAAATGGTGGTGGAGGTTTGGTGTTGAGAACAAAGCTTTGTGGAGAAGAGCCATTTGTAGTAAAAGAGGAATTGAAGCCCTCGTGTAAGCCCTAATTACAGGTGTTCTAAAATATGGAAGGATATATTATCAGGTTCTAAACAGAGTAGCAGACTGGTGGAGTTTTTTTTGGATAACTATAAGGTGAAAGTGGGTAATGGCCATAGAATTAAGTTTTGGGTGGATAAATGGTTTGAAAACTTATCTCTCAAAGATGAATTCCCACTCTTGTATAGGTTGGCAGTTGATAAGGGAGAGACTTTATCTGCTATACTGGCCAGGAAGGATGAAGCTGGTGAGTGGGTATTCCAGTTTAGAAGGGAATTGTATGATTGGGAAAGTGTGGAGGCAATCAGATTGGTAAGCCAAATAGAGGCAAGCCCTATTATTAGGAACTCCTCAGATGATTCGCTTGTTTGGAATGCTTCGAAAACAGGGAGATTTTTCAGTTGAATCTGTGTATAAATTTTTGGTAGATGGTTTTAGTAGCTTCAGCCCAATTAGCAAAAGGATTTGGGTAAAATACATTCCACCTAGAGTTCAATTTTTTGGATGGCTTGCATGGAAAGGAAAATTAAAGACTGTAGAATATCTTCTCAGGATTGGTGTTTTGCGTGCTAGTGCATCTCCAGTATGCTACCTGTGCAAATCTAGAAATGAGTCACTTAACCATGTACTCCTATCATGCCCAGTGGCTTGGAGAGTGTGGTCTGCAATGCTAAGGTGGTGGAATGTTCAAGGTGCACTGCCAGTTTCAGTAGAGGCTATTCTTGAATGGTGGGCAGGGGTGAGGCTTAGCAAAAATGAAAGGTTGATGTGGAAAGCTCTCCCTTTAGTTGTAATGCGGTCTCTATGGAATCATCGTAATGAGTGCTTATTTCGGGATATTGTCCCAAGTGTGGATAGGGTAACGGATCTGATTAAGTTTAGAATGGCTGTTTGGTTTAAGGAATTATTCAAGGATCATATGTTCTCAGTGCATGACTTCATTTTTAATTCAGAGCGCATCAGATTTTGCTTGGGAGGTGGTTCGAGGGGTGTTCCTTGATGCTGTTGGTCCTATCTGTGGATTGGAAGAGTTGGTGTGCCTAGTCTTGGAGACTACCTTCAGGATGTGTGGTCTTTCTACTAGTCTGCTGCTCTGCTGACTGATCTGTGGCTGCTTGTCTTGGGTTGAAGCTGGTTGCTTATGGTTTGCTCAGCATTGCCTTGGTGATTTGGTAGCTAATAAGATTGTGTGACGGTTGAACAAATCTGATCTTGTTGTAATCTGCTATGTTTCTCTTGGTTGAGATGATCTGTTAGTCTATGGTTTGCTCAGCATTGCAGTATGGGAGAAGTTAGGTTGGTCTGCTACGCTTTGTTCTGCTTATTGTGGATGCACTTTTTGGTTGTTTTACTTGCTGTTTCTGTTACTCTTGTCCTGTTTGTTGGTTTCTCACCAACTGGAGCTTGGAGCTTAAGTTAGCTCTAAGCTCCTCTTTATTGATGTACTGTATCATACTTAGCATGCTTTCATTAATAAAGATTTTCTTCGCCGATCAAAAAAAAATAAATAAAAAATAATTTTGTTGTTGTATCAAAAACTTTTAGAAAATCTTTATATAAGGCTACTTGGTGCCAATTAAGCTACGTGGGAGTCAATACTCCTATTGATATTGTTGCAAAAAATAAATCTATTGCTTTTATTTGTTTACAAGCTCTCTTTAACATATAATACGTTAAATTTCACCTGTTGTCTATACCTAAAATTAATTTTTTAAATGACATACCTTCTCATCGACAAATTTTCTTATATTCTAAAATTGATTAGGAGAAGACATAATAGTAACAACCGCATGTTTTATTACCAGTAAAGAAATCTCATACACATGCATAACTTATTTAACAATCAAGATTAAAATATGAGCATAACAACGAATATGAAATAAATTACCATCAACAAATAATTGTAAAATTGATTTCAAATAGGTTACAGACTGATTGTAATATGTTGTTGTATTATCCAAACTAATAGTAAATATTTTATTTTGCAAATTTTACTCGTATAATACATTTCTTATTTCTAACCCAAGTGAATGACCAGTGCATGGAAGTTCAGCTAATAGAAATGAAATGATTCTTTTATTTAATTTTCAATCATTATCAATAAAATGTACAGTGATACATTAATGTTCTAAACCATTATTCGACCACAGATCAAATGTTAAACAAAATCTTCCATTCAAATTTTTAAAAATGTCAAATAATTCATTTTTAATATTCTCAAATTTATTTAAAATCCTATTTCTAGTAATATTTCTTAAAAAAAAATCTTGATATTGCAGTGCAAAACCTCTTTGAATCATTTATAAAAATGGGGACATTCACTAGTAGTAAAATGTTGTTCTCTTTTCATAATATAATCAACTACAGAATTTTATGCACGTATAGAATCATATAAAAATGTTTACAAATTGCTAGTTGATAAACCCCTTAATTGTATTTGAGTTCTAATATCAGGTCATTAACTTTGTAAATATTTGTTAGCGTGTCTTTTTAGATGACTAGTACTCCTACAGATGCAACGCTAAGTAAATGTCTATAATATTTATATTTTGCTTTAATTGTAATTGTACCATCAGGATTATTTACAGATACTCTTTCAAAATGTTCCCAAAACTACTAGTCGTGCTCCTAGATGATGATACTGCTATTAGAAGACAGATATTAGATACATTAGAAGGAGAATCAACATATTCATGTTGTGTATATACATCAATATCGACATAAATATTAGGAATATTAGGATCTTTCCTTAGTAATATGACTAAAACAATATATATCAACTAACAATTAATTAAAATAATGAATAAATAATAACACACAAACAATAACTAGTAATGTATGTTACGAAATAATTAACGTAAAAAAGAAAAAAAAAAAAAAAAAAAAAAAAAAAAACAAAGAGTAACTAATAAATATTAATTCAAATAATTTATATTACTAATTGATGAATGTGATATAAAAATTAGTTTCTTTTGATAATAGCTTCTTCTTGCACAATTACAATTGCTACTTAGGGATGAGATTTCAAAATTAATTGAGAGAGTTGAGGGAAAATGAAAGTTTGATAAAAACAGATTTGTTTGTGAGAAATAAAATGGGAGAAAAGTGGTATTTATAGGAGTTGGGGGAGGGAGGGGTTAATTTATAAAATAAAATAAAAAATTTGGGCGCTATGGAATTAACAGTCATTTGACCGTTTCAAATTTTTTTAAAATTTGTTATCGTTGCACAGTGAAAGGCGGTAGAGAGCCTTTGGGGCAGGACGGGGTAGGCTAGAGGGGAAAAAAATTCAGGTCAAGCTCCAGAACACACAACCCAAGCTCAGGCCCACACTTATAGCCTAGCCAGGCCCACTAAAGCTGCGAGTGAGCTTCAAATGAGCTGCGGGCTTGCAGGCCAAAATTACACCTCCTACGTGTAACCATACTAAGCTCTCGTTTGGGAAGTAATAATTTTAGCCTAAAAGCTAAAAGGTTACTAAAAAAGCCAAAAAACATATAACCTATACCAAAAAAATCAAAGATTCCTCTTTCTCTCTACTTTTTATACATTTTTTCGTAAAAAACTAAAAAGTCATTCCATTGAGTTTGGTAGAGCTTGAGAATTATGATTTGAGAATAGAGTTATATTTTGAGTTTGTGAGTTTTGGAATTATGATTTAAATATAAAAAATTTGTTTGGTTATGAGTTTTGAAAAGAGTTTGAATTAAGTGATGTGACATATGATATTTGATTCAAAAATTTACAACTCATAACTAAACACACAACCCAAAATTCTATTCATAGCTTATAAAAAATTTTAAAAAAAAAATTTCAAAATATTTTTTATTTAAAATATAAAAATAACAGGTGCCAAAAAAAAAAAACCACTAACGCTATTCCGAACGACTTGGTAAACCCAAAATTCAAATATCATCTGCTTTTCAAAATGGAGAACACGAAAAAGAGAGTAGTCAAACAGGAAAAAGAAATATGTTTTGAAATGTGTGATGGATTCACAATTCCAAAGCTCCATCCAAACAATGCATGCAAATGGAGGGGTGGAATTAAGTTTTCAAAATTGCACCAAACATAACCTAAGCTTATTTATCTTATATTTTAATAAAAAATCAAAAAATTACTAAAATAACTTATTTTCAAATAGGACATAAGTAAAAATAAATAAATATATAAGAGGGGCGCCCAAATCAATGTCATAAAAAATGAACCTAAGTTACTAAATTCACTTTCCAACGGGATCTCAAAAGACCAACATGCTCTCAAGTGTCCCATTCTCCAAAAACCCACGAGCACCCTCCGTAACTCCAATTAAACAAAACAAAACACACCATCAATCTCTTCACATATAATTAAGATTTCCTGGTCCACTCCCCCATCCCACCATCCTACAATATTATTATTATTATTATTATTATTATTACATATGGGAGCTGTTATTTTCACCATATTTGTCCTAAATATTTTTCATTCTCTGTCTTTGTTATATATAATTATTATTTTTATTTTATTTTATTCTAAATACACTCATTTCTATGTATGATAAGAACAAAAAAATAATAATAATAATGTATTTATAACATAGTAAAATAAGAATAGCAATTTCCTTATATATTTATATATAATTATATAAATAATAAAAAAAATTATTAATGACAGGATTATCAATAAAACACATATAATGTTAAAATATTTATAATCTCAATACATATTTTACATGTCTCAAAATATTTTTACACATTTTAATATATTTTATATAAATTTTAATATATTTTTTAATACTAATAACAATATCAAACGCTATTTTTAACATTTTTTATAATAAAATATATAAATACAAAAAGAAGAAGGAAAATTTATCTATAAGTCTTAGTTTTTGAAAAGTTGAACCATTTAGTCCTAAGAGTTTTTTTACACTCCATTTAGTCCCATTTGCACATCAATCTTATGTTTGAAACATTAATCTGATGTTCGAAATCTAATGTTCGAAACATTAATCTGATGTTTGAAACATTGTAATGAGACCTTTCAGTCTATAAAAAAACTTTTAGGACTAAACAGTGTATAAGTTATTAATTTGGGATTTATTGGTGCATCTCCCAAAGAAGAATTAGATGTTCATTAGGAGCATCAAGAAGGGAAAAAAAAAAACTCCTTGCAACTTGTAAGATTTCACTACTGTTGAATTCGAAATGTTATACCTCATAAATTTTCTACCAAATGAATGATCAAATGTGTCACATGGATGTAGGATCCATAAAAATATGGACCTCACATCTATATGAGACATTTGATCATTTATTTAGTAAAAAAGTTAATATCTCTAATATTATTCTTACCTAAATTTGGCATATCATTAAGGCCCCGTTTGTTTTGGGGTGTAATGGATGGGAGGAGATTAAGATAGAAGTAGGGTTATATAGTATTGTGTTTGTTTGTAGAATTGGGGAGAGGATTAAGATGGAGGAGGGGTTATAGATGGAGGTTGGAACGGATATTAGGATGGAGGAAGTGGAGGCGGTATTAGAAAAATAATGAAGGGATTAGAATTTTTTATATTTTTTCCATATTGGGAATTTTTTTTAAATATAAATGTTTAATTTTTTATATTTTTTTATTTGTTTTATTATTTTATATAAAAATAATTTAACAATTCCTACACTAACAACTATCATCAAAACAAACACAATTTTACTTAATCCCTTCATTATCAATCCCCTCACTAACAATCCTCTCACTATTAATCATTTCACTATGAATCCTTCTATTCTACTTATGAAAACAAGCGGGACCTAAGATCATGTAATTATGTCAAAAACATTATTAAGACCTACGAGATGATATATTTTTTTTTTATTCTTTCTTTCTTACTTTCTTTTGTTTTTTGTTTTTTTTTTCTTCTTTTTTTTGGATGTTGTTTTGACAAATTGAAGCCACAAGATGATTGATGGGACTAAGGCCTGCCAATCAAATGGCCTGCATCAAATATCATGTGGATTTGGTTTAATGTTAGATCTAAAGCATGGTTCTTTTTTTATAGTTTATAGCACTATTTTTATTTAAAAAATTTATGTAAGAATATGTGATATAATTTTTACTGACATATTATGATATAAAAATAATTTAAATAAGTTAAAAAATTATTAAGTAGGAGGAGAATAAATATTTTTAACTTCTAATTTTAATTTTTAATTTTTAAGAAATTATACTAAAATGATATCAAGATAGAAAAGGAAAGAGAAAGAAAATCTACAAAGATTTAAAGGTCTGCCATCTATTCTTTTTTAATTTTTTTAATCTTCCTCCAAAATTCAAGTCCTAAATCCTAACAGTGTAGTGGGGAAATAATTCAGAAAGACTATTTTGTACATGCATTTTCTTTTTGACTAATATTACAAATTCATCCTTATAAATTCAAAAACTATTTAAAATTTTTATCTTATAACTCAAATTTATTTTATATATAAACTCCACGTCACACAAATTCAATCATAACCACATAATTTCATTCAAGATAAATTTGAAAAAATTAAGGGTGGGTACCTAAAATTATTTTCTCTTAATACATAATACATATGATCTATTTTTGTGATAAGTATTATGTAATTTTTTAAACTATGATAATTGTTATTGAAAAAAAAAATTACATAATTTTATGGTAATATTACAAATTTTTGCGGTGAGATTGCATATTTTGTGATTCAAGATTTAGATGCTTTGATAAATATATATGTATGTATACATATAACAACAAAAATGTATAATATTACTACAAAATACGTAATTTTATTTATGAATTTAAATAGTAGTAATTTTATCAAAAAATTACATAATATTTATTATAAAAATACATAATATATATCTAATTCAGAACAACAAAAGAGAGAAGAGAGGATCAATATTGTCAACCAGTTTGGGTGGCCTAAAAAGACTGATTTGGCATAGTAGAAAGGTATATAAAAACACACACAAGGAACCCCATCATTCCATATTTCCTCTAGAAACCCCAAACAAGAAAAATAAGAATATAAATCTAGGAAAAACAAAACCCCCCACAAATTTCAATAGGAAAGAGGGGAAGTAAAGAAGCAAAGTCAGCAGCTCGAGGAAGAAAAAGAGGAAAGAAGAAGCCAAACAGCACTCAATTCAAAAGACCAACTCTCATCTCCAAAATCCAATTGGAAAGAATTTAGTAGAGCACAATCCCCAGTCAAACGTAGTCAAACTTTTTACGACCCAATGAACTCCAAAAATCTAATAACCCATCATACATACACCAATGCCACCAAAACCCACCACTTGCCCCTCTCTCTCTCTCTCTCTCTCTCTCTCTCTCTCATAATATATATATATATAATTTTAATGTAAAATTATATAAATTTTCACGAATTTAACTAAGTTATCTTACAAAAAAATACATAGCACGAATACATTCGCTAAGTTTTTAGGAACTTTTACAAATTTATATTCAATTTATGTATTTTTATGATATTATTTATGTAAATTCGTAAAAATTTATATAATTTTATATTAAGATTACAAAATGATATACATTACACACCAAAATATTTTCTGTATATATACATATTTAAAGTGTTGGAGGACAAAGAAAACAGGGAAGAAAAGGAAGAAGTTGGAAAGGAGCTCATGAAAATTTCAATGTTTTTTTTTTTTTCTTTTTGGTTTTGCCTGGTTTCACTCTCCTCTCCCTATCTCTCTTTGTTATTTTTATTTATTTATTTTCTTTGTCTTCCTTTCTGCCCATAAAACAATGAAAATAGCAGATTACCAATCATCCTTTCCCCTGTATAGGAAACACCCATCATTGCCCCCAACAGTCCTTTTCAAACCTTAGAAACCTGAGCTTCTAAGATAATCATCCATCCCCTTCCCATTCCATCCCAACTCCAATTCTAATTCCAATCCCACAATTTAAATATCCCTCCTTCCATTCCTCCCCTTTTCTCCCTTGCTTAACAACCAACCACCATCCCCTTTCTTTTCTGCCTCTCCTCTGTTTCTTTTCTTTTGTTTTCTCTCTCATGATGGATCCTTCTTCCACCAACTCTGTGAATGGCTTCTACTCCTTCCTCACCCGAGGAATCGACGATCTGGAACGAGTCTTCCTTTCCAACAACTTCATGTCAATTCAATTCCTCCAAAGAGTCCTCTCGCTCCTCAGATCATTCCATACCCAATTGACTCTTCTTGTTCAAAAACTTCACTTACCAGTTGGTGAAAAATGGCTTGATGAGTACATGGATGAGAGTTCCAAGCTCTGGGAAGTCTGTCATGTCCTCAAATCCAGCGTATCGGGTATGGAGAATTACTACTCTGCCGGCTTCAACATAACCTCCTCTCTCGACACCCATCGCCATCTCTCTCCACAGCTCTCTCGTCAGGTATATTCCAATAGATCAAAATTTTAATTTTAATTTTTTAATTTTTTATCTTTTTGATTGAATTTGTTTAAAACATCAGGTGATTCGGGCGATATCAGGGTGCAGGAGAGAGGCGGTGGGATTGGAGGAAGAAAACAGGGGATTAATGGAGACAAGAATTGAGCCGCTGTCACTGAGATTTGATGAGAAAGTCTCTGTTGAATCAAAGCTCAATGGGTTCAATGGATTCAGGGGAGTTCTTTATGCAATGAGGAATGTTAGTTCGCTTCTTCTCATGATCTTGCTATATGGGTTAGTCTACAATTGGCCTGAATCAAATTTTCTCAGAGGAAATGGAGGAGGTGGGTATGAAGATTGCTTGCTATTTAGATCAGGGTTCATGATTTCAACAGCCAGGTTGCATCAGAGAGTGGTGGCAGAGGTGAATCAGATCAACGGGAGGCCGGGGATTTTGATGTTTGAGTTTCGGAGATCGAAGGCTGCCATGGATGAGCTGAGGGGAGAATTGGAGAGGAGGAGCTCACAGGGAGTGGTGCCCGATTGGGAAACAGAGGTTGGGATTAGAGAGAGAGTGGACAATTTGAAGGGTTGTTTTGGGGTGTTGAGATCAGGGGCTGAGAATATCATTGGACAACTTGATGATTTCTTTGATGAGATTGTTGAAGGGAGGAAGAAGCTCCTGGATTTCTGCAGTCACAGGTAGAGAGAGAAACAGTCAAGGAAAATCAAGAGAGAGAAAAGAAGTAGAAGAAGCAGAAGAAGAAGAAGAATCAGTTGTGGAGTGGTTGTACTTTTTTTTTTTTTTAATCTTTTTTTTTTTCTTTTCTTTTCTTTCTCTGTCTATTCCTCTTCTTGTGATTACTTGTTTTTTAGAGCCTACTACAGTTGAAGAAGAAGAAGAAGGAGGTAATCTATCTTTTCAAGAACACATGAGAGGAAAATTTTGAAGGAAAAGGGAATCTGAATCTGGTTTTTCTTTTTCTTTTTTTTCAGATACCCAAACTTGAGAATTCCAATGCAAGAAAATAGAAAGAGAGTAGGACTATAGCTGTATTGCATGAAAATTATTCTTTCTTCTATAAAGAGAAAGGGGAAAAAAAGAATGGAAGCTTCTTGCTTCACTTAATATGGGTAGACACTAGGGTCAAAATACATTTTTTTTTTTTTTTAATTATATTAACAGTTGAAGAAGAAAAAGGAGGTAATCTATCTTTTCAAGAACACATGAGAGGAAAATTTTGAAGGAAAAGGGAATCTGAATCTGGTTTTTCTTTTTTCTTTTTTCAGATACCCAAACTTGAGAATTCCAATGCAAGAAAATAGAAAGAGAGTCGGACTATAGCTGTATTGCATAAAAACTATTCTTTCTTCTATAAAGAGAAAGGGGAAATAAAGAATGGAAGCTTCTTGCTTCACTTAATATGGGTAGACACTAGAGTCAAAATATATATATACAAACATTTTTTTTAACAACAATGGTAGGGGTCTAAATTTTGTGGCTCAAAAGGTCAAAACGACATCGTTTTGAGTACAAAACAACATTCAAATGGCCAAAACGACGTCGTTTTGGCCATTTAAGCCACTTTTGAGCCACAAAATTAGGATCCCAAACATTTTTTTTTTTTTAATTGTATTATTATATTACATAAATTTTCAAAGTGATTTGCCTATTCCACTGGGGGATAGTTGTAGTTGTAGTAAATGACTAACCATTCTAGTAGAAAGAGAGAGGTTATTTGTTTGGATCAGGTGTAACTTCATGTGAATGGTTTATATTTATTGTAATTAATGGGATGAGTAAAATTTATAATTTTATATTAAATAATTAAAAAATATGAAAAAGTATGAAAATTTATGATTAATCTAAAACATAGTTATGTGATGTCTTAAAACCAATTAATAATTTAGAGAGAGAAGAGGCACTGTTGGATTTCAGGGTTGGGTTTTCGCTTTATAAATTTAAAAAACACACAAGTCTACTTTATCAGTTTACACTCTATTGGGTGAAGCTTTTGTCTGGATTCAGTTCTCTTTCAAAGCAATGGAGTTGATCCTGAAAAAGCTTCTCCAGCTCACATTCCTGACATGTCTCTCCTGCACCCATCTCTCTCTCTCTCTCTCTCTCTCACTAAAGTCTAAATTTTATTCTACAACAATGTTTCCTACTAAAAAAAGAAACAGAATTTAAAATGCACGAATTAAAATTTTTTTGACATAACCCACATCACTAAAGTATAATTCAAAATTCTGAATATATTTTCAAGTATTTTTCAGAATAGGTTGCATTTCCGTCGCCAATTTCTTTTCCCTATTTTTGGGGTGTATGTTTAGTGTGCGTGTGTATATACATAAATATATAAATGTAAAGAAAATTAGGGTCGCTTTCCCCACATTGCGAGCAGATCTTCATGCTTTTTGTCCCTTTGCCGGAAATTCATGACCTGCCTCCCATGAAGGGCCTTTACTTGTTACACAAATTGCTAAATAAACAAATCAATAATAATAATAATAATAATAATAATAATAATAATAAGATGAGTTAACAAAAAGTATATATTTATATCAACTATGCTGCAGACCCCAGTGGAGGTCGCACCCCCAGTGAGGTGGCGAGCCCCATTGGCTGAAACTCAAAAAAAAAATAAAAAAATAAAACAATTTTTTTTTTGCCCAATCACGACGCGCCACTTCACTGGGGGTCAATCCCAGTGGAGGTCCGAAGCATTTTTCATATTTATATATATTGTTATATCTATAAAAATAATGCCAGAGTTTTAGAGGTTACAGCAACACTGTTATCATGTTTCAACTAACCCAGTCAAACAAGACCATTTCTGTTTGAACACCAGGTTATATTATTTTATTCACATTACAAAATTGAAGTAAAATCTATTTGAATTAAATAAATGGGATTTGGAAATTATTTTAATGTTCCTGAGAGGGAAGACATGGTTCCATTCATAAGCAAATACAGAGTAGCAACAAGACCAAGTGAGAAAGTCAATAGTTTCACATAGTTGGACTAACAGCAATTGCCAATTATGAAATTGGAAATCCAGATCAAAATACAAATTACTCTCTATGACACAACACAACCAGAACTACATTCACACAGCTCAGGATTAAAGTTTCCTGATCTATCTCATTATACAAACTTCTTACAAAGTTTTCACATAACCAGAATAGCAGTCCAAATAACTTCGAGACATAAATAAAAACAAACAAAAATAATAATAAAGCGAGAAAGAAAGAGAGACAGAATGAGAGTGAAACTGTTCTGTATAATACAAAACAAACTGCCAGACTTCTTTGTAGAATAGTTATAAGGCTAGCGATGCTTTACGAGACAAGGAGACAACATGGGCTAAAAATGTGTAGCTTAGATGTGAATCCATAGATGGATGTGTGTGTGGGGTAAGAAAAATGTTATTAAAAAAAAAAAATTAAAAAAAAGATATGTGGTAAGAATAGAAAGCTAGAATTACAAATTAATATATTTATGAAATAGGAGTAGCACCTAGCAAAGGTAAATTGAAAGAGAATATGCAACAGTGAGAAAGAGAGTGATATGATCACCATAAATGAAGATCCTAGGAGAAGACCTATGCTGACATGAGATGAGGTAGTGAAAAAAGATATGAACTTGCTTAATTTAACTGATCATTTAGCCCTAGATAGAGCTGAATGATGCAAAATGATTTGTGTAGCTGACCCCACTTGACTAAGACACAAGGCTTAGTTTCTTTAGTTTGGTTTGGTAGACTGCGGGACTATTTCTTTTTTTGTGTGACTGCTAGACAGATTGGGTATCAGATAATTTTTGAACTTTCGATGTCATACACCTATGTTTTGAAACATTTTCCATTATTTACAGGAGACCGGGAAACAAAGAGACATTAAAAAAAAAAAGGGAAACAAAGAGGGTATGGAACGGAATACAGATATAGGTTACCATGTTAAAGGGTTGACAAGCCAAAGAAATTAGATTATGATGTTGACAATATTTGCCAGCAGCCTCACCATCTGTGTTCAAATGTCAAATCCTGGCAATGCAAACTGGGAAGCAAATGTCTCAACCTGGTTTCGGAGCTCAACAATATTTTTGTTGTTCTGTAGACCTTTCATGAATTCTTTCTGCAACTTTCCATGTACCCGTTGCACTGCACTTGCAATTTGAGCTGCTTTAAGGAGGAAATCGGCAATCTTTTCAAAATCAGCCTCTATACAACCTCTTGATGTCATAGCAGGTGTACCTGCAGAAATAGATAGAGATTCAAATGTCTAATAAATGAGTATATCATCCTGATGAAGTCCATAAGGGCATTGTTAAACAAGATTCTAAAATAATTGCCACTAAAAAAGACTAGGGATTCAGGAACTACCGAGAACAATAGTAAATGAGAAGCGAAATTTCAGTAAGTTTTTCTTTTTGACTCAGGGAAGAATTAATTGACAATCTGTTTTGACAAAAGGGCACCATTTGCAATATCCACATTTTTTTTGCAACGGGGGAAATATTGGAGTGTAAGAAATTAAGCTGGAAGACACACTCAGTTAAAATATCATGGATGATTTGGTTAAATTTCGTAAAAGCTGAAGAATTTTTGCTGAGTTTCTGATTATTTAACTGTAAGCGCAATGAAACAATTACTTACCAATCCTTACACCTCCAGGAGAAAAAGCACCATTTCCACCGAATATAGCAGTTTTGTTAAGAGAGATGTGGCACAGCTCACAGACCTTCTCATAGTTTTTACCTGTGACAATAGAAAATAAGAAAATAAATCATTAGAAAATTATTGTTTCAAGGCTTCCAGTTACAGAAACTGTCCCCCATGATAGAGCTGAATGTTCATGTAAGCCCTTGAGGGTAATCTACAGATGGGGTTTGGTGAATATAGCTTCAGTTAGAAGTCATCAACAGGCAAAAGAATTACAATTCTTCCACCAAAAGATATTTGGCCCTGACTTGCATTCGTGTATGTATGTATATATAAATATATATATATATAGATAGATAGAGAGAGAGAGAGAGAGAGAGAGAGAGAGACCCAAAAAAAAGTGTACGGAAAAAAGAAAAAGAATACAGTGAAACATGTTATAAGCATACAGATTTTATCAGTTGGTGACATAATGTAAGGAAAGCAATGATCATTCTATGATACTTCGCTCTTAATGCCAATTGTAAGATGTAAATCCTGCACATGAAGGATGCATTCGATTAACCAGGCAACCTACATTCCTCATATGCCAAAAGTAGGAGAGGGTCCAAGGTCTGAGAAATGATACGTTAATGAATCTTATGGGGTTACAAAAGTACTCATGAAATGGTTCCTAGAAGTTCAACATGCCCCAAGGGTGAGCAATCAATTTTGTGGATGACTCGGCCACTATGATGCACGGACACGAACATGGACGCGGGACATGACAAAGACAAGCAAATTTTTAAAAAATGGGGGACACGACAAACTGGGAACACGTTTAATATATATCATTTTATTTATTTATTAAATATCTAAAATTTTAAAAAAAAATCATCGGTTTCTATAAAATTACAATAATAATAAATTTAATAAACACATTACCTAAAATATTTTAATAAAAATTGATTTTTTTTTTTTAAATAAAAATAATTTTTTTTTATAAATTTAGGTTCAACAAACACATGGATATCAAAAATAACTAAATAAATAAAAGAAAATAAAGGAAGGGAAAGAGACGACATAAAAAATAAAAAATAAATAAATAAAAGGAGAGGAGAGAAAGAAAAATGAAAGAGGGGAGAGAAATGAAATCAGATAAGGAAGAGGAGAAGAAAACAAAGAGAAGAAGACAGAAGACGAATAGAAGAAGAATAGAGAAGAAGAAGAACAGAGACGACCAAGTCGCGAAATAGGTTAGGGTTCCTTCGATCTCTTCCCTTGATCTGTCCCTCTCTCTCTCTCTCTCTCTCTCTCTCTCTCTCTCTCTCTCTCCCTTCCCAACAAGTTTAGGGCTTCTTCGATCCACCTCACGCATGTCTAAAACGTGTCATCGTGTGTCCACCACATGTCCGATTGGAAAAATTTCAAAAAAAAAAAAAAAAAGGGACACGTAAGGGAGAGTGTCAGACACGTGTCCACAGCGTGTCCAACACGTGTCCGTGTCCGACACTCGTACACAGGCCTTGGGGAGGTGTCCGCACTTCATAGCTCGGCCACATTTGCAGGAAAACAAAGCTTTGTAAGCCAATGCATTGGGCATATTAGGAAGAAGCAATCAGGGTAGCCAATTTGTCAGTTGGTCTAGGTCACTCTATGAAGGAAAATGTTATTGGGCTGCTCTACCTGGAAATTTATACTGGATGTCTTCTTTAAAACTTGGTCCCCAGATTCATTGTATAAATAAGCATTATCTATCCACCTTCATTAATTGAATGGAAAGGCACTTAAGAATCAAACTTGTGCTGCTACAGTAAAAACCAATCTGAGTTCCCACTAAAAAGAACATTAAGAAAATGGGAAATAATATGACAACTGGTAATACCAACAGATATTGCTCCTCACCAGTTCCCAAAACAAGCACACCAACCATAGTAGAGAGCGAACTTAACCTAACCTGTAGACAGCCAAGAATCGAATGTATAAACTAGAACCAAAAAGCTGGAAGGATTTGTGTTTCCCTCACACCAGCAATATTCAATTTGTTAATTTGTTAATCAGTTCCTTCACAGCATCAAAGATGCCGATTCCTATCCCAACAAATGCAACACATAAGGCAATGTAGGGCCTTTGTCCAGAGTAATGCATGCTCTGCTAATATTATGTCTCCTCTTATTGTCAGACAACCACAACCACAACCACAGTACATTGGGAACACCCTTCTCACTCTAGATAGGGACAACAACATATAGGTATCTCCCTCGCCAACCAATGAATAAAGAGGTGATCAACTCACTCCTCCGCCTTTTTGCACATGAAGCATCAAGGGGGAAGCACTTTTTACTATCCATAATAGCATCATGTCTCAAAGAAATATTATGAAAAATATCTAACAAAGATGCCAAATCATTACCTTCCTATCATTTTGATTTCTCAAGAAACTGAAACTTCAAGAAATGGCAGCCTCAAAAAGAAGCAATAGACTTTATGAGTATGAAATAAGCTAGAAAGGCGTGGAAACAAATGATCAAAAGAGCTATCCCCCATACAAATATCCTCCCAAAAAAGAATATATTGCCCATTCCCTACCCTAAAATGAATGAAAAGTGTGAGAAATGATCAAGACCCAGAGAAATGAACTTTTCCTTAGAAACCACATGAGAATCCATTGGGATGAACCCCAACTTGCTCTTAATCAAAGAATGCCAAGCATTTCTCTCAATTGGGAATATCTCCATAACAATTGAACAAACAGCGCCTTATTCTTAGCAATAATATTTCCAATGAAAAGAAACCCTTCACACTTTATAAGGGAGATCACATCCCAACTAATTAAATGGTCTTTCTTCCCCTCATCACACCTTATAAAAAATCACTCATCAATTTTTCTCTTTTATTTGTCACCCTCACCGGAAACATAAACAAGATAAGAAATAAATAGAAACACTAGAAACCTGATTAAACCAAAATGTACCTACCTCCCCTAGAAATTATAGCCTAAAAGAAAATAAGATCCATGAATAAAACTCAATTACATAGTGATCCATGAGTGAATCCTACACACGAAGAAAATTTATAATTACCTAAAACCTACTAATAACTAGAAAACATATAATAAGACAAACAGATTAATATCTAACCTAAACAATCATAAAATAAGACTCCGCTAAACCTAAATTATACGTGGTTCCAATTGATTGCAATTAAGTTTGGCTTGAAACCAACCATTTCCAAATTTTGCTGCTTCTTTAATTTTACTTTTTCTTGATATTTTTATGGTTTGCATAAAAAAATGTTAAGGAAGCACTTCAGCGCAGTTAATTAAATCACTGTTCTAAAAACAAAATACTAATTCAATCACCAAAACTGTTAATAACTAAATCACCAAAAGTATCCAAACCAAACATGGTATTCGGAGGTCAAGGACCAAAAAGAAAGGGAAAAGATGCTTAAATACACCAGCCTCCCAACAAATATAATAAAATCCCAAATAACAAATTCTAGGAACTCTACCATTTTGACCTAGAAAGTTTGAAGGTCACCAGTTTGTCTAAATTAACAAATTCTAGGAACTCTACCATTTTGAACACTCAACAAATTCTAACTTTACAAATAAAGATCACATGGCCATATGCATATCTATATTATCTCAAATATACTGACCAAAGGAGGTAAAACTATCAAAAGAAAGAATGTTTACAAATAATAGAGTGACCGAAAAGTTATGTTTCATTATCCCAGCATACTACAATTGTCAAATTACTGATCATATGATTCATATCTAAAACAAACTCCAGGTAAGGAAAAAGCCAGAGACGAAACTACCTGTTAACCCTATAGTTGTTAGATCCCAAAGCAATAAATGGTTGTCTGTACCTCCAGTCACCAACCTACAATTTCGTTTCATCAAAGCAGATGCTAAAGCCTGAGCATTTTTCTTCACCTGTTGGATATATGCTTTGTATTCCGGAGTAGCCACTTGTTTTAAGGCAATAGCAAGAGCAGCAATGTGATTATTGTGGGGCCCTCCTTGCAATGAAGGGAACACAGCAAAGTTTATCCTTTCTTCGAAATCATAGAAGTTATTGTCATCTCCTTGACCAGGAAGCATGATTTGCTTCCTTAATTTTGGGCCTTTCCTATAAAAGATGACTCCTCCCCTAGGACCTCGAAGACTTTTGTGAGTTGTTGAGGTTACAATATCACAATAATCAAAGGGACTTGCACATTCCTGTAAAGATGCCAGCCGGACACAAAGTAAGAGAAAATCCATGCAGATATATCTTGAAGAAAAGAGGAAACACGTACAGAGGAACAGGCATGGGTGTAGCTACATGGTATTGAAATTTTATAGATAATTGGGGTTTATTTAATATTAACTAATAATTTGTAATATCATACCAAACCAAACTTTAAGTCCCATCAAATGCAGTCAGTTATATGAATCATTCCTCTCCACGTGGCCCTATCAAAGGCCATTTTGTTAGTCAAATTAAGTAGATCCATATCTCTATTTACAACGCTAGCTAACGTTAATCTAGGCCTACCCCATCCCCTAACACTAACACTTCCATCTACCGTTACAGCATCACATCTCTTCACTACTATCTCTATTGGTCTCCGTTGAATATGACCAAACCATCTCAATCGATACTCTCTCAACTTATCTTCTATCGGTGCTACTCCTACCCATTAGAGATGGCAATGGGGACCCGACCCGACGGGGACCCGACCCCCCGATCCCGAATTGAGTGGTGATTCCCCGAAAAATATCCCCGTGGGGACGGGGACGGTATTTAAAATTTCATCCCCGATGATATACGGGCCGGGGACGGTGATACAGATTTCATCCCCGGCCCCGGCCCCGGCCCCGGCCCCGGCCCCGCCCCCCGCCCCGGTAGCCCCCCGATTTATATATATATATATTATATATGTCACACTCTCTATTATATTTATATATTATATTATATTATATAATGTTTCAACTTTCAAAGCCCGGTTGTTGAAGTTGAATAGCAGCAGCACACTCTCTCTTACACTCGCTCTCTCTCTTCTCTTCTCTCACTCTCTTTTCTCTTCTCTTCACACACACAGACGCAGTCACGCAGGAGCCTCCTCCAACTTCCAAGCCACCACCGCCTCCTCCTCCGTCGCCACGGCAGATCTGATGGAGTGCAGCACATCGTCGATCTCCACCGCCGTCCTCATCCGCCGATCTCCTTCGCCGATCTCCACCGCCGCCCTTCTCCGTCGATATCCTCCTCCTCCGCCCTCATCAGCTCAGATCTGTAAGATCTGATGATTTGTAATTTTATTTTTTGATCTGATGATTTTTAATTTTATTTTTTGATCTGTTGATCATCTGTAATTTTTTTTTTTTGATCTGTTGTTTTTTTTGTTGATCTATGTTGATGATGTTGAATGTTAAAACAGATCTGGTTTTTTTTTTTATGCTCTGTTATTCTTTTTTTTTTTTTTTTTTTATCTGTTGATGGTGTTTGTTGAAACAGAGTTGGATCGGGGACTTTTCGGGGTCGGGAAACCCGATCCCCGTTGGGGACCGGGATGGGGACTGTGACAGGTTCCCCGTCGGGGATCGGGGCCGGGGACGGGGAAGTTTTGGCCATTGGGGATCGGGGACGGGGAGGGTGGTCCCCGGCCCCGCCCCGCCCCGCCCCGTTGCCATTCCTACTACCCATCCTTGAATACACTCATTCCAAATTTTGTCTTGTCTAGTCTTGCCACACATCCACCTTAACATCCTCATCTCAACCACACTCATCTTATCTACATGTTGTTTCTTGGTTGCCCAACACTCCATCCCATACAACATCACTGGTGTAATAGCCGTTCTATTGAACTTATTTTTTAATCTAGTGGGTATTCGTTTATTGCATAGTATCCCAGACGCACTTCTCCACTTGCACCATCCCGCCTTAATCCTATGGGCCACATCCACATCAATCTCCCCTACTGTTGTGATAATCGACCCTAAATAACAAAAATGTTCACTCTTAGACAGTTCTTGATTCTCAATTTTCACTTCTCCTCTGCTTTCATTGTTACTGTTACTAAATTTACACTCTATGTACTTTGTCTTAGTTCTGCTTATCCGGAATCTTTTAGATTCAAGTGATTTTCTCAAAATCTCCAACTTTGTGTTAACTCCTTCTCTGGTCTCATCCACTAGAACGATATCGTCTGCAAAAAGCATACACCATGGCACGTCATCATGAATATTTCTCGTCAAAAAATTAATTGATATTTCAGAATTTCATCAAAATGACCCCACTAAATTATATTGTTGAAGAGAACACTATGTTTTATGTGATTCTTACTAGAAATTTAATTCAAAATAAAAACTGAAATGAAATGTTTTTAGTTTTTTGTATTTTTTTTTTTTTTTAAAAAAAATAAGTTAATACTCGTATAATTCCGGCTCCGGCTCTCATTCTTCATTTTATTTTTCTTCTTCCTGGGAAGAGCATTGTTCCATGGACCTTAGTCTCATGTCACAACATAAGTCTTCATCCAAACACAATATTGTATATTTTGACTTTGTAAATGCAAAGCAATCAGGCTAAACGTACCAAGATGATCTCATTTTAAGCTTATACCTCCTCAATGTCATAAATTTAACTGAAGATATGACAGTGAATAGAACCAATTGAAAAAAATAGATCCATGTACTCGACCCAACCAACTAATTGGGGAATCAAGTAATTGGGTAATTGAAAAAAGAAGTTATGGTAGCTGATCTATTATGAATGCAAAATTCACACAAGCAACCATCAGGCTTCAATTGTTATTATGAATGCACAAAAGTTATGGTAGCTGATCTATTAGCATCAAATATTATTATGTGCTTCAATTGTTAAAGAAGATACATTTGCTATGGGCTTACTGTGTAAATATGAATCTCATATGTTATCGAAGAATATGATGTCGATATTTTCTCATTTGGCATGATAAAAAAATAAAAAATAAAAAATAAAAAAAACTGGTTAAAAGGGCAACTATGGCTAGCCAAGTCACTAAAACATCTCACCCAATAATAAAGTCAAGAAACCGCAAATTCAAACAAGATCCAACCTAACAATAATGGGAGCATAGAGTTCAATAACAAGTATGAGATTATAAGAAAGTTTTTTCAGTATGGAGACTATTTATATGCGAAGATTTTTTATTTTCATTTTTTATTTTATTTTTTTTTGGTAATAATGAAAGTAATTTTTTATTTTTATTTTTATTTTTTTGATAATTGGGAGATTGGGTCAACTTATGTACACCTCGCCTAATCCCGGGGACCAATCCCACCGCCCACTTGTAGGGCCCCCATTTAAAGTCAAAGCAAGCGCCCTATATGGACTGGTCCCAGGGAACTTATTGCAGCTAATGAGTATTGAACCTAAGACCTAGAGGGAGCACACCCCCAAGTCCCAAGTTATACCCATTAGGCCAAGGGATAATAATAACAGTATATAACGACATATATATCTCCTAAGCCAACGTAAAACCCCCCAAGATGCACAAAACTATTTTTCTTTTTTTTAATAATAATAATAAAACTCAATACGGAAGGCAGTTTTTCATATATAGCATACGACCATCTTGTTAACATATAGAACTTAAGGACAATCCACAAACTCTGGTCATTATTTCAGCACAATTGTCAAAAGCTGCCTTTCCTAGTGTTATACCTCATTCAAATTTTAGGGCGGGTGGAGCAGGGAATTAATACATGCACATATTTTTATACCATACGCATAAACAAATGTGCATGAACCAATATTAGCTGAGTTCAAATGAAGGCAATACAAGAAATGTAAATAGCCTTTGATTGCAGTAATCTGTAGTCGTATTGAAGTAAAACACATTTTGGTTGTTATGTTGCAACATGAATTGAACTTCACAAATGAACAGTAAATATTCTAAAGCTAAGCATGTAGATGTAGGGTTATACACTAGAATGGCACTCCAATTACTACTGGAGGTTGGCAGCTGATCCAAACTCAAGTCAGCAATATCATATCTAGTTGTTGTGATGGATTGATCAATTCACATCAAATATTGATAACAGCTCGCACAATATTTATAAACAAAATCCAATCCCTCTAAATAAGTCATTTTTCAATCAAAACTACAATAAAATTAAAGCAACTGAATTTATACAAAATAAATCTAAAATTATAATCAAAACCTTAAAAACAAAGCATACAATGTGTACATGACTAGAAGCATTCACACCTTTGCTGCTACAAGACCACTAATGTGAGCCATATCGCACATCAAAACTGCCCCACATTTATCCGCAATCAGCCTAAACCTTGCATAATCCCATTCCCTTGGGTACGAACTCCCACCACAAATCAGTAATTTGGGACGAAAATCAATTGCCTTTTCCTCAAGCTTATCATAATCAATATACCCAGTTTGTGGGTTAACCTTATAAGACAAAGTCTCAAAGAATATCGAAGCACATGAAACTTTCTTCCTATTCGGTGTATAATACCCATGGCTCAAATGCCCACCAGACGGCGAATCTAATCCCATAATCCTATCTTTGGGAACCAAAAGACCAGTATATACAACAAAATTAGCAGATGTACATGAATATGGCTGAACATTAACACCCCATTTCTCAGAATGAAGCCCAAAAGCAGCTAAAGCACGATTGATACAGAGAAATTCAAGCTGATCAATGTACTGATTACCTCCGTAGTTTCGCGAACCGGGCATTCCTTCGGAATACTTATTCATCAAGTGACTTCCCAGAGCTTCCATAACAGCCCGGCAAACAAAATTCTCCGAAGCAATCAATTCAATTCCCTTGAATTGCCTCTCCTTTTCCATCTCCATAATGCCAAACACATGTGGGTCAGCAACACAGAGAGGTTCGTTGCCCCAATTCCGCACCATGGCTCGCCTCAGCTCCATTAAGGGTTCGGTCAAAACCCTTTTGGAAGGGCATGAATTGGGGGAAATCTGAGATCGTTTTTTGGCATTGAAAGACATGGGTTGTCCTAAAAGGGTAAATTCATAATAATCGTTGTCCGATTGTTGTTGTTTGTTGTTGGTGTTTTGGGTTTTTGATTGATTGAAATCGAGTTGTTGTTGTTGTTGTTGTTGTTTTGGTAGTTGTAGTAGGTGTGGGGGGAGAATTGGATCAGCCATGTGAACACTGGGGGATTTGAAGTGTTTGGGGGATAAAGCACTTTAAAGTTGAAGACACGAAGTTGAGATCAGTGAGAGAGGGCTGAAGATGAAGATGAAGATGAAGATGAAGATGATACAGACGTTTCCAATAGAGCTCGAAGGAGAGTGAGAGAGTAATATATATACTGGAGAGAGAGATTGAGAGAGATGAACCTGGATGAGAATTAGGGAGAAGGGGCGGAGCTTTGGTGTACGGAATTCCCAAGTGTGGTGACTGGGAATAGCCGGTTACCAATGTGTTTCTGGTGAGAACAGAACACGTTTTGTTCGTCTACCTTGCATTGGACGCAAAAGCGGCTACGTTCAGTGGGACCCGTTTAGTTTTCAGTTAGTACAGCGCCCTTGCGCTTGTCTCATCACCTGGCAAGCAGAAGCAGGAATCAAATGTTACGTGAGTTATTAAGGCACCGTTTGGGAAGATGAGTTTGTGGTTTTTTTTTTTTTTGTTATTTTAGTCATAAAAGATAAAATAAATTATTTTAATTACAATAAATAAAACATCACATTCATTTCATAATCATTACACTCTTCTCTTACAAAAAAAAAAGTTAAAAAATCAAAAAGTTCTTCCCAAATCAAACTTTTTAGCCCAAATTAAAATAGCCAAAAAAATTAAAAAGCCAAAAAACCAACCCACTTTCCAAACCACACCTAAGTATAAGCGTTTGATATATATTAAAAAGGTATATTTTATATATATATATATTTATTTATTTATTTATTTGGATTATATTGATTAATATCTATTAATATTTTCTTTTTATTTTTTTATTAATTTTTTTAATTTTTCTATATATTTTTTTTATAAAAAATAAAAAAATATATTTATTTAAAATATCTCAAATTATTCGAAAATATTTTATATAATACTCACATAAATTATTAAATAAAATATTTAATAATTTATTTAAAATCTATAACATTACTCGTCATTCTATTTACATTACAAAAATAATTTCGTACACTTTTTTTTTAAGGATTATGAATAAAAGGAAATTCCACAATATATCTCTCTTTTAAGTATTATAGTTATATTTAATTATACGATCTATTGTGGTTAAAGATGTTCCTAGGTCGATTTCACACAAAATTTACAATCAATCCAATCATAATTAATTCTAAGTTTTTTTCTCCCCACAACCAAACTAATTATGCACTAGAACCAATCTAATATAGTGCAGGTTGATTCAGGTTGGAACTATAGTTTCACTATATTAAAAATAAGTAAATCAATAAATAATAAATAATTAAAATAAATAAGTATTTAATATTTAAATATAACACAAATAAAAAGTAAAATATTATTTAATGTAAATCAATACAAATTAAATCTAATTCAAGTTTAAACATAATTAATATAAATTAAATCGATTAATACAACCGATGCATGTTAAAAATTAAATCAATTATGAAATTCAATTCAAGTTTCTAGTAGTTCCTTTAGCTACATAATAATTCTTGCATGTGAAAATTATTAGGTATAATCAAGTCCATTGTAATAGACCAATTATGTTAAGATATAGCAAAATAAATAGATTCGGTATTCGAGTTGGTTCGGTTTATGTAAGGCCTAAATCAAGAATTAACGCAATCCTATCAATTTGATGATTTGAAAATCCAAAACCAAACCAATGCACTCAAAAATCATCCCAACCCAATCCAAAAAGATTGACTTTGTTTGGTTCTTCGATTTACTGGGTAATTTGAACACCCCTAATTATGGTATTAGTTATGATTTGATTACGGCTCATTATATAACTCATTGTCATATTAGTTATAATATATTATGATAATTATTTTAGTTACGATTTAAAAGATCCTTGGTTATATTTTATGTGATGTTTGTTTGGCTCTTTTTATTTTTTAATTATGACTGAAAAAGATTTAATTATACCATTTATGATAATCAACACTATAAATATTATAATGTACATATGGTACACATGTTTTTTAAGGGCTTATATACTAAAATGACCCATGAACAAAATCTTCATACTATACATTTTTTATATATGTATATGTAGTTTTATTCATTTTCAATACATTATTTACACATTTTTCAGCAATTTTATTTGTTATTTTTTTTTTTCTAATTATACCTCTTAAACAAAATAAATATTTTATTTTATCTCCTTACATTTGCCCTAATGTCAAACATAACTTCATATTACACTTTATTCTTTTAAATTCGAGTTCTACCCCATATCCAATCACCATTTTTAGTTGCTACCACTGCCACTCTTCCCGCTGCAATATCCCTTTCCAGCCATTTACTACGGGCACCCTTCCTAGCTCTCCTTCTCTCATTCACTATCGCAACCCCCTTTTGGCCTCTCCTCACTCGGGATATGCGCGGTGCGATTTGGACGATTTGAAGGTACAATTATAAATCAAATCATGAATGGCGAACTAACAAATAATCAAATCGTGATTTAGACTATTTGGGATAATTTCAATTTGCTAGTTGATTAAATAATATTTTTTAAACAATTCAAGCATTTGCATAATATATAACAGTAATTTGCATAATATTTTTCATGTATATAACACAAACTAATTTTATATAATATTTTTCATATATATAACTACTAATTTGCTATAAATTTTACATCTTAAATCTCTCTCACACTTATTTTTACTTAGTTATTTCATTAGAAGTTAAAAAAATTCAACTATAGCAGAGCGGAGCAATTTTGAAAGCAGATTCTAAATTTTAAAGTTTAATCCACGATTAGTGGATGGATCAATACGGATTAGGCGATTTTAACAGACTGAGTGATATTTTGCACAATTCTACTTATTATTGTAAATCTTCATTCCAATTTCTTTACGTTGTAACCTTTATCTCATTCCCTTTAGAACTCTCTTTTATAGCTCTTGGATTTTGATTTCGATAATGGTGAGAAGTAATGTCAGCTAATGTTTTAAAATGGATAGTAGAGTTTCGAGAAGAAAGACAAAGACTAAGGGTATATTGGAAAATAAGGGATTAAGAATTAATGGGAAATGGTTAGCGGTAGAAAATGGATAATTATCATATAAAAATGTAGTCAAATTGAAAAGAAAAAACACTTTACGATAACTATAGTGCTCAAGTAGGAGTCATAAAGTGATTAGAGGAGAAAAAGAGACAAAAAAATAATATTCATGTAGATATTATTAGAAAGATAACTAAAGCCGTCTTTTCTTATCTTTCTTATTAGGGAAATGCTATAGTGTGCACTCTTAAACCATACGCACCCTATTATAAAAATGTGTAATTTTATTATAAAAAAATGTGTAATATCGCTATAAATTAATGTAATAAAAAGTCTATTGATACTTAGAATGACTTCCTGGAGCGAATGGAATGAGTTCTTGGAGGAAACAGAAGTTTACTAATGCTTGGGGCCTTTATTGTCGTTCTAGGTTGGAACTTGATATCAAACTGTCCCAACTCCACTGCCCACTTTAGTATCCTTCCACAAAAGTCTGCCCTTTCAAATAGGGCCTTCAAAGGAAATACGGTCAATACCACAATTGTGAGCGTGTAGAAGTAGTACGGCAACTTCCTGGGTGCCATCATTAAAGCTAAGGCAAGCTTCTCTAATGGCAAGTATCTTGTTTCGGCGCCCAGCATTGTCTTGCTCGCATAAAAGATGGGCAAGTGTTGTATTTCTTCTGCACGTACCAACACTATGCTAACGGCATGCCAGAAGACTGCAAGGTACAAGTGGAGCTCTTCTCCAGGCACTGGAGTTGCTAAAAGTGGTGGGGAAGACAAGTATTGTTTCAATTCCTCCAAAGCATAGTCGTACTCCTTGTCCCAACTAAATTTTGAATTAAGTGCTTAGAAGAATGGTCTACACCAGTTTGACAACTGACTTATGAACCTATTTAGCGCAGTGGCTAACCCTATCAAATGTTGCAACTCTTTAATAGTGTTTGGCCTTTTCTAGCTCTTAAATGGCCTTGATTTGGGAAATATCTGCTTCTATTTTGCGGTTAGTCACTAAGAAGCCTAGAAATTTGCCTGATTCCACGCCAAATGCACATTTAGACGCATTTAGCCGCAGCTTGTGAGTCTTTAAGATTTGGAACATCTCTGCTAGGTCGTTGAGACGGTCTAACTCATCCTTGCTCTTGATCACCATGTTGTCGATGTAAGCCTCAATTGTTCTGCCTAACAATGGCGCAAACATCTTGGTGACCATTCTTTGAAATGTTGCCCCTGCATTTTTTAGGTCAAAGGGCATGATCTTGTAGCAATACAACCCCCTTGGAGTTGTGAAAGAAGTGATCTCCTAATCTCACTAGTACATAACGATCTGGTGATATTTACGATATGCATCTAGAAAGCTGAGTCGATTGTGGCCTGCTGTTAGGTCCACTAATTAATTGATCCTTGGCAAAGGAAAGTTGTCTTTTGGGCATGCCTTGTTGACTGTTTTATAGTCGACGTAAACGTGCCATTTTTCGTTCTTCTTAGGAACCACCACCGTGTCTCTGACAGGTTCTCCATTTCTTCGGCTACTACTTCGGCGTGGTGTAGAGTCAATCTGCGAGTTCTTTCTATGACCGGTCTGGCGATAAGGTTGACATTGAGTTGATGACAGATGAAGTTTAGATCTATGCCAAGCATGTCATATGGTGTCCAAGTAAACACTTCGAGATTAGCGATTAGAAAATCCATTGTCTTCTTTCTCTCATTGCTAGACAAAGATGAACCGAGCAAAAATAACTTCTCTAGGTCGCTCTCATCAACCCTCATTTCTACCAACTCCTCTATGGCCTTCTACTCAGCCGCCTTGCCAACGTCTTCGACCATCTCTTTGTTCTCCGGTTCCTCTACCATCTGCACAAATCCTTTGGCAACGCGGTTGTCATTTACTATCATGAAGAACTGCTTTGATATGATTTGGTCTCCCAAGACCCCCTCAATTACCCCGGTTTCATTTGGGAACTGAATTACTTATGGTAGGTTGATGCTACCGCTCGTATGGCATGCAACCATGTTATCCCAAGGATGATATTGTAAGTGGATGTGACTTTTAAAACCCAAAACATCACTTGTTTAACCATTGAGCCAGCTTTGTCCAGCAAATAATCTTGCCAACTGGCCATTTTGGCATAGAGTTGAAACCCACCAAGTCAGACGTGGCTGGCGCCAAGTCTCTGTCATCCAGCTTCAATTGCTTGAAGGTTTCATAGTACATGATCTCATATGAACTCCCTTGATCGATCAAGATCCTTTTGATATCAAAGTTCTTAATGTGCAAAGTAACCACTTGCGCTGTTATGGAGGTTCTACAACCTTGCTAGGTCTCTGTTGGAGAAAGAGATCATATTCTTCGCGCTTTGTCTTCCCTTTCTTCAATGTCAGCTGAACACTTAACATATCGTTTACGTGTTATGCCTTCTTTATCATCTCTCTGAGCTCGCAGACTCGCTTAGGTTCAATGATTTCATGGATCACGTCGATCACACCTTGAGGTGGACCATCTACTGGCATACCATTTGGCATGTTTCGATCTTAAAGGGCTGGCCGAGCTCCCCCTCAATATATCGGTCCAAGTGGCCTGCTGCCACCAATTCTTCCAAGTGTTGTTTCAACAGAGTGCAATCCTTGGTTCGGTGCCCAACTTCATCATGGAAGGTGCACCGGTATCGTTCATCATATCCTCTTTACGCTTCACCTAATTTGGCCGGCCACCGAACAAAGGGTTCGTCGCGAATCTCACTAAGGATTCGGTAGATAGGCTTCCTAAAAATCGTCATGATATTAGTGCGGACCTTCAGCTTCCTCACCTTGGTTTTCTCATTATTTTGTAGAGGGTCGCCGCTATTATTGTAGCTCTGTTTGCCTTTCTTGCCAACCATGTTCACTTTAGACGTGGCCTTCTTGTCTGATATCGTTGTTGTGTCGGACCTTGCCTTAGCACGGGCGACATCTTCCTCCACCCTTATGTGCTGGTGCACCCTTTCCATCAAAGCCACCATAATGAGAGGCAGTGCCGACCTTTAGTTTCCTCACCTTGGTTTCCTCATTATTTTGTGAAGGGTCACCTTGTTATTATAGCTCAGTTTGCCTTTCTTACCAACCATGTTAACTTTAGCCGTGGCCTTCTTGTCTGATATTGTTGTTATGTTGGACCTTGCCATAGCACGGGTGACATCTTGCTCCACTATTATGTGCTGGTGCACCCTTTCTATCAAAGCCTCCATAGTGAGAGGCAGGGTCATGGTCACGGACTCAATCTGTGTCTAACAAGCAAGCCACGCTTATATTGGGCAATAGCTAGGTTGGTGGGGCATTTGCCAATTTCATTGAAGGTCTCCTAGTATCTGTTATTGTATAACTTTAGTGACTCCTTCTTACCCATATCAATGGCGAGCAGCTAGTCAACCTTTACACGCGTTTTGGTGTTTGTTTTGAACCTTGTAACGAACTTCTCTACGAGTTGCACCTAGGAAGCAATGATACCTTCTGGCAATCTCTCGAACCAAGTCAAGCCTAGGTCGCTAAGGCTTGATGGAAACAAGATGCACATCAAGGCATCATTCTACCTATGAATAGCCATCACTTGTTGAAAGTGGCTAAGATACACGTAAGGATCTAACTTCCCATCGTAGATCGTGAACTTAGGTTGGTTAAAGTCCACAGGCAGATGCACATTCTCTATCGCTGGTATAAACAGCGAACTCTGCAATCTTGGCAACACTTTGTCCGTTGGCTTATAAACAAGGTGTGACATTGGCATTACAACCTTGACGCTTCCATGCATCTTAGGAGCTAATCGCTACAAAAAAGATACCTTTTGGAGGTTTTACACCCAGGCAACTTCTCTCCTTTGTGCCCTCTCCTCCAAGACAGTCCGCAAATCTTTTGATTTGGGCAGCTCCGTATATCGGGAAAATGTTTGGTGAATGTGCAAGGGTTGATAACTATTACCCTCAATGTAAGATTTTTTAGATCTTGCCCTCTCAGACCTGGAGTGGTGAGTTCTGGAAGTCCTTAAATCTGAGTCACATGTCCTGAAGTTTTTCCCCCATAATGTGTAGGCATGATTTGAGCTTAGGGTTTGGTTTGAGCTTTTGTAGATTTAGCATGACACAATCCTAGTAACTCTCCTTTGCAAAGTACTCTTAGGAATCACATTCCTAAAGGATAATGCTTATTTTTTAACACCCTTGTCACGACCCAAACCCGGCCCTATGGGTTTAGCATCGTAACTGGCCAGTAATCCTTGAATTACCAAAGGCCTCTTAACAGAATAATATATAAACAGGGGCTGCGAAAGCAAATATACTAAACATACATAGTCCATAGAGCTATGCAGACATACATGGGACAAGAAATTCTCAAAACAAGCTTATATATATATATACAGATATGGCGTCGAAAATACATTAGTCTTACGTCACCCAAGCCACTTATACAAAACTTCCAAACGTGTTCAGACCAGACATAAGCATTTAGAATATACGAAAGTCCCAAGGACGCAAAAAAAATTGAGCAGATCTCAAAAGGGAACCTCCACGGGAAGCATGGTGGCTAGCTGACACCAAAACTTGCCAGGCAGCAACTTAGGCCTGCTCACGCGCCTGCTCACCTACATACATACAAATAAATAGTGAGTGGAAGCCTAGTGAATAATAACAAGGTAAAGGATTTTAATGAATGATGTCTATCAAAGAGTTAAGAATCGAAGCTTATATTGAAAACAGATTCTTATGCATATTCAGATTCCAAATCAGAATTAGGTTCATATTCACATTCATATTCACATTCGGATTTCGCATAAGATCATACGTGGTACATCCATTAGCTATCATATTAACTTGATCCTGAAACACACACACGCACACATATATATACATAGTCGGTACCGACAACTATAAAGGTCCATATCTTGCGCGCAAGTAGCCATGGTATTGTTACCCCCAAGCGAGGGCCACGTGAATATAGCTCTTAGTATTGTTTCCCCCGGGCAAGGGCCACATGAATATAAGCCACGGTATTGTTACTCCCGGGTGAGGGCCACGTACATATTGGCCACGATATTGTTACCCCCGGGCGAAGGCCGCTTGAACTAAGGATGCCACAAATACATTTTAGAAAAATGGACATTCATTCATAATTCATAAAATAGCATTCAGAAAACAAATTGCATCATATCAGTCAGAAAATACTTGTAATTGAACATAGCTTTACAGAGTTATTACTCACAATTAACAGATGGCTCCAAGTAAATGAGTAGAGTAGGTAATTCACTTAACTCGCGGTGCGTGACCTACATAACATGACAGAGACATACATTGAAACACATGCTCGAATTACACATAACACATTTTCATCTCCTAAGTGTGTTTCTAATCTTTATCCTCATTATAGTGTCTTAATCATGGCCTAGGAATGCCTAGGATGGAATGAGGATGCAACAATGCACTTGAAAACATTTTTCAAAACTTACTGAAAACAGGGTCCACGCTTGAGCGTGGCTTTCCTCGCTCGAGCGTAAATGCAAAATATGAAGGTCCGCTCGAGCGCAATTCCCTTTGCTCGAGTGGTCTGTAAACTTTGGCAAAAGTGCTGGTTGCTTGTTTTTCACGCTCGACGGACGCTCGATCCTCGCTCGAGCATGAGACTCAGACCCTCGCTAGAGCGTGACTTCTGTCGCTCGAGCGTGCTGCAAAACATCTGAACATCTGGATACATACATTTCACGCTCGAGCAGGCATCATGTCGCTCGAGCAGAAGTGCACGCATTCAGAGTGCTTGCTCAAGCGTGAACTCCCACGCTCGAGCGTAGATTCAAATTCTGGAATTTCCATATTTGATCTCCAAGCTTCAAACTCAAACTAAATACTTCAAAACTCATCCTCTTGGGCCAAAATTCTGGAAAACATTTAGAAATTCACAAAACATCATGATTTAAAGATCATTTCATGAAATCAAGGCCCAAAAGCATGCCAATTGTTCACAAATTCAACTTAAACTTCATGAATTCTCCAAAAACATGACAAGCATGAAATGATTAAGCTTCAAGTTTCCAAATCATGATCAAATGGAATGAGAGGATGTAAAACATGTTGAATTCCTACAACTAAGCTCAATTTATGACATGCATGAGAGAATTTCCTAGTAACCATGCTCCAAACGAAATGAAATGTACATGCATGTATGAATTGATCTTCCTTCCTACTTCTTAAGCTTGATTCTTACATCTCATAGCTCAATTTACTTGAATTCATGGATGAATTAACTCAATTTCAAGACTAGAGACTTGGCTTCTTACCTTAGATGTTCAATTGGGTCCTAGGTGCTAAATTCTTGAGCTAAATGATCAAATCTCCAAAGTTCCTTCTTCTTTTCTAGCAATTCCTTTTATTTGAGTTCAATTCTCAAGCCTAGGACCAAATCTTCCTACTCTCTCACTCTCTCATATTTTTGAGTATCAAATTAAGGAAAAATGAGGTGTAAAGTTGAACTAGTGGGGTTAAATATGGCTCATTTGGTGGTAAATAATCAAAGCTAATCAAATGGCATTAAATTAATCTAATTTAATTGCTCCGAACCGAATTTTAATTAAACATGCCATAAGGTTCTAAAAATTCCTAATAACACATAAATCAAATCAATTTTTATATCGGATGCCGATAAGACTTTCAATTCGCAAACCAAAACAAAATCATGAACAGATTTTCCTACGTTAAATAGATAAAAATGCATTTAAAGCAACACACCCATATAAATAATTCCAAATTTGACCTTAATACCTTATTAGGCATAAGAAATCATGGATTAACGTTAATCATAGGTTAGGGTTATTACAGTCTTCCCTCCTTAAAAGAGTTTGGTCCTCCAAACTCGAATAACCTTCATTCTGGAAGAACACCGGGTCCAAAGGAAACAGTTTAGGATATCTACTCATCATGTCTTCCTCCGTTTCCCAAGTTGCATAAGTTCCTCCATGATTCTGCCAATCAACTTTTACCAACGTTATTTCTTTGTTTCTCAATCTTTTGATCCTTCGGTTGACAATTTGAATTGGGCGTTCTTCGTACGTATAATCATCCTTTAAAAGTACATGAGTCAGCTCAATCACATGTAGCGAATCTTTCAAATAATCCTGAAGCATAGAGACATGAAAGACATTATGCATGATTTCCATTACCAAAGGTAAGGCTACTCGGTATGTCACTGAATTGATCTTCTCAAGAATCTCATATGGCCTGACATATCTTGGCGCCAATTTGCCCTTAACACCAAACCAAGTTTATCCTTTCATAGGGGTCACTTTAATGAACACATGGTCCCCAACTTCATATTCTCTATCTCGTCTTCGAACATCTACATAGCTCTTTTGTCGACTTTGAGTAGTTTTCAATCTTTGCTGAATTAATTTCACATTTTCAGTTGTTTCTTGTACAAGTTCTGGTCCCAACAAAGGTCTGTCGCCTACCTCAGCCCAACATATTGGGGATCGGCATTTTCTTCCATACAGAGCTTCGTAAGGAGCCATTCCAATGCTTGAATGATAGCTGTTATTATACACAAATTCAGCCAGAGGAAGGTAAGTCTCCTAATTACCTTGAAAGTCCAACACACACATTCGTAACATGTCCTCCAATGTTTGTATGGTCCGTTCAGATTGGCCATCTATCTGTGGATAATAAGCACTGCTTAATCTCAGCTCAGTCTCCAAGGCCTGTTGCAAACTCTACCAAAACCTTGAAGTAAACTTGGGATCTCTATCAGATATTATGGAGACTAGCACTCCATGCAATTTTACAATCTCATTGACATACAAATTAGCCAACTTATTTGCATTATACAAAGATTTGACAGGCAGAAAATGGGCAGACTTAGTTAAACGATCAACAATGACCCAAATAGAATCCATACATCGGGAGGAGCAAGGCAATCCCACAATGAAGTCCATGGTAATGTGTTCCCATTTCCATTCCGGTATTGGAGGCGGTTGTAACAAACCAACGGGTCATTGATGTTCAGCTTTAACTTGTTGGCAGTGTAAACATCTAGCCACAAAATCTGCAATACCCATTTTTATTCCCGGCCACCAGAAATTCTGCTTCAAATCATGATACATTTTTGTATTTCCTGGATGCTTAGCAAATTTGGAATTGTAGGCCTCTGTCAGAATGCATTTCTTTAAATCATCATAATCCAGCACACAAAGGCGACCCTGAAATTTCAACACATCATTGTCAAACACAAATCCCGGTTTTGGTTTTAATTCAATCTCATCCATAATTCTCCTCATAAACTCATCTTCGCGTTGTTTCCCTTTAATCTCTTCAATGATTGCAAGCTAAGCAGAAATGGCGGCTAAGAGTCCGCTCTGTTCACATGACACAACTTCAATCTCATTCTTCTCCAAGTCACATAATAACTCTTTCTGGCCGGTGAGCAGACATGACAAATTAGCAATGGATTTCCGGCTCAATGCATCTGCAACGGTATTTGCCTTTCCTAGGTGATATAGAATTTGCAAATCATAGTCTTTGATTAATTCTAACCACCTTCTCTGTCTCATGTTCAGTTCTTTTTGAGTAAAGAAGGTTTTAAGGCTTTTATGGTCCGTGTACACTTCACAAGTCATACCATACAGATAATGTCACCAAATCTTCAAAGCAAAGACAACAGCTGCCATTTCAAGGTCATGAGTTGGGTAATTCTTTTCATGTGGACGAAGTTGCCAAGAGACATAAGCAATTACCTTCCCATTCTGCATTAGTACACAACCCAACCCTTTATACGAAGTGTCACTGTAAATCTGGAACCCATCAGTACCATTAGGTAGAGTTAAGATTGGTGCAGTCACTAATCTGGTTTTCAACTCTTGAAAAGCTGTTTCATGCTGATCATTCCAATCATATGGCACATTTTTCTGTGTCAGCTGCGCCAATGGCCTAGCAAATTTCAAGAAATCTTTCACAAACCTTCTGTAGTAACCTGCAAGTCCTAGAAAACTTCTCACTTCAGACACATTAGTTGGTCTTGGCCAGTTCACAATGGTTTCAATTTTCTGAGGGTCGACCGAAATACCATCTCTGTTGATTACATGCCCTAGAAATGCTACACAGTCAAGCTAAAATTCACATTTGGAAAGTTTTGCGTATAACTTCTTTTCCCTCAGAATCTGTAAGGCAGTTCTCAAATGATTCTCATGTTCTTCCTTGTTTTTGGAGTAAGTCAATATATCATCAATAAAGACAACAATGAATTCATCCAGAAATTGTTTGAATACTCTATTCATTAAATCCATGAATGTTGTGGGTGCATTAGTTACTCCAAAAGGCATTACCAGAAATTCATAGTGCCCATATCTGGTTTGGAAAGTGGTTTTCTCTACATCTTCTGCTTTGACTTTTAATTGGTGATACCAGGATCTAAGGTCAATTTTAGAAAATAATTGTGCTCCCTGCAATTGGTCAAACAAGTCATCTATTCGGGGTAGAGGGTATTTGTTCTTGACTGTTACCTTATTCAATTCACGGTAATCTATACATAACCTCAGCGACCCATCCTTCTTCTTTACAAACAACACGGGAGCACCCCAAGGTGACGTGCTCGGACGGATGAATTTCTTATCTAATAGTTCTTAGAGTTGAGTTTTCAATTCTTTCAGTTCTGAGGTTGACATTCTGTAAAGGGTCTTAGAATTGGTTGCTTTCTCGGTGTTACTTCAATAGTGAACTCAATTTCCCTATTAACTAAGTCTCCAGGCAAGTCATTCGGAAATACATCGAGAAATTCACAAACAACAGGAATAGTTCCACATTAGTACCATCAGATGATGTAGCCAATACACAACACAAGTAGCCCCTACATCCCTTCCTAAGCAATTTAATAGCTTTCACAGCCGAAATCAAGTATAAGGGAGAGACTACTCCGTCCCCAATGAAAACAAACTCACGCATACTAGGTGAACGAAACACAACAGATTTCTTCATACAGTCACTAGATGCACAATACTTTGTTAACCAATCCATACCCAAGATGCAATCAAAGTGGTCAATACTCAAAGGTAGCAAATCAACGTATAACGTCATATCACCAATCAAAACATCACATGCCGGATATACATATACACATACCATAGAACCCCCAGATGGCGTAGATACAAACAGTAAATAATTTATGGATTCTAAAGGTCTAGTTAGTTTTCGAGAAAAGGCATGCGACACAAATGAGTGTGTAAAACTAGAATCTATCAAGACATATGCATTCTCGGCACAAATGGAAATTATACCTGACACCACAGACTCAGTGTTCTGTACATCTCCGAGTACTAGTGCGAACACTCTCCCTTGCCTCAACGTTTCATTGTTAGTGTCACCTCTAGCATTGGTTCTTGCATTTGATCTTACTGTAGAAACAGACTCGGCTGAACTTGCCACAGGATGGCTAACCTCATTGGATCTCATCGGGCAATCCCTAACCATGTGGCCAGTCTTGCCACATCTAAAACACGCACCTGATGCACGGTAACAAGCACCTTTGTGCTTCCTTTCGCAGTCGAGGCAGTTTGGAGTAGATCCGCTACTTTGACTAGAGCTACTGGAAGATCCTGTATTTTGCTTCTTTGAAAATGATCGGCCCTTCTTGAAATTGAATCCGGCCCTCTTTCCTTTCTATTCAGTTGTTGGAGTTATAGTTTGTTTCTTAGCTGCTATTGTGGCTTCTGCCACCAATGCCATATCGAGCACTTCTATATAAGTAGGCAATTTCAAGACACCTACTCGATCAAATACTTCCAGGTCCAGTCCTCTCTCAAACTTTCGCGTTTTCTTGTAATTAGTGTCTACCATGTGCGGAGCAAAACGAGCTAATTCAGTAAACTTAGCTTCATATTCGGCCACAGACATTCTGCCTTGTTTGAGTTCTTGGAATTCAGAAACTTTTCGGTCCCTGAAGCATTGGGGAAAAAACTTGTTGTAGAATATCTCATTGAATTGTGCCCATCTGATGTCCCCATTGTTATTTCAAACCAACAGCCACCATCTCTGGGCTTCATCATTTAGGTGTAAGTACCTAAAAGGACTTTCTGAGTTGCAGAGCAAGGGAACACTTCAAGTAACTTTTCCATTTCTAATAACCAGGTTTCTACCTTCAATGGTTCAATACCACCCAAGAAGGTCGGCGGTTTCATTTTCATAAATTTCTGAGTCAAATTAATGATGTCATTATTGTCCGATTCGGCTAGCACTGGCGAAGGTGGAGGAGGTAAAGCTTGTTGTCTTAGTCGCTGGGTCATTGCTTCAGTCAAAGCCGCAAGCATCTGTTCCATTCTGTTCATTCGGGCCTCAGAAGATTCGCTTGTATCATTTCCTCTTGCATTCTCCATGTTGCTATAGAGACACTAAGTAATATTAAACATAGGAATGATCTTATTCATTTCTTTTCTATTTCATCTGTCCAAATTCAAATTTCAGTTCCACATTCATAAAGATTACCACACACTCACACATGCAGATGGAATACCCTTACTTATTACTAGGACATCCTAAGCTCATATGGACTCGTGCATGTGGCAAAACACATGCTCTGATACCACTCTGTCATGGCCCAAACCCGCCCCTATGGGTTTAGCATTGTAACCGGCCAGTAATCCTTGAATTACCAAAGGCTTCTTAACAGAATAATATATAAACAGGGGCTACGGAAGCAAATATACTAAACATATATAGTCCATAGAGCTGTGCAGACATACATAGGATAGGAAATTCTCAAAACAAGCTTATATATATATACAGATGTGGCGTCAAAAATACATTAGCCTTACGTCACCCAAGCCACTTATACAAAACTTCCAAACGTGTTCAGACCAGACAAAAGCATTTAGAAGATACAAAAATCCCAAGGATGCAAAAAAATTTGAGCAGATCTCAAAAGAGAACCTTCACGGGAGGCATGATGGCTGGCTAACAACAAAACTTGCTAGGCAGCAACTTAGGCCCGATCACGCGCCTGCTCACCTACATACATACAAATAAATAGTGAGCAGAAGCCCAGTGAATAATAACAAGGTAAAGGGTTTTAATGAATGATGTCTATCAAAGAGTTAAGCATCGGAGCTCATATTGAAAACAGATTCTTATGCATATTAAGATTCCAAATCAGAATTAGGTTCATATTCACGTTCATATTCACATTCGGATTTCACATAAGATCATACGTGGTACATTCATTAGCTATCATATTAACTTGATCCTGAAACACATATATATATATACATAGTTGGTACCGACAACCATAGAGGTCCACATCTTACGTGCAAGTAACCATGGTATTGTTACCCCCCAGGCAAGGGCCACATGAATATAGGCCTCGGTATTGTTACCCGGACAAGGGCCACGTGAATATAAGCCACGGTATTGTTACCCCTGGGTGAGGGCCACGTGCATATTGGCCACGATGTTGTTACCCCCGGGTAAAGGCCATGTGAACTAAGGATGCCACAAATACATTTCAGAAAAATGGACATTCATTCATAATTCATAAAATAGCATTTCAAAAAACAAATTGCATCATATCAGTCAGAAAATACTTGTAATTAAACATAGCTTTACAGAGTTATTACTCACAGTTAATAGATGGCTCCAAGTAAACGAGTAGAGTAGGTAATTCACTTAACTCGCGGCACGTGACCTACATAACATGACGGAAACATACATTGAAACACATGCTCGAATTGCACATAACACATTTTCATGTCCTAAGTGTGTTTCTAATCTTTATCCTCATTATAGTGTCTTAATCATGGCCTAGGAATGCCTAGGATGGAATGAGGATGCAACAATGCACTTGAAAACATTTTTCAAAACTTGCTGAAAACAAGGTCCACGCTCAAGCGTGGCTTTCCTCGCTCGAGCGTAAATGCAAAATGTGAAGGTCTGCTCGAGCGCAATTCCCTTTACTCGAGCGGTCTATAAACTTTAGCAAAAGTGCTAGTTGCTTGTTTTTCACGCTCGACGGACGCTCGATCCTCGCTCAAGTGTGAGATTCAGACCCTCGCTAGAGCGTGACTTCTGTCGCTCGAGCGTGCTGCAAAACATCTGAACATCTGGATACATGCATTTCACGCTCGAGCGGGCATCATGTCACTCGAGCGGAAGTGCACGCATTCAGAGTGCTTGCTCGTGCGTGAACTCCCACGCTCGAGCGTAGATTCAAATTCTGGAATTTTCATATTTGATCTCCAAGCTTCAAACTCAAACTAAACACTTCAAAACTCATCCTCTTGGGCCAAAATTCTGGAAAACATTTAGAAATTCACAAAACATCATGATTTAAAGATCATTTCATGAAATCAAGGCCCAAAAGCATGCCAATTGTTCACAAATTCAACTTAAACTTCATGAATTCTCCAAAAACATGACAAGCATGAAATGATTGAGCTTCAAGTTTCCAAATCATGATCAAATGGAATGAGAGGATGTAAAACACGTTGAATTCCTACAACTAAGCTCAATTTATGACATGCATGAGAGAATTTCCTAGTAACCATGCTCCAAACGAAATGAAATGTACATGCATGTATGAATTGATCTTCCTTCCTACTTCTTAAGCTTGATTCTTACATCTCATAGCTCAATTTACTTGAATTCATGGATGAATTAACTCAATTTCAAGACTAGAGACTTGGCTTCTTACCTTAGATGCTCAATTGGGTCCTAGGTGCTAAATTCTTGAGCTAGATGATCAAATCTCCAAAGTTCTTTCTTCTTTTCTAGCAATTCCTTTTATTTGAGTTCAATTCTTAAGCATAGGACCAAATCTTCATATTTTGTCCCTCTCTCACGTTTTTGAGCATCAAATTAAGGAAAAATGAGGTGTAAAGTTAAACTAGTGGGGTCAAATATGGCTCATTTGGTGGTAAATAATCAAAGCTAATCAGATAGTATTAAATTAATCTAATTTAATCGCTCCGAACCAAATTTTAATTAAACTTACCATAAGGTTCTAAAAATTCCAAATAACACATAAATCAAATCAATTTCTGTATCGGATGCCGATAAGGCCTTCAATTCGCAAACCAAAACAAAATCATGAACAAATTTTCCTACGTTAAACAGATAAAAATGCATTTAAAGCAATGCGCCCATATGATTAATTTCAAATTTGACCTTAGTAACTTATTAGGCATAAGAAATCATGGCCTAATGTTAATCATAGGTCGGGGTTATTACAACCCTCCTCACTACAAGCCAAGTGAGACGGCACAACTCTTTGCATGGCTTCTCACCAATTAGCCTACCTAACTTTGCTCTGTCTAACACTGACGTAGCCGTACAACACGCAGCACCATGCCAAACTTGCACGGCATGCCACTATGCTAACATTGCGCAGCTCTTCTCATAGTTCGGTCAAAGCTTCATTCTTTGTAGATCTGTTTGACTGCTTCCTTCGTAGCTCAGTCATGGCGTTGATTGCCACTAGGAAGTAGCTAGGTCCAAGAATTTGAGCATTTTGCTAGTTCGGTCAAACATCTTGGACTAGCCTAGCCCTTGCTCGGTCCCAACCAAGTTAGCTCCAAAATATAGCTCGGCCCATCACGTGGCCCAAGCTTTAAAACTACTTCTATCTAGCTTGGCCCAATTTGGCTACACAAATTACCCTCTCAATAAGTGTATGAAATTTCATTCATAAATTTCTCAAAATCCTTGTAACATAAATTAGGTGTGAACATGAGCAGGTACATAATAGTAATAATATATGAAGTAATTTTCAAATTCAACATAATCCAAATTCAGACCTATTCTTATATATTTTTTATTGGAGTCTTGTTGTAAACATTTGGTTTAAGCCCAGTCAACAGTAATTGATCGACAGAGTTAAACTAATTTTCAAATAAACATGAAAAAGATCAGACTTTGTGGTTATGTTCTATGCCTTAGACGTATTAAGGACTTTCTTAGAGGTAATGAAATAAAGAAGAAATGGAATAGAACATAATTTGTATTAATTCGAATAAATTATCACTTGGTCGACAGAATAAATAGGGGGTGTAAAAGCTAATACTTAGTGTTGCTAAATTAAATTACTCCTACATAATTCTTCGCGATTTGAAAGTGGTTGTGGACGATTTTCTACACCCAGCTCTCTTTTATACTTGATCGGCCCAGCTTTCAGTTCTGATCCTTCTTGATTTTCTGCACCTTTGCATACCTATCCTAACATTCTAGGGACCGTTCTTTGGAATTTTGATTTTACCCTTGATTCTCTACCGCCATCTTCCTTATTCTTCAACAAAAATCTCATAATACATCTCTTTTACTACGCTATGTCAGCGACTTGTGCCATATCAACCAACTTGCCATGGCAGTGCTTGTCGACAGAAAGTTTCCAAATTTTAGCACTAACAATGCCCCCTTCATTCAAGGTAAAAGTTTTTTTGCCTTGAATGACTTTATTTTGGGCTTACCGATAACAACAGGCCCTTCTTGACCAATTCTGGGCCTAAAAACCCCTTCACCTTTTTGGGTCTATTAACAATTTCCAAGCCCACACATTGCTAGGCCCTTTCCAATTTATTCAATTTGTTATTTTACTTGGGCCTTACACGAAAGTACTTAAAGTTTTTTCAAACTTTTTCTCTTCACCACTGCCTTCCAGCGAACTCTTTCTTTGTCTCTGAAACTAAGAAACCCTAAGTGTAGACACCCCATTTTTGACCGACCTCAAGACTTTGACGTTATCGGTTGTGCACTCAATGATTGTGTATGTTTGTACTTGTTTTGGGCGCCCGAGGGTCTCGGCTGAGTGCCATGTCTTTGAGCCTCTTAACACTTTGTGTTTTGGCCTTAGTTTTTGGGCCAAACCTTGATACCCCTTGCCTAGGGGAGGGAGAGGCCTTGCCGGCCACTTTTGGCATCTGCTGGCCACTTTTCTCTCTTGCAGGCCACTTGGAGTGGTCAACTTGCTAGGGGAGGTGTCACGCCCCAAACTCGCCCCTAAAAGTTTGGGCATGACCTATTCATAACCGGACTCTTAACCTGACATACATAACATATGGGGCCTGAACGGAAGCATTTAACAATATAAACGAACATAAATAAAAGAACTATCTCCATTGAGCGACCTCTATTATACCAGGATCACAAACTGAACATAAGGCAAACAAACATGTAGTAGTATGCAACTAAGAATTTAGCTATGGACATATATACATATAGACTCATCTCCCATAATTGGGCGAAACAAAAAATAGTAAGAAGTAAAAGAATTATGAACACTTCAACCTTAGATAGGTAAACAGGGTATAAAACCAAAAGCTTAATAAAACTCCATAAAATGACTGCCTTTACTTAAGTGCCTGGACTCTCCGGGGTTAACACCAAAAGGAGTGGATGCCACGGGTTAAGACTGACCTCCAGGTAGGATGCCTACAGAACAAACGTAACATGAAGTGAGCCAAGCTCAGTGAATAGTAATACTTAAATAAAACAATGCTTAACTTGAAACATAAAACATATCAATGCTTATATAAATAAAGAGAGCATTTAATTTAATTCTGTCTTAAGTTCAGATTGATCTTGTCGGTTACAAAGTCATAGATTGGCTCTCGGCCTAAAGAGTTCACACATTCACACATTGGCCCCCGGCCTAACAGATCCATAACTTCATAGCTTCACAAATTGGCCCTCGACCTCTTAAATTTACAAGTTCACAAATTGGCCCTCGGCCTCATAGATTCACATTTCACATAGTTCACAAGTTGGCCCTCGGCCTCATAGGTCATGTTTCACATAGTGGAGGTTCTTACTTCACAAATGGCCCTTGGCCACATAGGTTTGTAGCTTCACAATTTCTTTTGATGTTTTCACAATTTCACAATGTTTCTCACATAACATTCATAACTTCATATACTCTTTGGATGTTTCCATAAGTTCATAAATTCACAAGGTGGCACTTAGCCTCATAAGTTCACAAATTCACAAGGTTATGCCTTTCATATCTTCACAAATTATATCTTTCATAATTTGACATGTTGTATCTTTCACATAACGGCCATAGGCCTCATAACTTTAATATCGGCTTTCAGCCTAGTTCACATATGTATGGACTCAAGAGGTGGCTCGTACGGATTCTAGAGGTGACTCGCATTGCAGCACTTAGTTCCGTACAGCACTTTGCTCCATACCGATAATTCATAGGTTTTACAGACCAAACCACACATATCATGTCATATATAACCGGAAACAAAGTCATGCATAGTCATTAAGCTTGAATCATAAACACAATCAGAATTCATACTTAATTCTACATGGTACATCAATAAGGAGTATTTCTTGTCATATCTTGTCATTATCGTTCACTTAACAAAGGGAGAATAATTCTTATTCTCATGTAGGTCACATAATGATGTTAAATCTTTGCGTTGGTGTCGTAGGTTCTGAATATCAGTTCATATGTAACACAACAAAATAACTTCAAGTTCATATGGGTATACATAGCTCTTTCCACTTGTTCTGATTTTTCGAAGGTGACCACACTTACTTGATAACTTGTAATTGAATGGCCTGTGGTTCATTAGTAACAAACAGTATACCCTCATATTTACATAGAAGCCGATCTTTTAAGAATAAACATAAATCCTCTAACGTAGTTCACTTAAGCTAATAATCGATAGCATACAAAAGTATACACAATCGTCTAATCGTTCATAGACATTAACATAGTTAGCTTACAATTAAGAGAGTGCTAATGGTAATCGTTGCATTATTCATAGAAGTTAACATAGTTAACTTGCGTTTAACTGAACGTTCTGATAATTATTAATGAAAGGTAAACACAGTATACAAATTGTATGAGTCCAGAGATACGTGGATACCATACTTCCATAATGCTCATACATTCCACTTGTTCATCATGAACCACTATAGCTATCTTGCAAATAACAGAATGTTAGTATTCTTGTCAACAGTATACAGAATGAACATACTTACTTGTAAGGAATAGAACGTTAACCATAATAATCATTAACAGTAATTAAATGGACTACCACAGTACTACTACTCACAGTGATCGGTTCTCGGTGGTAATGGTACAATGTCCTCGTCCCAACCTACAATTATAGTGCACAACACATAATATGAGGTTATACTCGATCCTTTACTTATTCTCTTTGATCGTTCAATCAATTAGTCATGGTGGTACCAAGCTCATTATTCTTTAATAAGTTGTAATCCATGTCTTAGAAAATAGGAGAAATCGATGGGAAATGGTTTAGGTGAAGAAATGGTACAAAATTAGTTGACAGAAAGTGAACAGTCGTCACTAATTTGGGTATAACTTTTTCTGTATTTAGAATTTGGGAGTGAGACTAGCGCCATTGGAAACTAGACTTCTGGGGCTTGATTTTAGGCTCAAGAATCACTCAAAACGGAGTCCGGATGCAAAAGATATGCCTATTCAAAGTTGGCTGGACAGAGCTGTCCCCCGCACGTGCGGGTGAACAGTGCCGCACGTGCGGCCCTGGACAGCAGCAGTCCGAAAATGGCAGAATTTTTGGGACTTCTCATTTTCAAAACTCAAACCTTAATTACATGTAATTCAAAGCCCAAAACCCTTTAATACATAACAAATTTCATATATTTAATCTCCATCAAACATCATAACTCAAAATATGATTCAATTCCCAAACACAAGAACATAAGAGCATAAGACAGTTATAGTTGGGGTTTCAAAGTTCATATCTTCCATATCAACCCTTGATTTCATGTAATTGATGCTTTAAACATAGGGATTCAAGATAGATGGTCAAACCTTAACTCAATCTTTGTCTTTCTTTTTGTTCTCTTCAATTTCCCTAAGCTTCCATGGTTGCTCTCCTTCTTCTCTCCAATTTCTTCAAGCTATCATCAAGCTCAACAATGGTGAACCCTCTCTCTCACTCTCTCTTGGCCTCTCTTTCACGGGTCTCTCTCTCCCCTAGATCTTTTGTTGACTCCAAATCATAATAAGTTCCAACTCACTTAAGAGCATCTCCAACGGTTCAGCAAATGTTTCATCAGATTTGAGTCAAAAATGGGCAATTTCCTTGATTTGGTACTTCGCGCTCCAACGGTTCACATCAAATTCGTTTCACCAAATTTGCGCCGGGCAACCGGTTTGTTGACCGGCCGGTCGACCGGCCGGTCAACCGGTAAAGGCCAAAAAATTTTTTTTTTTTTTTTTAAACCGGTTTGAACCTTTGTTTCTGGACTTTTTGAACTTCTGGGTGGTCGACCGGGTGGTCAACCGGCCGGTCGACCGGGTGGTCGACCACCTAGGCAAAAAAAAATTTTTTTTTTTTTTTTTGACTGGTTTGAACCGTTTAGTGAACTGTCTGAACTTTTTTCCGGGGCGACCGGTTGGTCACCCGGATGGTCGCCCGGTTCTCTCATCCCAACGGTCAGTAACAGTATTTTGGTGAAATGCTTCAACTGTACTCAGTTTGGTGAAAGATTTGTTGAATTCTCGATTTGATATCGATTTGGGGCAACGGTTGGAGCTCCAAAAAGGGGGTTTTTCATCAAATTTTGAATTTGATGTTGGGTTTGGTTCTCCGTTGGAGATGGTCTAACATACACACATATAATTACCTATATAAGCTATATAAGCTTTATCACAACTACGGAGGGCCAAACACGCCCTTACGAATCGCGCAAAATTAAATTTCAATTAAACTTTCCAGATAACTCTAAAAATTATGCTGATCATAAATATGTCCCCTGTTCCGGTTTCTGAAGTCTCTAAGGCCTTTAATTTGCAGTATAAAGTTAATCACCCAAACGTCTATTAACGAATCAGACAAATTAGATTTCAAATTAATTTTCCCAAATAATACCAAAAATTCCCATTAACATATCCACGTACTCAATTTTGATTTTTGAACCCATAAAGGTCAGTAATTGCCATTTTAAGTCCGTAACTCAACTGATAATGCTTCAATTCTAATAGATATAATTAAATTAAACCACATCATTTCATAGGGAAATAAAGATGATTCCTTATACGCATTTTGGGGTCATTACAGGAGGTGGCCGGCTGGCCACCTTAACTGGCGGGCAGCCAATTTTCTCCTTTTTAGATATTTTCAGATCTTTTGAGCCAGCTGTGGCTCATTGAACTCATCCTCCATACACTATAGAGGGATGGAGACAAGCTTTTAGCTTGTCAAGCAAGCTTTTGCTTGCTTCCTCTATATAAAGGGAGGTCCCTCCCCCTTTAGAGGGGTTCACAAAAATCTCAGAGCTAAAATCTCTCTCTCTTTCTCTCTCTCTCTCTCTCTATATATATATTGTGCTATATTGAGCTTAAAAGTGTGTTTTCTCTCTCTCTCTCTCTCTATATATATATATTGTGCTATATTGAGCTTAAAAGTGTGTTTTCTTTACATATTTGCACTAAGACACCTAGTTAAACACCTTCACTTTGGAGCTGAGGTCCATTGAAGCTTGATTTGAGGTCTTAGACTTTGTTTTGGCTCAAAATTGTTGCTGTCTTGTTGCTGTTCTTCAAGGGTAAATGTAGACACACCCTTGGGCCTTATGCTACAGTTCGGACTCAAATTGTCACGGTTTTTAATCTGATCTCACAATGTGCAATGTGAGATTGATAAATCACCAAAGAGTCCAAATCCGGCAAATCGTTTTGGAAAACTGATTTTTGTAAAGAAATGCCAAACATGGACTGCTTTGCCAAATACAGAGTTGCCACCTAAATATTTTATTTTTGGGAAAATTTAGGAAACCCTGACTCGTGCCTAAGGTCACGTGTCCGTCATCACCAAAGTTGCCTCAGCTCGGGAACTTGGGTACGATTGGGGAAGGTCATCTATGAGCATCCCCGCTCGCCCGATCAAAGATCGGCCTGTACTAAGCATGATAGCTAGTTTTTTGAAAAAAACACATGTGTTCTTATTCCGGTTAATTAGCTAGAATTACTATGTGATGCGCACAGCAAAACAAGTATAGACTAGATCACCTAATTTGGAACAAAGTATCGTATATCCCTTTGTTTGGAAAATGATTTGAAATTTGCTACTCGTAAGTAGGCTAAAATGCGGATTTCAATGAATTGTTCCAATTCGAGCAATCCAACCTTCACCCACAGGCATTCAAGCAGTTAAACACTTAAGCAAATAGCCTTATGGAAAGCATGCTATCATGGCAATCAATGACACACATGTAATATGCTAAAGCATAAAAGCTTACCTAGTACTCCGAGCCAAAACAAAGAACTAGTTAGAAATCAATGCATGATCCTAGTCCATGTTAAGATGGCTAATGCAACACGTGCAAGATGCAACTAGAAATAGGCTCGGCTATTCTAAGATGACATATGAGATGCGATAATTGATACATGTATTCAACTTGGTATCGAATTACAATGCAGTTAGTATGATGCGTCGAGCCCGGTGCATGCAAAATAGATTAATGTATGCCAACATGCGAAGCATAAATATGCTAGACAGATGAATGGATGCAAACATGCAAAGCATAAGTATGCTAATTTGAAACATGACCTAAAACTAACCAACGAAAGCAGGTAAGTAAAAGGGAGAAAGAAATGGAGGTTGGAAGATATGCACACACGCACGCACACTTATTACAAAATTGGCCCTCTCGACGGAGGGTCCGAATAAATAATACATGCCGGCTAATTAACTAACTAACAAGCTAATTAATTATTACACAACCGAATTGAATAACTAGCTACAACTAATTATTACAAAACTTAATTAATTAACAAATTAACTAACTACAAATGAAAAGTAATAAATAAAGCCGCTCCAGCTCTATTCACAGAAGTAGAAGGGTATGCATGCTCGCATTCGGTTTCTCGCCTCGAAACGCTCTCCGATTGCTCTTTAGAGGCTCTGTCTGCAGGGTGTCCTCAAGGAATTCCTGTTAAACCTTACCAAAAACATGTTGGGGAGTGCATCAGTGGCCTGCCGGCCATGGAGAGCCACTGTCGACCAAAAATGAAGGGGTGCCGGCCAACAACAAGGCACTGCCGGCCATCTGCAAGGCATCACCGGCCACTGATGTGCTGGGACACCAAGCTGCAGTAGAGCACAAAATAGAGAAAATGGAGGGTCTCCCAAGGATATGTACACACTATGCCATCCCATATCACCTCGAAACATCAAGGGAGAGGCATAATCGAATCTATGACCATCAATCACGCATCCCGATGCATGATGGCCAAAGATCCAACTTGTGCAAATCAATATGAAATGAATGCACAAATAAACACATAAACCCTAAAATTCTATCATGAATCATCAAGAGTGTCGGTGACCGAGAATTGAGACGCGTTTCATCACTTGAAGTATGAAACGCCCCTCGTTCCTCGTGCTCGGATTAATACTTAATCCAAACAACAATGCAATGCAAGGATGGCATACACAATGCTAACTTGAACATGCAATCATGCAATATGACTTAAGCATGCAAAATGTAGTGTAATAAACATGCAACAACATGTAATGGAACTAGCATACGAAAACATGCAAAGATGGAGCAAGCGTACAACAATATGCAAGACAAGCATGCAACAACATACAAGGGATGGACTTAAACGAAAATGGGCAGACCTCAGATATGCCCAAATCAGTAGCCATAAGTGATGAATTGATAGTATGAAAAGCATGAAAAGGCAAGGCAAACATGCATGCCAATTGGCCCAAGAATTAAGGCATAAAGATGCAACTCTTAAGCACACTTCAAGAATGACAAGCATGGATATGTGACAACAAGGTAAGCTCTGAAATCTCATGTAAATTGATGCCAAATCAACTAAACAATGCAAGCATAGCATGTTAGAAAACTCAAAGCTCGAAACTAACAAAGGGACTTAAGCCATGGCCATGCAAGGCAAGCCCCAAAGGGCTAAGGGAACCTAAAACAGTCCCAAGGCAGGTCCAAACAAGACCAAAAATAAGCTTGAAGCTAGCCAACGTGGGCTAGAACAAGAGGCCAAAAACAAGGAGCATGCAAGGCTACAAAAGAGGCAATGAACTACACCTATTGAAACCAAACATGGCATGACTTGGACAACATAAAACAGAGTTATATCATGGTATAACAAGACCAAAAATGCACTGATATGATGAGCCAAAGGCTTAGGCTTAATGGCATGCACAAAAGTTCATTCTTGAGGCATAAAGAGCCAAGGCTCCAAGGCATTAAAAGCATGTCAAATGCAAGTGTATGACCACATTTCATGGACTAAAATAACACTTAGAATGATGGCAAAGCATGCAAACATCACATGTATGGCATGGTAGGGGCCTCAAAACCCAAGGCTAGCCTAAGCATTTACACTATAGCTATACAAAGCATGAGTGATATGGCCATGGCAGCCCAAAACAGTCCAAGAACAGCCCAAAATAAGAATAAAATCATGCTAGAGCAAAGCCAAAATATGCTAGGATGATGAGCCAAAACATCATGCACATAATGCTAGTAAGTAAGATTTGTTCTACAAGTATATGGAGCATGCAAAGGATGACCAAACCAGCTATGGAAAGAGTCATGACATGGTAAAACATCACCAAAAACATGTTGAAATGGACTCAACACAAGCTAGGCAAACATGCTACTTTGATGAGCTACAAATGGGATTACACTACACATATAAGATGCATGCAAAAGGTGACCAAACCAGCCATGGACAGAGCCAAGGCAGGTCCTAAAAGTCACAAAAAGGGGCCTGAACCAAGCCTCAAAAGTACAGAGAGGCATGCTCCTTTGGAAGGCCAAAAATGCAAACAAACAAAAACCAAAAGAGAGGGGGCCACCCCCTCTGATTTGAGGCCTCAAAACCACATGCCTACCACTAAAAATCCATTGGATTTTAGTGGTTAGAAGGCCAAACTAAGGCTAGCTTGGAGGCCTTAAGGCATGGCTCAAAATAAGGCCAAACAAGGCCAACAAGAGGGTTGAAGACCCTCAACAGCCAGAAGACCTTAAACAAACTTCAAAAGCACTTAAATACAAGACTTTTTTCAGTTGAAAGCAAGGCCTAAAACAATATTCAAGGATGGCCAAAATGAGGTACAAAAAAGTGCTAAAAATGGGAAGAAGCTCACCCTTGAAGATCAACTTCGAAACCAGCAACTTCAGGGGATAAAACCTCACTTTCAGAGCTCAAGAAGTCCTCCCAAGAACCTCAATCCAAAGATGGTGGTGTATCTCTAAGTGTTGTAGTGTAAAAGTGCAAGGAAAATGGACTTCAAGGCACAAATCAACAACAATATAGAGAGAAAGAGAGATATTTCTTCTCAAAATGCTGAACTTCTGCTAAGGAGAGAGGCTCTCTTCTTATATAGAAGAAAAGCAATGCAAAGCTTCTTCAAGAAGCTTGGCAAGAGCTTCATCCCTTCATACACGTGTATGGAGGGCAGATAAAAGGATTCCAGCTGGCTCAAAAGATCTGGAGTGAAACCTGCTGAGACAGAGGAACTGCCGGCCATCAAGGATGGCCGGCAGTGGCTCATTGATGGCCGGCAGGCTCAATCGATGGCCGATAGCAACAAAGTGGGGGCCGGCAGGTCCAAAAGGGGGCCAGCAGTGCACCAAGAAACACATTCTGAAAGGACCAAGTCATGGTCCAAGAATGAGGCAGAAAGGCTACAGGGTCTGGAAAGCTCGAACCTGTGACGTTCCGCCGCAAAAGTCGAATGCCTGATGAGCAATCGAACTTGTGTCCGGATGTACTTGCAAGCACAACCGAGTCTTGAGGACGGTAAAAAATGGGGTGTCAGAACACTGGTCGCTCTGAACCGAGTCTCTGAACTGAAAGAGAAAACAGGCAGCATCTCAGCCCAATCAATACAGACATGGACATAGCTGAAGAACTGTATTCGACCATTGATCACTGTTCCCCAAATTATTGCTCCAAAACTGAATCTGATACCCGTGGATATAACTGATTTTTGAAATACTGATACTGATGCCCGCAAGCCTGATACCCAGACTTGCAAACTGATACGTGCATTCCTATAGAGACCAACTCTAAAAGCACATAGCAAGCAAATGAGAGCCAAAACACCCCTATGTTGGGGTAGGGTTTCCCTATCCTATTTTGTCAGGAGCTAGGGTTTCACTACGCACATAGCGGTTTCAAACAACCTACATTCGGGTAAACAACTTGTCCTAATTTGGAATAGTCACTATGGATTCCGAATATGCACTAGGTCGAATGGTCAAAAAGGGTGCCCCGGTAAAAATCGGGGTTTCTGTTCTCGCCATGGCAGAGCTCGCAACCGGTCAGCCTTATGGCACGCTTCTCGAAGCGAGCCTCCGGCAAACCGTTCATGAATAGCATACGGCAAACACAGTGTCCTAGGCACACCAATGCAAATGCAATGCGAAGAAACACATAAGTGTAGACAAAACAAGATATCATGAGTTCGAGTCAAGCTCTCTAAATCCCCAGCAGAGTCGCCAGAAACTGTAGACACGCCCTGGGGCCTCATGCTACAGTTCGGACTCAAATTGTCACGGTTCTTAATCTGATCTCACAATGTGCAATGTGAGATTGATAAATCACCAAAGAGTCCAAATCCGGCAAATCGTTTTGGAAAACTGATTTTTGTAAAGAAGTTCCAAACATGGACTGCTTTGCCAGACACAGAGTCGCCACCTAAATATTTTATTTTTGGGAAAATTTAGGAAACCTTGACTCGTGCCTAAGGCCGCGTGTCTGTCATCACCAAAGTTGCCTTGGCTCGGGAACTTGGGTACGATTGGAGAAGGTCATCTATGAGCACCCCCGCTCACCCGATCAAAGATCGGCCTGTACTAAGCATGATATCTAGTTTTTTGAAAAAAAACACATGTGTTCTTATTCCAGTTAATTAGCTAGAATTACTATGTGATGCGCACAGCAAAACAAGTATAGACTAGATCACCTAATTTGGAACAAAGCATCGTATATCCGTTTGTTTGGAAAATGATTTGAAATTTGCTACTCGTAAGTAGGCTAAAATACGGATTTCAATGAATTGTTCCAATTCAAGCAATCCAACCTTCACCCACAGGCATTCAGGCAGTTAAACACTTAAGCAAATAGCCTCATGGCAAGCATGCTATCATGGCAATCAACAACAATATATAGAGAGAGAGAGAGAGATATTTCTTCTCAAAATGCTGAACTTCTGCTAAGGAGAGAGGCTCTCTCCTTATATAGAAGAAAAGCAATGCAAAGCTTCTTCAAGAAGCTTGGCAAGAGCTTCATCCCTCCATACATGTGTATGGAGGGCAGATAAAATGATTCCAGCTGGCTCAAAAGATCTGGAGTGAAACTTGCTGAGACAGGGGGGCTACTGGCCATCAGGGATGGCCGGCAGTGGCTCATTGATGGCCGGCAGGCTCAATCAATGGCCGGCAGCAACAAAGTGGGGGCCGACAGGTCCAAAAGGGGGCTGGCAGTGCACCAAGAAACACATTCTGAAAGGACCAAGTCATGGTCCAAGAATGGGGCAGAAAGGATACAGGGTCTGGAAAGCTCGAACCTGTGACGTTCTGCTGCAAAAGTCAAATACCCGACAAGCAATCGAACTTGTGTCCGGATGTACCTGCAAGCACAATCGAGTCTTGAGGATGGTCAAAAATGAGGTGGCTACAGTAAGCTTCTTCCCCTTTTAAGCTTATTTTGTACATTCTCTTGGCCACCTTTGCATGCTGTTTTAGGCCTACTTGTCAACTACAAAAACCTCTATTTTGAAGTGTTTAAAATGGTGGTTTGAGGCCTTGTTGGGGTTAAGGGTGATCCAACCTCTTTCATTACTTATTTGCTAAGCTTTTGGGCCATCCTTTAAAGCTTTTGAAACCATCTCCTTTTGACCCTTTAACCACTAAATTCCAGAGGAATTTCAGTGGTGGAAAGTTGGTTTTGAGGTCCAAAATGGGAGGGGGTGGTCCCCTCTCCTCTTGTCTTGCTTGCACGTGTTGATGGCCTACCAAATGAGCATGTGTTTCTCCCCTTTTGAAGCTTAGTTCCAGCATGTTTTTGTGACTTTTTGGACCTGCTCTAACTCTATTTTAAGCTGGTTTAGTCATTGGTTGCTTGCTTCTTACACTTGTAGTGTAATCTTGCTTAATAGACTTGAATATCTAAAGAGTTAGTCCATCATTCTAGCATGTATTAGCTCTATCTCAGCATGTTTTTACTAATGTTTTGGCATGCTTTAACTCTGTTTTGAGTGGCCTTGGTCTGTTGAGGCTTGCCTTGTATGGTTGGAGTGTAAAGGGCCTTGATTAGCTTTGAGTTTTGAGGCCCTTAACATGTTGTGTATGTGATGATTGCATGTTTTGGCATCATTTGGTATGTAATTTCAGTGTATCTATTGTAGTCACACTCTCACATATTTCACTCTTTAATTGCTTTTGAGAGTTGTGCCTTATGTCTTGTTTGTGAGCCAATACTTGAGCATGATTTTATTGCCTCATGGACTTCCATCTCAGCATGTTTTAGCCTTTTATTTTGGCATGATTAAGCTCTGTCCAGAGCTGGTTTGGCCCTTTGAGCATTGTCTTGCATGCCTCTAGTGTAATACACTTCACTAGCTTTGATGCTTAAGCCTTTCAACATGCATTACATGACTTGTTTGCATGGTCTTAAGTCACTTAGCATACTATTTCAATGCTGAAATATATGTCATTGCACTCCATCGTTTTAAACTTTTATTCACCTTAAAAGTGGCCTTAAGCCCCTTATTGGCTTGAACATGAACCTGAGGCATTCATGTCTAATGGTTTTAATCCTCTCTCGAGGATTTCTACTAACCAATAGCATGATACTTTCTTCATGCTCAAGGCACTCAAAGCTTAGGTCATCTTTCAACTTAGAGGACTTTGCACATTGAACTTAACCGGTTAATGGACTAATTGGTAAGCTAAAATGAGTAAACAAGAATTGAGCAAAGTAAAACATGCCAAGATAACATATATGTGTTGCATTGCATGTGTTTAGGTCGGACGTTAATCCAAACATAAGAAATGTGGCACGTTTCATACTCAAAGTGATAAAACGTGTCGCGTTTCTTGGTCGTTGTCACCCTTGATCATACATGATAGGGTGACGACACTTTGAGTCTTATGTGCGCATTCACTAAAGCTTGTACAAGCTTGGTTCTTGGGCCATCATGCGTTAAGATGCTTGGTTGGTGGCTTGAGAGCCAAGTACCACACTCCTTTGAGCTTGAGACATGATGAGGAAGGTGGTTGTAAACACATGTCTTGCCAAATACATTGTCTTGGCTCTGTTGCTCTCTGCTGCAGCAAAGGCAGAATTCTGGAAAGAGAAGTGGCCGACCGGCCACTTACACTAGCCTATCGACCACTTGCACTGGTCGGCCGGCCAGTTGAGGTAGCCTACCGACCAGTTGAGGTGGCTGGCTGACCACCTGTAGGGAAATTGTCCAAAGTGTTCCTGTGTTGGGGCAGATACAATCTGGAAGTTCGTATGATGTTCTGAGATCACTGCGAGTGCAAACAGAGGCAACTCATGGCAAGGCAATGCATTTTCGGGCGAAGCAAATCGAGCATGCATGTCTCCTTCCCCTCAAGGCCATTTTTACTGTTTTACTTAGCTAGTTAATTTACCGGTTTTGTAATTAATTAGTTAATGTGCTTAGCTAATTTAATTCATCTCTGTAATATTTTAATTAGTTTAGCTTAGCTAGTTTCAATTCGGTTTGTAATAATTAATTAGTTAAGTTAGTTAATTAGTTGATTTGTGGTAAGTAGCATAGCTTAGCGTAGCTAGTTAGTCTATTTATTTGGACCCTCCATCGAGAGGGCACAATGTTGTAATAAGGGTACGTGTGTGTGTGCATGTCTTTCAACCTCAAATTCTTTCTCCCTTTTATTTAACCGCTTTCGATGGTTAGATTAGGGCATTTTTCAATCAGCATGCCCTATGCTTTGCATGTTTGCATCATTCATTTATATTGCACGCACCGGGCTCCGCGCATCATTCAAACTACATTGTATTTCAATACTTATTTGAATACGTGTATCAATTGTCGCATTCATATGCCATCTTAGATAGCCGAGCCTATTTAGTTGCATTTTTGCATGTGTTGCATTAGGCATTGTTAACATAGCTAGGATCATCCATGATTTCTAACTAGTTTTCTGTTTTGGCTCGGAGTACACTGTAAGTGTTTACGCTTTAGCATCCTTGCATGAGTGTGAGTGTTACCCTGATAGCATGCTTGCCATGAGGCTATGTGCTTATGTGTTTAACTGCTTGAATGCCTGTGGGTGAAGGCTTTATTACTTGAATTGGGACAATTCATCGATTGTGAGTTTTAAGCCCACTTTGCGAAGTGGCAAATCATGTTTTAAAGCCCACTTGAGGGTGGCAAATCCGCACTTTAACCTACTTGTGAGTAGCACTTTCAAACCATTTTCAAAAACAAACATGAATTGTTTTGTTCCAATTCTTGTGATTGAGTCTATACTTGTATGTTGTGCGTGTCACATAGTAAGTTAGATTAATAACCGGAACAAGAACACATGTGTTTATCAAACAACATATCATGTTAGTAGAGGCCGATCCTTTGATCGGGCGAGCGGGGGTGCTCATTTCAGGACCTTCCCCTCTCATACCCAAGTTCCCGAGCTGAGGCAACTTTGGTGATGATGGACACGTGGCCTTTGGCACGAGTCAGGGTTTCCTAAATTCCCCAAAAATAAAATATTTAGGTGGCGACTCTGTAATCTGGCAAAGCAGTCCATGTTTGGCACTTTTTGATTCAAAATTGATTTTCCAAAACCAATTGCCAGATTTGGACTCTTTGGTGTTTATCTGTAACAACCCTCGTACTGATTACCGTTAAACCACTGAATTATCTACTGATTACTGCTAAACTGAACTGATAATGACTGATAAGTGAACTGGATGAACTACTGAACAGACTGAATGAAACTGAAACTGAAATTGAATGAGTTAACCTATTGTATTGCATTCCTATCTATTTGATTTATTGACTATCTGTTTGAGTTATAGGTTTAAACTGCTAATTGAAGGCCTTATCGGCGGCCGAATTAGAAACCGTTTGATGTTTTGGAATCAGTAGAATATTTGTGATTTTCTGGTATATTTACTTAAAATGTGATTAGGTATGATTAAACCGGATTAAAACAAGTTAATTATAAGTGTTAGCTTATTTACACAATTGCCACCCTTAGTGGACCATTGTTTATTATTATCCTAGAGCCTTATTACACTTAGCATAACAATTGATCAGCTCCTTTCTTGCATTCCAACCGACCAAACTTAGAGAGAGGGGGAGATATTTGAGAATTGAACTCATCTTGTGGGTTTTGCTTGGAGATTGCTTAGAATTGAAGTATAATTGGCATAATCTAGCTTCCTTACCTTGAATTGAGACTTAGGTAAGTGAATTCATCTCCATCTTGTTGTCTTTGAGCTTCATTTTGCATGGTTCATACTCCATTGTAGGATTAAACCATGATTTAGTGTAAATAGGTTGATTCATGCTAGAATTGTTGCATGCATGGCCATTTTGGTGTGTTTTGGAGTTGAATTCATGGTTGATTGTACATGCATGTTCATGTCTAAGCTTTAGTCCATGTTTTCACTTTGTTTTCCAACTATTGAGCTCTTGAGAGCAAGATTTGAAGCTTGAAATTGGTTTGAAACTCATGCATGTCATGATTGAGCATGGTTCATGAAATTGGTTTGATTTTGGAGTTTGATTAAACACCCTTGGGCTTTGATTTCTTAAATTGAGGTTTAAAAACTTGTTATCCTATGTGTTTAAAAGAGTTTTCCAGAAAATGGGCCCAAGAGGATCGATTTTGGTGGTTGAAACCTTGGTTTTGAATTTAGAACACAATTCTGAATTTTCCAGATTTCTGTTGTCCGCTCGAGCGGAGGTATGTGCGCTCGAGCGGAGAAATCGAACTCCCAGTATTTGTTGCATACTTTGTACAGTGCGCTCGAGCGGATATATTCACGCTCGAGCGGGTTTTTCATGCATCCAGTATATTTTGCAGACCGCTCGAGCGGAGGAAATCACGCTCGAGCGGGTAACGTTTTTGCCTGTCCGCTCGAGCGGGGAAGTGTGCACTCGAGCGGGACTCTGTTTTCTGAAAAAGTTCTAAAACTGTTTTCTGTGCACATCTTTGCATCCTCATCCCATCCTAGGCATTCCTAGGCCTAGTTTAAGGCATCTTAATGAGGATATAGATGTAGAACACACTGAGGCATAATAGGAAGTTGATTATTGTACTTCCCCAACTGTTAAACTTAGAGTGTGTTCATTTGTTAACTGTTTAGGGTTGGCTCTCGGGGACGCGCTCTAGCTGCTATTAGCCCAATCTCTGTGAGTAACAGATGTGTAAATATATGTTCAAAATGGTTATCTTTTGAATACTGAACTAAACTGTTTACCGAACTGATATTATTTACTGAATGAATGTACGTCCTGTATTGTGAACTGTACTGTGGCATCCTTAGCAGACTGTTTACTGATACTGTTACAGAGCTCTATAGGTTCCCTTGTGGAACCGTACTGTTTACTGATTGATGGCCATCACTACTGTTGGGTCTGTCAAGGCCCGGTCCTTTTGGACCTACTGTTATAGGCTATTGGATGTACCACATATGACTGTTTGACTGAAATACTGAAAGACTGAACTACTGTTTAATGAACTGTTTTCATTACTGTACTGTAAGGACATTCATTCATAACCTCTTTACGCTTTATGTTATTCACTGGGCTTTAGCTCACTTGTTATATATATATGTAGGTTCTCAGCAGCCAGACCGGAGCTAGGAGCGTGGGTTAGTCCCCAGTTTTGTCAAGCCAGCCAATGTGCCTCACTGTGAGGTTCCGAGACGCCATGCCATGGCTTGGGGTGTTTTTGTCTTCCCCACTTGTCTCCTACTGTTTTGTTCAGACTGTTTACTGTTTACCTGTTTTACTGCACTGTTGAGAGAGGGGTTTAATCCCTGTACTGTGTGACTGTATATGATTGTATAGGCTGTACTGTTTGGAACTGTATGAATGCATAAAAATGTTTTTGGCATACAGATTTTCACAGCTCAATGGACACTAGTTGTTTACTGTATGGGCTTCCGCCAGGCCCTGTACTCTGTTTTAACTGTATTACTGTTCAGCAGGCCTTCGGTAATCTCGGATTACTGGCCGGTTACGGTACTAAACCCATAGGGCCGGGTTTGGGTCGTGACAGAGTGGTATCAGAGCAATACTTACCACGAGTTATACCGCAACACACGTGTCTCAAACGAGCTATAGGGTGTCCTAGAAAAGCAATCTAGGGCATCTCATGAACTTGAAAAGTGTGTGCTTATGATTGACTGAATATATGTGAAAATGTTAAACTGTTTAAATGTATAACCTGCTTATAATGATAACTGTCATAACTGTTTATAGTGAAATGGATAATGCAAACACCGCAAATGAAACTGAATCCATCCATCCTCTGAGGCCAGAATGGCCAGACTTGAACAAAATGATGGGACTGGTAATTGAAAGACTGGATCGACAACAGAACCAACAGCCACCTCCTCCTCCTCCGGTTCAACTGGAACAGAATGCACCAAATGTACAGAATGCGAATGCTAATGAGGTGGACATTATTGCACTGACTCATAAATTCAGCAAGATGAAACCGCCGTCCTTTCAGGGAGGCTTAGAACCGCTAAAGGCTGAAGCATGGGTCCTTGAAACAGAAAAGTTGTTTGAAGTTTTTCCGTGCTCAGAAGCACACAAAGTTTTGTTAGCCACCTTTACATTGCAGGAAGAAGCCAGAAGGTGGTGGATGTTGATCCGTGACACAAACACTGTGATGACTTGGGCTCAGTTCAAGGAGTCCTTCTTTGAAAAATACTTTTCCCAATGTGTCATGGGATAGAAAAGTAACAGAATTTGAACAACTGAGACAGGGAACAATGTCTATCGCCGAATATGAAACAAAGTTCACCGAGCTTGCTAGGTATGCACCGCATATGGTGGACACCGATTACAAAAAGGCCAGGAAGTTCGAAGGCGGCCTGAATGTTGCTATCCTTGACAGAGTAAATATGTTGAAACTGCCAACTTATGTGGGTGTTCTGGATCGAGCCTTGATGGCTGAGTCAAATATTGAAGCACTGAAACAAAGTGAACCACCAACAACAGAATGGCGTGGTAAAAAACAAGGGTTCAAATTTAAGAAAGGCAAGCACAACCCTGCAACCAAGAAACAGAATACGGGGTCAACAACCAGCCCCAGCCAAGGGAGTGGATTTATTCCACCCTGCTCCATATGTGGCAACAAGCACAAAGGGGTCTGTCACAGTATAACCGGAGCTTGTTTCAGATGTGGCAAGGTGGGCCACAGGATTAAAGACTGCCCTTCTGCTCCACCAGCTAGTTAGTAAAGCTGCACCAAGCGCAGCAGCATCAAATGTAGCACCTAAGCCTAACCCCAAAGCTACCGGGAAAGAGCCTATGAGGCAGGGCCGAGTATTTGCCCTAGTACCGGGAGATGTTCAGAATACTGAGACCGTGGTGTCAGGTATCCTCCCTATCTGTACTCAGAATGCTTATGTATTGATTGATTCGGGGTCTACACATTCTTATGTGTCACATGCTTTCTCACGAAAATTGAATAGACCCTTAGAACCCATGAATTACTTGTTAGCTGTATCATCACCTATTGGGGGATCCATGACATGTGCATATATGTATCCTGCTTGTGAGATTATTGTTGGGGATATGCATCTGTTTATTGATTTGGCTACCATTGAATATAGATCATTTTGATGTGATATTGGGGATGGACTGGTTACAAAAATATCATGCTACTATCGATTGTGTGACCAAGCAAGTTGTTTTCCGTCCACCGGGTTTACCCGAATTTGTATTTAGTGGAGTTGGAGTAGTACCTCCTCCATATCTGATTCTTCTGTAAAGGCTGTCAAACTGATTAAAAAGGGGTGTAAGGGATATCTGTGTTCTGTACTGACTGTATCTACTACTGATAATGTTAAAACTGATGTGAATTGCATCCCTATAGTTAGAGAATTCCCAGATGTATTTCCAGATGATCTACCAGGGGATTTGATTGACAGGGAGATTGAGTTTACTGTTGATGTAGTACCGGGTACACAGCCGTTATCTAAAGCTCCCTACAGAATGGCTCCAACCGAACTGAAAGAATTGAAAGTATAATTACAGGAACTGCTGGACAAGAAGTTTATCAGACCCAGTACTTCACCGTGGGGTGCACCTGTTTTATTTGTGAAGAAGAAAGATGGCTCACTGAGACTGTGTATTGATTACCGCGAACTGAACAAGGTCACTGTAAAGAATAAATATCCATTACCGCGTATTGATGATTTATTTGACCAGTTACAGAGGTGCACAAGTGTTTTCCAAGATTGATCTCAGATCAGGGTATCACCAATTGAAAGTTAAACCAGAGGACATTGATAAAACTGCTTTAGAACGAGGTATGGCCACTATGAATTTTTAGTTATGCCGTTCGGAGTCACGAATGCCCCTGCTGCATTTATGGACCTCATGAACAAAATTTTCAAACCATACCTTGATGATTTCATTGTGGTATTCATTGATGACATATTGATTTATTCTAAGACTGTAGAAGAACATGAACATCATCTGAGACTTGCCCTGCAAACCTTAAGAGAACAGAAACTGTATGCTAAACTGTCTAAATGTGAATTTTGGCTTGATCATGTGATGTTTTTGGGGCATGTTGTTAGCAAAGATGGAATTTCTGTTGTTCCGCAGAAAATTGAAGCTGTAGTGAACTGGCCTAGACCAACCAATGTGACTGAAGTCCGAAGCTTTTTGGGACTGGCTGGATATTACAGAAGATTTGTCAAAGATTTCTCCAAAATTGCCTTACCACTGACTCAGTTGACACAAAAGGGGATATCATTTGACTGGACTGACCAGAGAGAATCAGCATTCCAAAGAGTTGAAAACTAGACTTGTGACTGCACCAATTCTGACTCTACCTAACAGGTACTGATGGTTACACATCTCCATACTATACTTTTTAGAAAAGGACAACCTGGGTTTATCTAATGAGCTCATGCTGACTTACCTGTCCTACTTGGCTCAAACACATAGCCTAGGTACCCTTAACTTGGCACACCCTTCCACTGTCTACATTTACTCAGCAATGTCTTGTTTAGGCCTAATGGGATTTTGGTTAAATTTGGCCCATCAAAGATAGGCTTGGGTGTGCCCTGTTTGCTTATTAGAAGCAAGTTTACTCGGCTCCCACAATTACCCCCCGAGCACCTAGTGAGCTCATGCCTCGAGTGGCCTATGTGCTCGACTGTTATCAAACCGACTTCATTTGACTAATTACAACAAACTTGGATAACACCTGATATGCTTTGAAATCTAGGAGTGTGATGGATACGCTATCACACCCTCAAACACGATGGATGGGACCCGATAGAGAAATATAAAGCTTCCCACCTCTTCACTCTCCCCTAAGTCTGTATTAATTATGATTTCAAAAAGAAAATGTCGTATCCGCTCCTTTCACTTCCGAAAAGACGTCATTCACACAACCCTTTAGTTTCTTCCTATTGATTATAACTACTTCAGACTTCATTTTTGTTCGAGCATCTTCCGTTAGAATCTGCAAGTACTTTTCACCTCTTTTTTCATCTCATTTGTGCATTTCTCGACCTTGCTTCGTTCCTGGTTCTATCCTCTGCCATCGACTCACCCGTCATCCAATACATTCATGGCAAACTACCTGAAATCTCTGCTTTCTGAAATAAGACCGCCGCTTTCCGTCACCATTATGAGATTCCCGACAACGTTCAACTGGAACTCATTGCTAACACAGTGGTGGACCTCAAAAAATCTGACACCAAGTAACATAATACTCCCCTTATTAGCGATTGGTCGAAGGTGGAGTGTGTTTTCTTCTCCATCTATTTCTTCGATCTGTTCTTCGTTACTGGGGACTAATTCCTTCGTAACCAAACATTTACGAATAATTATGGGTACTGTAGCACTCAACCGCCGACTGAACATTGACTTAGGCATCCTTGCCATTAGGCATTTGCTATGCCCTTGCCAAATCATCTGGTTGGCAAGGGCGATTCTTTTTAAGGGCCAAAGACATTGATCAACTAACCGGTGACTATGCTCGCTAGTTTAGGGAAGAGGGTAGATGACTTTATGGTCCTTGTCAGGGGTAACTGGGACTACTCAGATCCAATTTCTAGGCAAAAAGGTGAACCAGGTGGCCAAGTAGTTGTGAGTTAATTTGAATGCCATTTGGCTTCTAATGTTCTAATGATTTCTTTCTTTGTAAGTAATGATCTCAAAATGGCAATCACCTTAGAGAACAAGGCCGTTCTTGCCCAAGTTAAGACCATCCTTGATTATAACCGGCCAAAAGAACCTCCAGGGTCAAGGCTGTGCCATCAATATCCTACTGAAATACAATCCGTCATACGCCTTCTTTGTTGCCGCTGATCACATTCCAATTTCGTCAAGGTGAACATCATCTCATAGCCTTAGTTTTTGAAAGTTATGTTAACTTGAAGGACATTAAAGTGGTTGAAGCGGCAAATAGTGAGAGCGGCAAGGAGAATGACAAACAAGTACAACAGGGCGCCAATAATCAAGACGCCTAACAAAGAGTTTCCGACTCGACTATCAAAATTGTCGAAAACGAAGAAACTAACCCCATCAAGATATAGAATTCGTGACGTCTCCTATTCGGGTCGATTTGGAGGATACTTAAGAGGACGCCAACATTTTCCTAGACCTGGACGATTTGCCAGAGTCTAAAGCTAAAGAGATAGCCGGCGAAGCCATTTCACTCTCCCAACTTGCCAAGAGGATGAACGCCGAGAGGCTGACTACAAAAAGAAAACAAGCAAAAGCTGGTAGTGCAAGCAGAGAGGCCCCTCCGAAAACGACACCCCATATGGAGGTTGTCAAATAGACCGTCCTGGCAGAGTCAATGCAAATAAAGACCACTCCAGTAAGAATGAAGACTGAGGTAGCCGATCGAAGGGGCTCTAAATATCATGTAGAGTCTGAGCATCCGACTGAGCAAATAGTTGATAAAAGATCGCAGGCCTCCCCCGCTTTGGATTTATCAGCGCCGTTCCTTATCCAACCTAAAATAAAGGGGGCACTGATTCCGGCCGGTGCTTCGGACCTCAAGGAACCTGGAGTTACCTTGAGCATGGCTATAACTATCACTCTTCCTT